>BLFK01000648.1:59679-69679 GCA_014634185.1 Astreopora myriophthalma | reverse complement strand
TAAAGCTGAATGGACTTCTGAGGTTTAGAGGATGTCGAGCTGGCCGACGGAAGATATCTGTACGTATTTCTGATTGAGTAAGTCATACTTCTTGCCGCAAGAGAACCACTTCTCGCACATCTGTTTTGGTTCCTATTATTCCTGTACAACGTTTTCATGTTGGAAGCTATTTAAAATTTTGTAGTTTGAATGCCAGGTCTGTGAGAAACAAATCGGCGGACTTGGTTTCCTATGTTGAATCATCTGGAGCTAATATTTTTGCAGTAACTGAGACATGGCTCTCAGCAATTGATGATGCGTGCCGAAATCACCCCACCCGGGTACAAGCTGTTTGATCACACACAATCTGATCGACCTGGTGGCGGAACTGCTCTACTGATAAGAGAAAATCTACATGGAAGTCGTGTAGATGCTGGTGAGCGTACTTCTTTTGAGTTTTCTCATTGGATGGTCGAGTTCCAGTCACGAAGACTACAGATTATTATTATTTACCGTCCACCCTATTCTAGTAATCATCCTGTCACGACAAGTGTATTCTTTGCTGATTTTAGAGTTTTTTTGGAGAATATCATAAGGTCATCTATACCGTTGCTGATAGCAGGTGATTTTAATATCCATGTAGACGTTCTGGGGAATGCAGACAGTGTTTGTTTAAAGGAGCTGCTTGAGTCAATGGGCCTTCAACAACATGTAAACGAGCCAACGCACGAGTCAGGACATACCCTGGATTTGATCATTACTCGACAATGCGACTCCTTATTGGCTAACGTCCCTGTGACTGACTGTCTGTTTTCTGATCACTCTACTTTGATCTGTGATCTAACCCTGGGCAAGCCACTGCTCCCGAAGAAAAAATCTCTTTCAGGAAGACTAAGGTGGTTGATGTTAACCTGTTATGCGATGAACTCTCCACAACTTCGCTTTTTACAGATAGTCCTGAAGCTCTGAATGATCTTGTTAAATGTTAATATATAGATTTAGCCAAGCCTAAAAGTGGGGCTCCCGTTTAGTACCTGCATTTCCCTTTAAACTGTAAAAGCATTCTAAAATATTGCGAAGGAATTCACAAACGTTTTTGACTATAGTTCGAGTTGACACGTTCGAGTTATCGAGGATCAATTTCTCCCACGGGAGCTAAAATTGGTTCGAGTTATCGGGACTTTCGAGAAATCAAGGGTTCGAGAAATCGGGGGTGAAATTATAGAGCTTGTGAAGCAAATCCAAGGGACACAAGGTTTGGTTCGAGATTTCGGGAGGTTCGGGAAACCAACGGTTCAAGAAATGGGGATACCAGTGTAATAGGAAATGGCAGGACAAAAGGGAAACGCAGAGAAACAATACTGTTTCATAATTCAAATGCTTTAATTTTCCTAGTGGGCTAAGTTGGTATTTTAACAACAGTACTAATGATATAAATGCCATGAATTTGCTTTTTTTTGTAATTACAACCTGTAACATAACTTGTACAGTAATAACACTGTAGCTAAACATAACAACACAAACTAGAGTACAATTACAGTGACCAAGAATTAAGTTAACATGTTTCAGTGAACTTTTGAAGGAAAAGCCACTGATCTGGAGTAGTTGCCATCTAGTGGAAACATTGTTGAAAGTCTAGTGTGGTAATCAACGTCAATCATAAAGGCATACATTTTTAACAATTTTAGATTTATTTAATACTGGAGCATCCAACAGTGTTTCTGAGATGACTTCCTCATGGGTCAAGTTTGGAGGATGTAGGATGTTGAGTATTTTCTGGATTTCTTCATGGAAAATGTGACTGTGAATTGGTTATCATCTTGTGAAATTTTGATTTGGCCATAGCATGTTTCCTTGCATTTGTCTTTTTTTGTGTGTTAGGCTACAGTTGCGACACTAAGAATTTTGGAGGAGAAAGACTGATTAGCTACTTTCTTGTTGCATTGTACACAGGAGAGGTGTTTTGCAAAGAGTGACACCAATGATCTCTACATTTGCTTGTGTAGTTGTGAAACAATCTGAAAGTTCATGAGGTTTGGCCACAGGTTCGACAAGGTCTGATGATTCTGGGCCGGTGCAGTTTTGCAGAGATGTGCCCAACATCAATCTCTCTGACTTGTACTCGTTTAGAACTCTGATGTTGGAAAATGTGTACATTTTACCATCCTCAACACTGGTAGTGAAATTCTCCTAAAGTGTCAGTTAAATTGTTCCAGAGGGATCATTTATATAGCAGTTGGCTTTTTAGTGCCATTAATGTTACTGACCTTGCCTTTTGTGGAAATAAGTTAGTGGCAGTGTACTGCAGATAGTGAGGCGATGTTGTTGGTTTGTGGTATTGGTTTTGTAGCTCAGTATCAACAATTTAAACTTTGTCGTCAGAGAGAATCGTCTTTGAACCATGATGCTCTTAAGTTTTGAAATTTCGTAGCTTTACAGGACTGCTTCTTTTACTCTTGCCATCCAGGTTACTGTGTTTTTGGTGTAAAGGAGAACATTCTCATCATCAGGTGTTTGTAGAACCAGCTCAAAGTAAGTTGACTTGGGACTTTTTGAGTAGGGAGACATGACATAGGTATTTATTTCAGAATGACTGACCATGTTGCATCTGTTGAGATATTTCAGATAAGTCTTAACAAGATTATTGCAGGTAGTAGGGACATTTTTATCTTGGAAAAGGAAAGTAGTAGTCAATTAATTAAATATATATAAAAGAATAAAACTTACTTTCCTGAGCCATTTAGTAAGAACAAGAGTAGCCGACATAGTTATCCAAAACTGGATAATAACCTTGTGCTCTACAAAGCCAACCATAAGCAATAAAAATTATTTGTGTGAATAAATGACTGAAATTTAAAATTTCAGAACTTCTGTCAAGGCTTCTTATGTATCTGATTAGCACTTTTAGTGGGTGATGCAGAACTAATGGAACATTGTATGCAATGAAAACCTGAATGCCAGAGTTTGTACAGGTGAACATTGACAATTAGGCTTGACTTATATAGCTGAAGATGTTGCTATGAAATCAGACAAGTAAAACATATGAAGTCAGTGTGCATGAAAATAATGAATGACAACTGAAATTACTTAAAATGACACCAATAGGTTTTTGGTCTGAGAAATAACTTTCTAAGACATATGAAGCTACAGATTAATTTGGGGCATTTGTGTAAATATGGTCAATACATGTCCTCTAGTCAGTAGTGGCTTGTGAAATCAGTTGCCTATATTGATAATCTGTTATCAATAGATTACTCAAGGGATGCCTGTGAATTTGATCAAACCAGTTTACATTGAAATCCCCTAAAATAACATTATATGCAGAGAATGGCAAGTTATCAATAATTTCATTAAGTGCTGTGCACATCTGCTGTACTGGTATTGAAGGCGATCTATATACACCTAAGATGTTTACATTTGGAAGGATCATCAGTTTGACAATAGTTACTTCTATGCCATTGATATTTGAGAAGTAAGGATATCCAGGCATGAGCTTAATTCTGCTATATATTGCTGTCCCACCATAAGGTCTTGAGGTGTTAGGTGAGTAGCCATCATTCCGATACAAATGATAGCCATTAATAGTATAAATACTGTTAGTATCTCCGTGATGAAATCTAGTTTCAACAAACATACACACATCTGAATCTTTATAATAGAGATCATTGCGAATGTCATCAATATGCTTGTGGAGTGATCTTGCATTAAGGAAGCAAACATTTATTGCATTGTCACATGTTGTCATAGGTGATGTGGTGAGCTGGAGGCTGCCTTGTGTTCTTAATCGTTCCATTTCATTTTAACATCTCTACTTACAGAAATTTTGTCTTCACATAGTTTAGTAATATAAAGGACTTCTATGGTTGTTACTCTACATAAGCCAACATAATGTATGTGTGGTATTGCTTGTCTTGTATCAAAATTGGCAACCACATTTGTCTGTGTCACCCTGTGATCTGTGAATCGTTTTAGTAGCTGATGGGCGTAAAGGAAACTCTTTTCTAGCTACTTGTGCAGTTCTGTTTCTACCAACAGCAAACTGTATGGTAATTGGTTTAATTGGTGTCCACTCTGGCTTAATACCTTGGGTATACAGATCCTTCTTATTTTGGCGGGTCTTTTCTCCGACATCGGCATGGTCAAACTGGACCCATATTATTCCAGATGGCTTTTCTGGCTGATGAAGACTGATCTTTTTAACAATGTTGCCAGCACCATTGGTCATTCCATCTTGAATTCTTACATTCACAGCCAATTCTGTTCTTTCTCCTTCAGCTAACTTAAGGTTGGAAATGATCTGCTTTGTTTTTCTAGGATCATTTGGTATTTGCTTCATGATCTTATCTCTCAGTTCAGCTGATTTTGCTCCTACTACACTATCCTGTGCTTTGATGGTGTATTTTACACCTGTTGCTAAATGGTGTACTTTTTCATTGTACTTGTCTACTTTGTTATTCTGAATAAATAAACGTGGAATTTGTATTAAGTTATTATCTGATGAGTCTTCCTGAATGATTCTGTCTTTGATTCTCAAAATGTCGTCTTTAGTATGTTTCCTTCTCGTATCCGGTTTAAAATCTCAGCAAATTCTTTACTTACTCTCTGTCTCATTATTGTTTTGAGTTCAAACATCTTAAAATGCTCCTGCCATAGGTTTTTTGCTAGTATTCCATACTCTGAATTGTCCAGATCTTTGAATATATATCTGTCCATGACTGGCTGGAGTTGAAAAAGGTCACCAATAGCTATAATGCTTACACTACCAAAGTCCTCTTTGCTTCCTTTGAGATCTTTCAGTCTGTTGTTTATCTGCACATTGAACATTGCATTACCTACCATGGATACCTCATCAAGGAAAATCAATCTAATACCTCCCAATTGGCATCTAAGTGTGTTAAGCCTGCTTGAGTCAAGAGGTTTATAGATTCTTAATGAATGAGATGCTGGTATAGCTAGTGGGCTGTGAATTGTACTGCCTTTAATGTTATAAGCAGCTTTTCCAGTTGGTGCCATTAACATTGTTTTAATCTCATTGAAATCACTGCCAGCTCTGGAGTTGTAATACTTTAGTGCTGCCTGATAAAGTGCTTTAGTGAGGTGGGACTTGCCTACACCTGCACCTCCACTAAGAAAGGAGTAAAATGGCTCATCAGATGTCTTAATGTGATGCAATATATGGTAGAAAAATTGTTTTTGTTCTTTATTTAGTTTTTGCACCATTTGTCTGAATTTGTCATCTTGTAACTCGTTTAGTATCAGCTGCTGCTGTCTGTTTAACGCAGTAGATGGAATCCCAATATTATCGGACAGATCATAGGCTTCATTGAAGTCTGGGTGCAAGTCTTTTATACCCTCTAGACTCTACATCTTGTGTATTTGGTGCAATTTGGTCATATCTATCAAGATTGTCCTCATCAGTGTTATTTAACCGATCGTGAATTTCGTCAAGGTCTTCACTACAAACTGCATATTCACACCGTTGCTCTTCAATAGTATCTTTAACACGCAAATATTTTTCTTGGTATGAAGTGAAATTACTAAGCAAGTCTGTTTCTTCATTTCTCCAAGGTGTGAACAACATAATTAGTTCACGATAATGTTTTTCTGGATTAGCCTCTTTATCATAGAAAACACTTCTTATAACTCTAGCTCTAGTTCTTTCTTTGTATTTCTGAGGTTTACTTTGTTCACAAAATTCTTCCAGTTCGTCATCATTTTGATCTTGATTACATGTCTCAAATGGTAAGTGATCAATATCAGTCTGTTTTGACTGTCTAACATATGTTGAGCTACACGAGTCATACCAGGCAGCCCAGGCAGCTAATGTAAGATGTTCGAGCCCCACAGGCCTTTTTGCATATCTCTTTAAAAGACCGCCAGTGAATACATCCTCACAGTCATCTTCTAGTTCTCTTATATCATCAATGTGTTTTAAGAGGTGCACTCTCTCTTTAGGAGGTGAAGTATTTACAAAAATAACTTGACGAGAGGATTTCCTCATGGGAAGCTGAAGCAGAATATAAACTGCTTCTTGTGCACTTATCTCAACATTATTCAAAAATTTGTTACCAATATCTCTCACTTGTTGTTTTATACCAGAATTTCCATTCCTTGCTTCCTCACATGCTTTTCGTAAGAGTTCACTCATGCCTTTTTGTGCTTTTGAGATGTATGATACAATGCACATCGCACACGCATAAACATCTAACACAAACTGGATGTCCATATTTGCTCTCCACACTTCAAGGCAAGCTGGATTATAGTTGTTTATTCGTAACTCATTAGGCTGTCTTTCTCAGAAAACTGTGGCACATTTCAGAGAAGATCATATAGCTAGGATATAATTTTCCTTGGTAACATTCAAGTTCTCAAGCAACTCGTCAAATTATATATCTTGCCCTTCCTTCATGTCATTTAGCTGTTTTTGGATCGACTTCCAAGTTTCCTTGTGTTTTTGCCACAGTTAAGCTCAGTTTCACTATCAAGTGGTTACAGAATTGGTGTAGCTTTCATAGGAGGTTGTGGATAATTCAAGTGGCACTCTGCTTTCGACTTCTTGTGACATGTGTGGGAATGTCTGTGGCACTGCCTGTTCACAAGTTTAAGCAGGTCCGAGTTATTCACTGGTTTTGAACAAGTAATTATGCTATCAATGAAAGCTGTTACTCTATCATCATCATCAACACCAAACACTGGAGCATTGTCAAGCCATATAAGCATATGAATATGTGATGAGCCTCTCTGTTGATACTCAACTCTGTAAAACCAATCTGCTATTTTTCCCAATGGTGCAATCTCACTCATAAGAAACGTGTATGAATTGACTTATTTGATAATCGAAGTGCCTAGCACATGTCACTGGATCAGATTGGATCAACCTGGATTTTTCTTCCCAGTTAAAGTTTTCAAGCTCACTGTCACAATAGTCTTTATTATCAAGAAGTTTTCCAAGAATTTTTAGAAGATGTATCCACTGTGTTTCTGCAGACGAGAAACTGCAGAAGAGAGCATATGCTGCCCACCTTAGGAGAGTCCTTTTTTTTTCTTTTAGTACACATACTTTCCGTACTAACGTCAGTGCTATTGTTTTAAACAGCTTTAAATCTCTGAACAACATTTTCAGAGATGCGACTCAAGTACAAACAAGTAAGCATCAACTTTAAGAGCCCAAAATAATTCAAAAGAAATTATAACATTGCAGTACTAACGTACTAACTTTACGAAATAACCGTGACTTTATAACATTGTGCCGTACTAACATACTAACATTACGAAATAACTGAATTTATAACATTGTGCCATACTAAGGTACTAACTTAACAAACTAACGAACTTTATAGCATTGTGCCGTACTAATGTACTAACATACTAACTTTAGGAACTAACAAACTTTATAACATTGTGCCGCACTAACGTACTAACATTAAAAACTTGCTGACTTTATGTGCCGTATTGGATCGAGCACTGTCCCGAATAATCTCGCACGACCACACTTTTTTCTCAAGTTTACCTGTAGTTTTATTGCTTTCTTTTAAAAGAATTAAATTGCAGGTTTAATATCATTTTTCTTCCAACTTTGTTTTCCTTCCTTTTTTTGAAAACATCAGACATCAGTAAACTCTCAATTTACTTTAACAAATATGCGCTTGAAGTTTACAGTGTCGTTCCAGTCCATCAGCATGAGAGGCTTTTTAAACAATTTCAGTCGTCTAAGAAATCTCTTATTAACCAAGTTTGCTCGGGACTGTACTTGGCAGCAAACCAGTACATTAAATGGCTTATGAATTTCTGCAGCACTCAACACATAAGATGGTCGCAGAATTTCTGTAGCAACAACCAGTACATTAGATGGCTGCAGAATTTCTGCATCACCCAACAAATTAGATGGCCAAAAATTTTCTGCAGCACCCAACATATTAGATGGCCAAAAAATTTCTGCAGCACCCAACAAATTAGATGGCTGCAGAATTTCTGCAGCACGGAAGAAATAATGTCTGCTGCATATTTTCTGTAGCACCTAACAAATTAGACAGCCGTAGAGTTTCTGTAGCACCCAACATCTCTTCTTTGTTTTAAAAGAAACAAATAAGATGGCTGAAGAATGTCTACTGCACCCAACAAATTATATGGCCGTTGAATTTCTACAGCACCCAGTACGTTAGTTTAAAATATGGTGAAATTAAATTTTATCTTATTTAGCCACATAGTTCCACAGCTGATAGCAATGTTAATTACAGGATTGATGCAAGGTCAAAAAAGGTTGCAAAATAAAATTTAAATCAGCCATGTCCCTTATTGAATCAATGCTGGCACGGAGACATTTGTTAACACTCCTTTCTCATTAAATTGAGAACTAATTTAAGTATACCTCACATTTGCGACCATTTGACATCACCAGACAGTACATGATAAATAGCACTGACATGTAATATGTTACAACGTCCTGACAATGTAACTTTTCGGCAGCTTCTCAAGCCATGGATCTGTTCTTTTTTTCCTGAGGAAGATGCTGGGGTTTTTTTATTAGAACTTAATCGGTTGAGAGTAATATATTCTGTAAAAGCCATCAATCTTTCGCACGAAGGACTTTGCGAAAAGTAGAACTCTTCTGTACGTCTATAGCAATAGACGCCTGCATTTATATCTTGAACCGTATATAAGTAAAGCACTAAGGGCTGTTCAACGATTACCTTGTCAGTTATTGGCATTTTAATTATCTAATATTTTCTCCCTTTCCTTCTCTGTTTTTTGCTTTTACAATTTACCCGTTTCTATTTGCGAAAACCAATAATCAGCTTAAGGGGCTGCAGCTTAGTTGTGTTGTTAGTCATTATGTCACACTGCCACTTATAAAAATCTATGGATGATTACTTGTTTTACGTTGGTGTATTTAACTTTGACAGATAAATTCTGTTACACGGTAAAGCAGTAGCGACCAAAATTACTGTCGTAGATCATCGAGGGTTCGTCTTAAAATTTGAAGTCAAATTCTACTTTGGGAAGGTGAAATAAAAACTGAAACGTTTACCTCAAGCTGCCTCTGTCAAGGTGATCACAAATTTTACCTTTCCACAAAAAACTGGTTTCTCGACCTCATCAATTGCCTGCGCAGTATTTTACCAGGGTTGATCAGGCCGTTAAACATCGGATATTTATACAGTATTGCAATTTAGATTTCAGGTGTTTCGTCCGTATCTTGTCATCCCATTGAAGATCCTTGTTTATGTGCAAATACATTTTGTACGAGATTTCTCATGTAAATTAATTTATGCTTCGCTGCAAAATGTTTATCTGGTCCATCATTCCAGGGGAACTTGAGTAGTCTCTAATTTGTTTCAGCGTTTTTGCCCATTTCCCGCCCTAAGGTTTTGCTTCCTTTCCAAATATCATAACGTAAATATGGCTGACCCTTTCTCGCTCTCCAAAACTAAATTTTTATCAGTCTGAAAACAACAGGCATTAAATTTTTCATATCACCAAAGTTCAAGGTAAAAATTCTCTTTAAAAAATCGGAAGGGATTAAAGGCCTTCCGAACAGACAGTACCGAACAACGATGGGAATTTAAAGATGGAATAAGTCCAAAACAAATTAACGATAAAAATAAATTACCTGTTTTTCTTTTTTTACTTTGCCTCCATTTACAGCTGTTGTATCCGACTAGAAAGCAAATCTATTAAAACTGTTGTGACATCGAGTTAGTAACTAGTTAAAACTGTAATATCATGAATGTTGTGCGAAGCTGCGAGGGGGTTGTGTGCGGTCAACTTCATTTCACTCAAGACTTCGCGCTCATGATTTTGCAGTCTTATAATACACGGAATGCTGCCCATTATTGTTCTCATTACTGTAGAACTAATATTAAACCCGCTACGCGCGCCAAAGCGAGAAACCAGAGAACAGCGTTTGAGTGTGAAATGCCAACAGTGGAGCCTTCTCGCAGGCTGACTAAAACTCTACTTCCCTGCACGATAACCTTGTAAGGCTTTTTGCACACTTTTCAGCCACTTCTTCAAGGAAAAA
>BLFK01000648.1:44679-49679 GCA_014634185.1 Astreopora myriophthalma | reverse complement strand
GTTATTTCTAGTGATCTAATTGATCTATCCAAAAAACTCAAACATTATATATATTTTTGTTTATGGGGAAGGGGGGCAGTTATTGTTATGATATGATACCCGTTTCATGTGTCTTTGATTTTCCAGTAAACAGCTGTAGGAAGTCTTGGTACTCCCTAGTGTTTGAAATCTGTAGTTTGTGGGATGAATACATGTTCATGGTTGCAAAAAAAGACAAGAGCTCATCAAAGAGACCCAAGGTCCTTCCTCCACTCTCAGCAAGCAATTCACCGAACTTATCCCATGTGCAGTGGGGCAACACCATGGGTCTTGCTTTGACGTTGCACAAAGATACACGATCTGCTACCAGGTCCAGGATTTCTGACAGGAACTCATGGAATGCAGATCTACATCTCCCTAGTTGAAAGGAAATCATACTATATTTTTAAGGGCCCATTCACTTATTTTCTTGGGTGGTATTTGTAAGCAAATTTCTGAAGGTACAAATATGTGAATATTATTTGAAAAGGATCCAATGGGTAATTTTATAACTGAGCACTTGCTAGCAGTAGATAAGTGTAAGATGATGTCATTGGGGCATTTGACCCAAAAGGGAAAAGTATGTAAATTTTGGTGTTTCTCTTTTTGACAAAGGTTTTTGTGTGGACCTGTTGATTTAAGTTGGAAATGAAAAAAAAAGGAACAATTTAATATGTAACGGTGTTAAATTTGTTTGGATTGGAATGTTTTCTTTTTGTTTGTTTAATTCATTGGCCAGGTGCAGCCAAAAAATATTGATTTCGTTGATGACTTTAATGGAGAAAATGGCACTTTTGTGACTCTTATGCCCTTCCAGTTTTCGCTCATTTAAGGAAAAACCTGCATGTGCAACTAGTAAAACGTTAACATTCAGATATATTGAAGATCATTTAATAAGGCTGGGTAAAGGGGGACAGTCAGTTGATGAACATTTGCATTAGATATTTTTCCTTAGCTGCATGCCACAATTCACCCATGGAACAGAAAGTGAGAGTCGTATAATGAAATAATGAAATAATCGCATAATGAAAATTCCCGTATCAGTTAGAAAACTGCGCGTGCTCGTGCCATTTTACCAAATAATAGAGGTGAGAATTTCGCATGACGGTCTGAATCATTGTCCAAGGTTCCAGATTGAGAAAGTTTGATTTTCGAATGGCAAATATATGCAACCTTTATCCATCGATTTTCTAAATATATATAACGATTATTTGCTTGCCAATGTTACTGATTGTTTTTCTCTTGTTCATACATTGGTTAAGGAAGGCGATTTCTCCCGCTCGCCAATTTTGAGTTCCACTCAGTCTTCTAGCCTGTTCACATTCTTTTGAATACCAAATAAGATAAAATAATGTAATAGGATAAGCAAAAGTTTGCTCAAAAAGGGGTTTTCAGTAAAAGATGAAGGATCAAATGAAACACTTGCCAGGATTGAAGTGAATTTCTCGATGGTTTGAATGACTTCGAGTTTAGGTACAGGTGACCCAGGCTCACTGTTTGTGTAGCCTGCGAGCATCTCTCGATTTTCAATGGTCTTCAATGGAGACGGGAAAGAAAGCGAATAAAAGTATGTAATATTTTGTTGTTCATGTTAACCGGGAGAACTGCTAGCGCTTTTTTGCTGGCTAGAAAAGTGCATAAAATAAAAGGGATACTAAAGCGTGTATGCACGTGTCAAGCTATAGGGGATACCCGTCATTTCTTGCCGGAAGAACGGCAGTCATTTTGTTGCGAACTCGAGCAGTGAAACTGCTGAAATTTTTTTCCTTACTTCAATTAAAGTTTCTTATTTGAACAAGAAAACATATTGTGCACGCATTTTCCGTTGCCTAGTACGTGAAACTAAACTGGCAAGGTATTGTATTTCCCATTAGTAGTATGTAACTTTAATTATAATTAGGCGAGGAAGAGAATCATCTTTGTGGTCTGACAAGATTGTGTTAAGAAGTTTGGCCACCAACCTGTTGTTATAACAGACGCAATCCAAAGAATCACGGGTTCTTTCCAAAACAAGTTTTGAACATTAATGCATGCGTGGCCCATACAAAACGTCAGCAATACCAGGAATCCAAGGAAGATGGACGTGTCCTGTTGCTTCAGGCCTTTGGCAAACATTTTGCAAGCCTATCATTTCAATGAAACGATACGATTAGAACGATTATTCGATATAACGAACCCCACATGGAGAATTGATTGGATGAAACTAAGCTTTCTTTTTATAAGAGGCTACCCCTTCTTATGAGGAAACTGTTACAGAATTTTTCATTCACGAACACAGTACCACGCTGGCAAGGAAACTATGATCATTAAAAGTCGTTCGGGATATACTTCTTTTATATTTTCGGCAGTAATGTCCAGTCTTGATCGTGTTTTTGGCAGTCCTTCAGGTTCTCGTCTAATTGTGCGAGTTGATTTGTAGGCATGGCTGGTGCGTGCTCCGCGAACTTCGGAAAGGAATGAATCAAAAAGCAACTAACTGCTAGATTTACTGGTGGGTATAAACAATGGCACTGGAAGTCTAATGTGCATTTTGGGAATTGATGTAGCAAGATGTATAAAGGGTTATTGATAATAAGGACATGATATTCTTTTGTTTTCATTTTCTCTTGGGCATAGTTATTCTGATAAATTGGCATCTATTCTTAAAACCCGGCGATGAAGATGTGACGCTAATCTAGTGGTAATTGATGTTATTGCAACTCATCAAACAAGAAGCGAGCCATTTGTGGGAATTTTTGTGACAAGTTGATTTGAGTATACGTAGAAGAAGTGACTTCTCTTATTGTTCGTTTTAGTATTTATAGAACTTATTTTTATACATTCTTGACTTGATAATGACGTTATGTTAACGTCGAAACGTTGTCGGTTTTAGCTTTTATAGCTTTTTATCGTTTTTAACCTTTTTTAAATCTTACAATGTTATTAAGAAACGTTTTGTCGCAAGTTTTTATCGTCAAATGTTATTCCAAGTCACTTCTTCTACGTATACTCAAACGCGACAACCTGCTACACTTTTTCAGACGTCTTGAAAAGTGTAGTAAGCGCCTCACCAAATGTCAAGGTGCCATTGAGTTCTTACGTTTATGTTTGAACTTTGGTGTTACACCAACCTTCGCACAAGTTGATCGTATGAAAGCACGCAAATGGAAGAAGTCCTCGGAAAATTATCAAAAGAATGTCATGGAGGGTTTGAAATGCTTTATATCAAGAAATTCAAACCTAATTTGAACGTGCAATCGGACTCCATACGTGCGAAACTTTTTGTTTAATCTGTAAATTATTTTCTCTTATTATTCGTTTTAGTATTTATAGAACTTATTTTTATACATTCTTGACTTGATAATGACGTTATGTTAACGTCAAAACGTCGTCGGTTTTAGCTTTTATAGCTTTTTATCGTTTTTAACCTTTTTTAAATCTTACAATGTTATTAAGAAACGTTTTGTCGCAAGTTTTTATCGTCAAAAGTTGATTTGAATTTGTTAAACGATAAAGCGAAGGAAAATTGGTCGCACTCGGCACGAGCAAAACGCATGGTGTGCCAGTTGCTTTTAAAATTCTGTATTATTCTGAATATATCCGCCACTTGTGCTACAACGCTGGCAATCGAAGCCAATCCCACACCAACTGTTTGATAACATCTGGTAATGGAACATCCTATAAAATTTAAAAGGAGTTGTTACGAATCTGCTAATATTCACTTCGGAATCGATAGTTCCGGAAAAAAGTTTTACGATTCTCCGCTCAAGTAGAATAGTATTAAACTAGCGGCTGCAGTCTATCAGGTGCACTCTTTCTTTGGAAATACCAGTAGCTGGTTTATCCAAAATCTTTTCATAATTTTCCGATCATATGAGGAATCGAGAATAGTACAAAGTAGTCAGGAAATTCAGAATCCATCTCGAATTTCGTTTCCAGTACGATTCTTCCTTTTACCGATTCTTTCGCTTTTCAGTAACCCGATTGTTTCATTTCCTCCGAATGAATATTCCGACGGCTTATTTACCCATAAGAACTTAAGGCGTGTTTTGTTCCTCTTCCTGGTTTACTCAGAACAACAACATTCACATAAATCTTATTAAAAGGCCGTAGTCTTTTAAATCGTGTTCAACGAAACCAAATCATGATTATTCTTAGTTACATACGTAACTATAACCTCAATTTACAAACTCATGGCCAGCTATGAAATCGTGTTTTGCATTATTTCTTGACTGAAGTTACCGAATGCATTTCCCTCAGTTTTTCCTTGAGTTTGAAGTGTTCTTCTATAGGTTGGAGACGTTTTTCTGATCACAAAACAAACGAATTCTTTTACTCGATTTCGTTGATTTCTTGAATTCTATCAGTCCATTTAGCAAATTCTGTAAGTGTTTCAGTGTTCCTTTATAAACATTCTGCTCCGTGCTTTTGCACCATCGTTGCCTGTTTGCTCATCAAGATGGCCTCGGATGTCTGTTCAATAGCAGCCATTTCCTGTAATCAACATCATAGTAGAACCATTTGATTGCCTTTCCATCCATGTTTGCAAGGATAAAGTCTATTTGTCACGCTCTCTTCTCCGCTTTGTCCGGGGCCCAGCTTTGGGCGAGTAAGATCCATTCTGATATTACACAAGGAGAACAGCATTCTCTATGGCAAATAGCATGAGTTTGAAGGTTTCCAAATCGCTGTGTGGTTTGGACCAAAAAATCTTATACCTCATATCTTAAGGTCAGACTTTAAGAGGAAAAATGCATCTCCGTTTATAACATTAAACAAATCAAGCCTTCTTTCCATAACTTCTGTTTTGCTAAGAAAACGCAGCTCTTCTCTGTAAATGTTTAATGTTGCCATTGTAACACGGGTTTGAAGAAAGAAACGTAATACCGATGATATTACTGTCATGCCGGATGTTTCGATGCCTATTTCAGAACTTTCATTGTCATTAATTTTTTTGCCTCTATTGTTTTCATATAGTTAAGGTTAACGTAACAAATAGGTCA
>BLFK01000648.1:21654-36654 GCA_014634185.1 Astreopora myriophthalma | reverse complement strand
AGTTTCCCAATACATGTTACTTATTTTACTGCATTTAACAGTAGGCCCTGTTAATTATAATTATATATCAGCTGAAGGTTAATCACCACTTTCAGAAGGGTATGTTATCTTTCTAGTTGACCTTGCAGAATTGCCCTTTTCAGCGATGGGATAAAATTTGTGCTATTACTCTGTTTCAATATTGCAATTTATCTAATAGTATAAATTCTCTTTCAACCTACAGAATGTCAACACAGAAGTGTGTGAGCAACGGTTCTCGTGGTTGTCAAAGTTCAGTGCTATAACTAAGCACATGAACAGATATAGATTTATTCTTAATGCTTTATGTGTTAGATAACCATAATGAGGACATTCTTTAATAGAATGCTCTTCACTTTACCTTATCCTACTTACTGTCAAAATTCAGAAAACCATAACACCAAAATATTACCGAAATACGCATTGTTTTTTGGACCCATGAAAACCTGAAAACCAAAAACGAATTGTTGCTGTTGCATGTGTTTGCAATTAAGTTACAAATGTTTTTAGCTTTTCCTCAATGCAATACAATGTCTGTTCTTGACGGTTTTGTGAGATTTACAGTAAAATAGTTTACAACAATACATGTGCTGAAGGGAACTTGAAAATACGAAAGAACTTCCCTAAGGGTACCAAGGCATATCAGAACAAATAAAAGCGCTATTAAAAATTTAAAAAAAAAATTAAGACAAATTACAATTACAAAAGTGATTATAATGACCAGATCCACTGTCTGCCCAGCAGGGTATCTCCTTTGCTGAATTTTTGAGGATTTTTGAAGTTAAAGATATTGTGAATGCCAGGATTGAAATGAAAACAGGTTTAATGTATGGACTTAAAAGTCACAATTGACATGAAAAACTTGGGCAAATTCTACCTTAAAGGTTGGCATAAAGACATCCATCCCCATACCAAGTCACCTTACACACCCCTCCTAACAGCAACCCCTTGGACAAATTTTATATTTTTATGTCCTCTTTTTTGTCCCAACCAACTGACCCACCTTAACAGGAGAACAAAACTTTTTTATGGCATGACCTTAATCATAATATTTAAAATGTAACCGACAAGAATTTCTGTCGCACTCGGAAATTCAATGAGCTGGATTTGTGAAAATCTTGTTCAGCTTCATGGTTTAAAGAACGAGGTATAGTGTCGAGTGCAATGTTTCGTGATGTTTTACACAAATAATCCGTGCTTTACACAAATAATCCGTGCTTTTACACAAATAATCCGTCAAACCCAACTTAATTTATCCCTGGAGATTTAAGCTGCCGAAAGCCAAGACAGTGAAGTTAAGGATACATGTACATGCAGCAGTAGAATGCACCATAAACCATAAACATGAAGCTGCACACTGCTTCAAACACTTGAAAGACATTTGTGATGACGATGATGATGATGCTGATGGTGATGATGATGATGATGATGATGATGGTGATGGAAGGCCAGGGCCAAATTGCCGACAAGTAGGCCAAAGGAATGCTAATCCAGAGCAGAGTGTCAAAGGATAAAGCCCAAGGGAGCAAGTTGGTCTGATTACTGCAAAGCTTTCATTAACACAACTGAGTCAACAGCAGAACAAGAACGAAAGCCCAATCTTACAAACAAGGAACGATGTACAGAACACTGAAAGGGACAGAAGAAGGACTATTACTTCACGTTCCAGAAGAAACTATTTGAGGTAGAGAGAGCACTTTGTACGCTGTACGGCATGGCGGTCGGTCACTCATTTCGACGCTCCGGCTTTCTGTGTTTTATCCTGAGTTTGCTTCTTCTATACCGTGGAATAACGATTGATCTGGGCCAATCCCAATTATTTCCGCATTTAGCTGACGATTTCGACCTGGTTCCACGAGATAATTCTGCAGCTTCAACGAACTTAAACTCCATCGCAGCATTTTGGGCTAGGCGCCATATTGTTTCACCAATCCTTCGCAAAGGTTTTTCTTTGTCAAGAACCAGTTATTATCCTAACTCTGTTGCAAGTTACCAAATTATTCGTCTCCAGTTGAGCGGCGACGTGAACCCGAATCCTGGTCCAAATGGTTCCGAACAGCACAATTCTACAGAACAGCAAAACTCCACTCGTCTTCAAACCTTTTACGCTAATGCACGAAGCATCGTCAACAAATCAAGCAAACTAGATCTAGCCATCGCCGCTTTGGGCTATGATATAATTGTTCTAACTGAAACTCATCTGGACAGCTCAATTCCTGATGGTGAAATCTTTCCTAGTAACTATTCCGTTTTTAGACGAGATCGAAAGCTCAACGGACGTCATGGAGGCAGGGTGTTGATTGCTACGTGAGACCATATCAAAGCGGTTACCCATGACACTCCACTGAACGATTCAGAGTTCATCTTCGTCGATCTTCTGTTCTCATACAACCGCAAAGTCACCTTGGGAGTTTTCTATCGACCACCCAATAACGATCTTAAGCCTTTAGAAGACTTGCAGGCTGCTTTACAAGAGTTTTCGACGAATGAGCTGATTCTTCTTGGCGATTTTAATCTTCCGGAGATTGATTGGTTGAATAACAGAGTTTTGCGGCAATCTGACATTTACACACTCATGATGGACATTGTCCAAGACAATTTCCTGACACAATTAGTAAATGAACCTACTAGAGACTCGAACATTCTAGATTTAGTTCTCACTACTTCGCCCGACCTGGTAAACCATTTGTTTATTGGAGAACCCTTTTCAGATCATAATTCTATCTCTTTCTTGTTATCTGGTACACCTTACGTCCAGCGCAAATCACAGAAGCTGTTGTACTGTTATGGTAAAGCCGACTGGGATCATCTAAGATCATTGTTATCCTATATTCCATGGCATTGTGCCTTCTTCGACAGCGATATTAATCACAATTGGGCTTGCTGGAAAGATTTGTTATTTACAGCAGTCGATGAGTGTATTCCCAAACGCAAGAATAGAAGGAGATCCAACGCCCCCTGGATTACCAAGGAACTTATTGTTTTGTGCAAAAAGAAGAAATCATTGTATAATAGAGCGCGCAGAAGTAACAACTGCTATTTGGGAAAAATATCGGCAACTCAACAATTCTGTCAAGAAACTTTGTAACACAGCTCGGTGGTCGTATATAAAGAAACTAGCTCTTGATCTGCAGGAAAACGACAACCCGAAACCTTTTCTGGAATTTTGTCAAGTCCAAGAGAAGAGGTACTAATAACCTCATCTCTCTGGAAGTAGATGGATCTGTTTTGACAGACGACTCCAGTATTGCTGAAAGCATGAACTCATATTTTTCCTCCGTGTTTACCACTGAAGATTATGTAAATTTTCCCACACAGGATTGTACTTTTGACAAGAAGCTTGCGAACATTGATTGTTCTGTTAATGAGCTCAAACGACACCTTCAAAAACTCAAGCCCAACAAGTCCCCTGGGCCTGACCATATCGCTCCGTGCATTTTAAAATTGTGTGCACCAGAATTAGCACCTTCGTTGACGTATATGGTAAACAAATCTTTCTCTGTTGGCCTTCTACCTGATGAATGGAAAAATGCAGATATTACACCTCTACATAAGAAAGGTTCTAAGTTCTGGCATGAAATTGACCTTATCAACAGCAACCAATTCGGCTTTTTGAGAGGAAGATCCACTGCAACTCAATTATTATCAACTTTTAATGATTGGTCGAAATCTCGAAATTTATCCATTCCTACCGATGTCATTTTTCTTGATCTTGCTAAAGCCTTTAACAGCGTTCCTCACAAGCGGCTGCTTTTAAAATTGAGAAGTAACGGCATTGACGGTTCTCTACTAAACTGGCTCAGACATTTTTTGGTTGGGCGTAAACACATGTAGTCGTTAGGGGATCTTGTTCTGACTGGTCGCACGTTACCTCCAGAACTCCACAGGGAACCATCCTTGGGCCTTTGTTGTTCCTCTTATACATCAATGACATAACTGAATGCATATCATCTACCGTTAAACTTTACGCAGACGACACGAAGATCTACAGACGATAAGTCAGAAACCAATTATTTCTTACAAAAGACCCTGAAAGATGTAGATAGTTTTAAAGATCTCGGTGTTACAATAACTAGGGATCTCTCATGGGGTAATCACATTGGTATTACTGGGAACAAAGCTAACAAAGTTTTAGGTTCCATTAAACGCACGGTGGGCACTGCCAATACTAACGTTTTCTCTATGCTGTACAAATCTCTTGTTAGGCCAATATTGGAATATGCGGTACCTGTTTGGTGTTCGGTACCTTGTTAAGGACATCCATGCCCTCGAGAATGTACAGCGAAGAGCATCAAGACTCACTTTAAATCAATGCAAAGGATATATGTCCTACGAAGACCGATGCAAATTGCTAAATTGGCCTACTCTTTCAGACCGTAGAATTTATTTGTCTTTAGTTGAATGCCATAAGGTAGTCTTTGGATTTTATCATTACTTTATGTTAAACCAGCAAGACTTAACTGTTATAAACATTCTTTTTTCGTTAGAATTGTCAAACTATGGAATGAATTACCGGGTGATATAGTGGAAGCTGATAGCTTTCAGCTTTTTAAATCTAAGCTCAAATTGTATTTAAATATTTGATTGTTAAAGTCTTGATTTATAGCGGGGCTCCCACGCGCGCAAAGCGCGCGTGGGACAGAGCCCCATACTCATGGAATATGGTCAACCTCTTTTCGTTTGGTTGTCACGTGACTGACCGAGCGTACGTACGTACGCGTCTACAGATTGTACGGGTAGGGTAGGGGAGACTATCAAAAGGAAGGGAGGGGTATCTCAGGCGTGTCTTGGCAAATCCACATCATTTATATTGGACATTCACATGGTCAATTGCCAGCTGTCAAAACGGGATAGCCACTGACCGGTATCACATGACCACATTGTGGGCTCATGTGTGAACTCATCGAGCTGACCTGATTTATCTGGAAGTTCGAGTTCTGGTAGCCCGCGTATTTTTGGCGGGAAATTGCGTTGACGACTGAAAAAGAAATTTTCAGTTCATTGTCCTTTTGAGACACAATATTATTACTCTACACTGTTAAAGTTTTACTAAAGGATAAACGAAACAATTTCTATTGCTATGTCAACAAACAATAGTAGGGAAAATATAATTTGCAGAACACAGGGTTCAGGTGAAGAGCAACGGGAAACAGAGCGGCAGAGAGCAAGGAATGAGCGAAGAAGATCGCCAAAGAAGGCGCGCTCGGGAAAGAGAAAGGAGACGAAATTATAGCGAAGAACGCCGACAAGCAGAAAGAGTCCGGGCTCGAGAAAACAGACAAAATGTTAACGAAGAACGCCGAGAAGCGGAAAGACTCCTTGCTGTGGAAAACAGACAAAATTGTAGCGAAGAACGCCGAGAAGCGGAAAGACTCCGTGCTGTAGAAAACAGACAAAATCGTTAACCGATGTCGACACTAAACTATAGTCAAAAACGTTCGTGAATTCCTTCGCAATATTTTAGAATGCTTTAACAGTTTAAAGGGAAATGAAAGTACTAAACGGGAGCCCCGCTTTTAGGCTTGGCTAAATCTATATATTATCTATTATCTTTTCCCTTTTATTTAGGGAGTTTTTGCATAGGGTTAACCTCTTAACTTCCTTTTCTAGAAGTACTTTTATTCTTAGTTTTTATTTGTATATATAATATGCTTCTGGAATAAATTATGTATGTATGTATGTATGTATGTATGTATGATGTTGACTTTCGCCTCATGTCTTAAAGAACGACTAATGTTACATGTGTAGTGTGCCTGTATCGCCTCATCGCTTAAACAACGACTAATGTTACATGTCGTAGCACGCTTGTATCACCTCATGGCTTTAAGAACGACGTATATTTCATGTGTAGCGTGCGCTTGTTTCGCCGCATGGCCGAGAGATATTTTCTCATGCGCGAACTGTCTTCCAAGAGTCCGATTGACTCTTGCCACGTATATTTCATGTGTAGAGTACGCTTGTTTCGCCTCATGGCTGAGAGATATTTTCTGTCACGCGCGAACGGCCTTCTGAGAGTCCGATTGACTCTTGCCACAAAGAGCTGTTTCCATCGGATCCGATCAAGTCTGTTTGCCAACTTTTCAACCCCCCTCGCTCCTGTTAACCCCTTACTTCCGGTACCACTGATCAAGCTCCTTGCACCATTTCTGGTTCTGGTCGCGATCGGACTCAATCCGCCTGTGAGTGAAGACAACCCGACTCAGGTCGGGTGTATTGGACATGTATGGCTTTACCTGGTTTACGCTGTTCAAACTAGCCAAATATATCGATCACCTTGCGACCTAAACTTGAGTACCCAAGTAAAAGAGCTGCAGGTCAGTGCAAGCTAACGGTGAAACGTGATGCAAGTAATTTGCATGCACTCGTGTTCTTATTTGATCGGGGCCTGGCATTGTGGAGAAAGTTCTAAGAATTGACATTCTTCTGATTGAATAATTAAAGATTTCTGACACTGAAGAAAGATCCTGGTAGCCAGGTACTGTACACAACCATTAAAACAGTACTGAAAATAAAGCCTCAAAAAACAACAACAACAAGTCTCCCTGACTGGGATGCCATCCCTCTCACAGTGGTGCAGTGCTCCATCAAGCCAATTAAGTGAGGGCTAGACAACTGTGGATTCATTTGCTGATAATATTTTTCTTCCAGCCTCAAATGATGTAAATGCTGTTAGTGTGGTTTGCAGGTGAGGGAAATTATGCCACTGTAGAGAAGAAAAATTTTGACTTGAAGGACAAGGTAACCGTCAAAGACAACAAGGGCAAGTGGACCCGCAGTGTAATTTTTAAAGGTATGTTGTTTGCTATCTGACAGACATATTTCATCTTGATCCTTAAACTATCAACTCGTTTTCCTTGGTGATGCTCAATATTTTGAGTACAAAATTTGTTGAAGAAAGGCTTGCAAATTCCAGACAGTTTATTCTTAAATAAACAAAAAGAACAAAAAAATATACAAGTAAGAACAAAAAATAAACAAATAAACAAAAAGAACAACAAAATAATATTCTTAAATAAAAAGAATAAGTTGCCTCTTGGTGGCTTAGGCCATTTGTTTGTTTATACAGCAATACTGGAAATTCTTGGGGGAGTAAATATTTTGTTAACAGTTATTCAAAACAAAATCAAAAAACTTCCTGGTACTACTTTTTACCCATGGTCTTGTTTGCGGTCATTGGTTTCCAAGGTTAGTCTTGTCACTCAACGGTCCATGCCACCCTCCGAAAGAGCACTGAGGTTGCCCTCAGTATATGAGCCAGAGGCTCGTGGATTGTTCTGAGCTCCCCAAAAGACAAGAAAATCCTTTTCGATGCCCAGATTTGGCGCATTTCAGGATGGTCGCGATTTAAATGCAATTTGCGCAAGGCCCCGAATATTACATTTTGTTGATGGCTTTGTTTTAGCTTTCTTCTCGTGCGAATTAAGGCCCGTTCCAAACGCCGCTCCATTTATGCGCCGAACCTAACTGATGAGTTAAGTACGGCAGAAGAGCGGCGTTTGAATCAGTTCGGTTCGCAGATTAGATTTGGAGCGGCAAACAACATTAAACTCGGCAGGGTCTGTCGCACTATGCGACGTTGGAGCGGCGGCTGATTGTCATGTGCCGAACCTAATGCATAAATTACTTAATGTATTTTTCATATAACGGCACTCGTGATTGGCTCAAAATTGAGTGGCGTGACCAGTCATGAATGAAGCTCGAAGTCGCCGGTAAAAAAAAAACCAACAAAAATTCTGTCACGTTTCCGTCACACCTTCGATTTACGAGAAACGGGTCTGTTTGAGTGAGTTTCTTTGGAGCAAATTCATTTTTTGTTGTTTCTTCGTGATACTAGCTCAGCTTATGAGATTCCCCTTAACTGGTCGAATTTACCGGGAGAAAACCTGTCTAAATACAAACACGGAACCTTGTGATTGAATTTGCTTACAATATTTGTAATATATTGCTTGAACAGCGAGATATTAATCACAGCTTTTATTTGGACAGAGTTCTTGAATTGAGAATGCATACTTTCCCATCAAAAATGGTTTCCCGAATTAAAGTCGACGCAAGTACGCCGTCTGAATCAGCCATCGCTCCAAAGTTGAACCTTGTTTACTTTTGTTCGGCACGAGCGGAGCGGCGTTTTGATCGGACCTAAGATTACTATTTATTTACGATTACTTACGCTTTGGTCGCCGTGTGATATCCCCTTCGTTATTGCTAATGAGGTCAGTGAAAGAGACTTGTTTTCAAACTCAAAAGTTTATTTACCGAAAGGTAGCCTTTGTCTTTCCGTTTCTTGAGTTTAAAAAATCATCTGGAGCTTTTAATCATTCCTTTATATCGGTTGCTTTCGAAATCACAATATCACGTAGTTGTGAAGGAAAAACAAGAGAGAAGCCTATTTATTTTCCTTGCAATCAAGAAATCCTTTCACCTTCTACCTCTCAAAAATAACTAACTTGATAAGGTGCAAGCGACTGTAGCACCTTAGACAGCAAATGTTCGAAACGCAGGGGGACTCTGCTATCAAATGTCGTAGATGCTCGTCGTCTCGGGTACAAATCAAGGATTCTGGACTCACTTAGGGTGTTGATGATGAAGCCTCACTATTTTTAGGTGTCAAAGTATACTTTAGGGTGCACTCGAAGGAACAATAATAAAATAAATTTGTCTTTAGGCTCGGATTTCCACTGATCTCCTGATCATGCGAGTCAGGTCTACAAAGGGCGTGCAGGGTCCTTTCTTGAGCAGTAGCTAGTAATCGAACTATTCCATTCCAGGTCGTATTTTTTAAGACGTCTAATGAAACTCAAGCAGCACCCACATTAGTCTCCTTTATGAGTTAAATTCAAATTTTCCGAAGAGCACTGCTGAGATTTTTCATATGGGAGCCCCCATAGTAGTGGGTGCATTAGGAACCAATCCAAAAAGGCTCAAACAAAAAATTAAAGACATTGGAGTGAACACATCAATGATTATTATCAGGCTTATTCAAAGTCAGCACTAGAGGGATAGGCCGGGATTATAAGAAAATTTCTGGAACTGTAGAGACATCTACACATTAGTTGTAGAGTGCCTTAAAGCTGTCATAGACAGTCCACACTTGACAGATTCTTACTTTGTTTCAAGACTGGATGAATTTTCCAACGTTTGGCTAGATCGAGTCTTGCACACAGAATGGAAGTGGCATCGTTTCAAGTGGCAGGCACGCGGCAGTATACACGCACATGGCTGTGCAAAGCTAACAAATGATCCAGGCCTGTGCAACCTCGTAAACACAGCCGTGCAAGGGTGGAAACTGCAGCAGATTCTGCAACTGCAAATGCAACAACCCACCTATGAACAGATGGTAGCTGATTTTCAACACCAAATTGAAGCAGGACATCAAGCAACAACAACTGCTGTCAAATATGCAGACTGGTTAGTGACCACAATTAATGAGGCCATTCCCCAGGAAAACTAGGTTGTCCCTTCCCCACATCCATCATTACTAATTCAAAACGTGCAAAATTTCAATGATGACTACCAAGCCCTTGTCAATTCAATTGAACGCCACACAAAATGCAGTACAGCATACTGCCTTCGAAAGAATCCCGGACAGGAAGCAACATGTCGCGTTAATTTTGCAAAGGACTGTCAAAGAGAAACTTGACACTTGACTTCCAACTGATAAGAAAAGCTGGCACTGATGACCAGGAACTGACAGTTGAAGAAGTCACCCAAGCTCAAGTTAAAGTAACCCTAACTACTAAACACAATGACAGTCGTATTAACTCCCACAACAGAGTAATGCTACAGCACTGGAGAGCCAATGTTGATCTTAAGCTATTGTTGATACTGACCAATGCATTTGCTACTCTGCTAAGTATGCTACTAAAGGTGAACCAAGATCCCAGTCAGCCAATGAAATCCTGAGTCTCTGTGTAAACAAGCCTCGTGACACAGACATGCCGACAACGGCATCTCTAAGTGCAATGATCCAAGTTGTTGGAGAGCATGACATAGGGTCACAAGAAACGGCTCACCTGCTTCTTGGGAAACCCTTGTATTCATCAACATTCTCCTTTCTATGTGTGTCATTAGATTGTAGTCGAAGAGTTCGGACAGGGCAAGACGAAAATGACAATCAAGGCGATGAAGCATTAGACCCTTCAGTACTTGACACTTGTGCTATTCGAGCTAAATGGCAAGAACAGATCCCAAATATTCTTGATCTCAACTTGGTTCAATTTGCTTCAGCATACTATGTCTCGAAAGGAGAGCTCAAACGTCGTAAGCAAGAAGTAATCATTCGAACATTTCCCAATTTTTTGCCCTAATCCACCCGGACAGAACTATGGAAAGTACTGTAAATATCAGCTGATCAAATACAAACCATGGTTTGGAGAAGTTAACACTCCTTGGAATGGACTTGAACACTCAGATGACATTCACATACAATGACATTCACATACAATGTTACCATGCATTTCGTACATTGGACAATGCTGGAGATTACGGCGGCGGTGGCGGCGGCAGCAGCAGTGACGACGAACCACAGCATGAAGAAGAACCTGAAGAGTGGATGCTCCTTTGCCGCTTAAATCAACAATATGACCAAAGTGTCTCACAAGAAAACCCCACTCAGCAAAACTTCCACTTTGACAATGCCCCCTGGTTTAGTTTGTGAATCTGCAAATTGGATCACAAAAAGGAGAAACGAAGCACGCAAAGACCCAACTGTTGTACACAGGCAACGGCACCAGCCTGTTAATCAAGAACAACTAAATGTAGATCAGCGCCTTGCTTACAACATAGTGGCAATGCATCATGAAGCTCTCAACAGTCAGACACCAAATGAGCCACTATTATAATTACAGGGACAGCAGGATCAGGCAAGTCATTTTTAATCAATGCATTAATGACCATTCTAGGAGATAAGTGTACGCTGACAGCAACTACTGGAATTGCTGGATACAGCATTCAGGGTTGCACATTACACTCTGCATTGCAGCTGCCAGTGAGTAGCCAGAACAATTCTGACTTGCAAGGACAAGCACTACAACGACTACAACTTCGCTTTACTGGCAAGCATTACCTTATTGCTGATGAGATGTCTATGCTCGGACAGAGGACATTGGCTTGGGTCAATAAGCGTCTGCGCCAGGCTACAGGTAAACTTAATGAACCGCTTGGAGGAATTTAAATGATCTTGCTTGGAGATTTTGCACAATTGCCACCTGTTGGAGACAAGCCTATTTATGCTACATCACCCAGTTTAATACTAGGTCAACATGGTTATTCAATATATACTCTTTTCAAAACAGTTGTGATGCTAAGGCAAAACATTAGACAAGCTGGAAATAATCCACAGGCTGAAGTTTTCAGAGAACTTCTTATCCGTGTGCGAAATGGTCAGAGCATGCAATGCGACTGGCAGAAACTTCGCGAACAAACACCAGAGCACATCACCATGGACAACTTCAAAGATGCGCCACGGTTATTTTTCGACAAAGCAAGTGTAGCCAACTATAATTATGAGAAACTCAGCAACCTTGGAACACCAGCTGCTCGCATCTCTGCTGTTCATTCAGGTAGAAATGCAAAGGCTGCCACATCAGATGATGCAGGAGGTCTTGAGGCTCTCATATTTCTTGCAAGAGGAGCAGCTGTCATGCTAACATGTAACCTTTGGCAGGAAGTTGGACTGTGTAATGGTGCATCAGGTGTTGTACATGACCTCATCTTCCACCCTGAATGCCCTTCCCCGTGTTTGCCTAATAAATATTTAAGCAATTTTAACACACTGCAACTGAGAGTACAGATATCGAAAAGTTGAGTCAAAGTACTCAGGAGTTAAAACGTTTAAGTACACACTCTGTTGAAGCTATCACTGTTGAATGGCACAATATTCTACTGTTTTGTCCATCCTCACCATGTTGCTTTTACTGTATGTGATATCCATTTTGACATTTATACAAAACCAGAGTATTGATTTCGCTACTGTTAAAATTTCTAATCGATGCACGTACGATTTCCAATGTTTTCGTATTCGTATTGAGAGATACAGGGGAAAGTATTTGTTGAGAAGAATACCTAATGCCTCACATGGAAGCTTTAATCCTTACGTCATTACTAACAAAGAAGCGCACATTATAAATGGCAACATGTTCAGTAACGTAACAAAAGATAAGACCAGAGCTATCAGTGAACAGTCACAACAGACAACGAAAGATCGAAGACATTTCATGAACCATTGTTTTCTCATGCAGGAAAGTTCTCATGCGCAGTAGACTGTTTTCTTGAACTTACATTTGCCGTTTCTAAAGACTCTTTAAACTGTATTGAGCGTAATGAGTTTTTTCAAAAATTATCAGAGGCTTGTTTTCAATTAGAAAACTATGATCTTACAGATATGCCGTTAATTCGAGAACCAATTTGGGCTCATTTAAGAGAACGTTGCAATTCTTTTGCATCAATGTCTGCAAATGCTGTATTTAGTGATATATTTAGGTTGAATACAGTTGATGCAATGACACGAGTAATCAATCAGTTTGTTCATTCTGTAGCAATGCACTTGTAAAGGAAACAAATGTATTTGTACTTTACTTGACTTTTGCAAACTTGCTTCAGAGCCAGTTTGAAACTTATGTTTCTTACCAAATAGTTGTAGACTTTACTGTGATTTATGTCAAAAGCATTCTGGGGATATTTCAATCCTGCAACATTTTGTGACACTCCCAAAATTTTTAAGTGTAGAACTGTCATCCCATTGTATTAATCAAGTATTATTCCCAATGACTATGGATGTATTAGGTGAAGGTTATGTACTAAAAGGCATGGTTCGATCTCTGATTCATCACTTCACAGTGGCTATAACAGATAACACTCATTGGGTATACATTGATGATATGTGTGTTTCTGTAAAAAGTTACAGTTCGTTGCAGAATCTTTTGCATAACCATTGTAATGGTTGGTTTTTTGCCATATTTGAAAAGACTGTAATTGTAGTGAACAATACTGTAGTACCAAATTCAGTCGTGTGCAATCCCTTTCAGCAAGATGGTAATAAAGAACATAAACTTGATAGCCCACTGTTGCAATCAAATTCAGGCATTTATAAAACCGTGCACAAAGACACCAATAGTCTCTCTGTGAACATTTTTATGCAAAGAAATTTAACCAAATGCAAAACCTTCCAGGAAGACTCTCAGACTCATAATCTACCTCTCTGCAGTTTAGAGACAGATATTCCCAGTAATGATAATACTATGAATATTGGCACTGTGACAAAAAGCTCCGCTATAGCTTTTTATGGTATTTGTTTTTCTGTTATTAAGCCCTGCAGTTATTGGAAGTCTGATACATTACATGCTATTGTTGAATGTGGAAGTGCATTTTTTGAGGATATTGGTAAAGGGAATGCAAAAGTTAGTGAACTGCCCCATGCTCTTAACATATATGGTGGTAATATTGATGTAAGTTTTGCTTTAAGTAGCAAAGGGACCCTTGTGTGTGATTCATCTTCTAGTGTATTAGTCCTTAACAGATTCATTGCTCAAAATATGGTTACAAACACAGGATTTTTGTTTTATCTCCCCAGTGTCACTTTTGGTTGTGTTTTTCACAAAACTAAACGAAGTACATCATTATTCTCTCTCTCTTGAAAGTCATGGACTTGAGGTACTTCACACAAATGACAAATTGTTTAGTCCAGACAATCTGTCAATTTGTAACAAAAAAGCTTAACTGTGACAAAATGGAGTATTGCATTCAGTGTTTGCTGTGTTCATGTCAGTTAACTAAAGCTCAAAAACTGAATATTTTAAAATATGACAAAACTTCAAAGGAGAAAAGGGACATTGCATATAATAAACAAAAGTTTTATGCCGAACTTGAACCTGCCAAGAAAAGGATTTGCTTAGATAAGGCCCGACAGCATTATGAGGATAACAAAGAACACGTTCTCACAGCTCGTACAGAAAATCATCGATTTATGGATACCATTGAAAAGCAACAATTCTTAGCTAGAAGAAGGCAAACTTATCAAAATGTAAAAGCGAACAAAAAGAGGACATTGCGGCAGAAACTGTGACACACAATACCTTGGATACCTGTATCAGGTGTTTTCTTAAGAAGATTAGAGAAGGTCCATTTTACGTATGCTCTGTGTGTAATAGAGTTCTTTATAGAAGGACAGTTTTAGCATTGAATAAAAGCAAATATGGCAAACAGAATCTTTTTACAGGGAAAACATCGTTTGACAATAAGGAATACATTTGTAAAACATGCCACTCTAAGTTGTTAAAAGGACAAGTGCCATGCCAAGCTGTTCATAATAAGTTAATGGTTGATGAAATCCCCTCGGAGCTTGCATGTCTTGAAAAACTTGAGCAGATTCTGATAGCTCAGCGCATTGTCTTTGAAAAAATAATAATAATGCCAAAAGGACAACAACGAAAAATAAAAGGAGCCATTTGTAATGTGCCTGTAGATTGTGATAAAACATGCACTGTTTTGCCTAGACCTCCTGAAAGGTCAGGAATAATAATGTTAAAACTGAAAAGAAAGATTTTTTTTTTCTTTTTCTTTTTTTTTTTTAATATGTTTATTGATAATCACATAAAAAATAATTACATTTACAAAAACAAAACACTGACAAGAGACATTAACAGAGTAAAGCAAAATTAATTATCAAATTATAACAGAGCTAAAAGAAATTATAAAAAAAAGGAAAAATACAACAGGGCAATGAAATAATATGGAGTTAATACAGTCAACTTAAATAAGGTGTCAGTATCCACTTTTTTTTAAAGAATTCTTTGTTGCTGATTTTTTCTTCTGTTTCATATTTAGCGATGATCTTGGCTCTAAATCCATAAATGTTTGGAGGGATTTGTTTGCTCCTGCAGTCCCACAAATAGAGTTTTCCAATAATTATAAAATAGTTCAGCAACTGAAGTAAAGGGCAAGCATTTTCCGTCAAAATTCCATAGAGCACATTTTCCAAGCAGAGAC
>BLFK01000646.1:7169-26247 GCA_014634185.1 Astreopora myriophthalma | reverse complement strand
GGTTTGTTTCAAGTCTCACCTTGTCGCTTTCTTTACAGTGACTCCCCAGGAGATTAATTTGCGCGGCAGCAAGGCCTTAGAGGCTTACAATAAGGCTCTTACTGAAGGGAAGACTCGTGTGAGAAGAATTCCAGTCATGGTGATTGGGCAGGATCGCTCTGGTAAAACCAGCCTTACGAAGTCACTCAGGGGAGTACCATTCAACCCAGATGAGGAAAGCACTGTAGGGATAGATCTTGATCTGTCGTATTTCAAAGTAACTACTGAGATTTGGAGGACGGGGGTGAAACATCAAGCAGAAGTCACTGACGAAGCAAATTCTTATGCACGTCATGCAGCACGCCTAGTTATTCAAAATTTGAAGGAGCAAGAACGCGTTGGTAAAGAAAGTACCGTCGAGGCTATGCAGTCTCAAAATCTTGTCCAGGACATCGGACATTTATATTCAATGGGGTCTGAAGCGAGCTTTTACGATCTAAATGATGTCACGCCAGCTAGCCAATTTAGCCCTCCAGCCGATTCCAGGTCTGAAGAAAAAGATCTAGATGGTGCAGGCAATCCTTCTGTTTCATCCGATTTACTAGAAGCTTCACAATTTGATGTTTTTACAAATGCAATTGATAATGTCCACAACTCTCTTTCTCCATCCGAGATACCCGAGGATGTAGAAGCCTTAATTAAAAACTTACTGCTGGAAGTTGACAAGATTGAAGATGAAGACGACATCTATTCAGTTTTGTGGGATTTTGGTGGGCAGTCAGTTTACTATGCAACTCACCCGCTGTTTCTTACATCAAGAGCACTGTACCTTCTGGTTTATGACCTGAGCCGAAATCCTCACGAAAGAGCCGATCCTGAATTGAAAGAGGGAATGTACGGCCAAATTGAAGACAGCTTTTGTATGAAAACTAACCTCGATTATCTGGATTACTGGATGACATCTATAGCCTCTCTGGCCAGCCAAAGTGAAGACCATGAAATGAACTCTGAAGTGCTTCCAGACAAACTTCCTCCTGTGATGCTAGTTTGCACTCATGCCGATAAACCTTATAAGAGGGCGGATCCCCAAAAACTAGCCCGTGAAGTGTATTTCTCTTTAAAGACCAAACCGTACAATAAACAATTGCACCGTAATGTCTTTGTGGTAGACAACACAAAATCAGGGCTGGAAACGGAGTGTTCAGAAGTTAAACGGTTACGGGACAAAGTTCTTGCTGTTGCCAAGGAGCTACCACAGATGAAGGAAGTCATTCCAATCAAGTGGTTGCAATTTGAGAGGGCGCTTCAAAGCGCTCTCAAAAAGGGTCGTAAATGGATTTCACTTGGAGACGCAAGACGGATCGCATCTGAGGTGTGCAACATTCGCGATGACAAAGTGTTTGAGACACTGCTTAACTTTTTGCACGATCAGAGAATTTTGATCCATTTTAACGACTCTGTTCAATTAAACCAGTTGATTGTCTTGGACCTTCAGTGGCTGATCGATGTTTTCAAGAAAGTGATAACTGTTAAGCCCTGTGATTTCGAAGAAAAAAAAGAATTGATAGTACTATGGCAGCAACTTGAACAAAAAGGAATCTTGGACAAAATGCTAATTCAACATGTTTGGGGTTCTTTGTTAGAGCAGCACTATGAAGAAACCTCGAAAACCCTCATTGAGATCATGGAGAAATTCAGCTTATTGTGCCCCTGGCCTTCATCGGATTCTTCATGTAGCCAGCAATACTTGGTGCCATCCATGTTGATGTCGCGTCCACCAGAGGACATCGTCAAGTTGGTTGCCTCTGCCCAAATTCCTCCTTTGTGCCTTAAGTTTGAGTCTGGACATATTCCATTGAGCTTGTTTCCGCGCCTAATGCTGCAGTTCTTTCAGTGGGGCAAAGCGGAATTTTGGAGCTCAGTGAACCCGCACTTGTACCAAAATTTTGCGAGATTTTACACTGCTGGAGACGAATCCTGCTCTGTTGTCCTTCGGTGTCATTCCTCCTCCATTGAAGTTGTCATTCACAAAGAAAATGTCACTCGTAGACTGGCGGAAGGTCTACATTCACGGCTGAGCATCTTTGCTGAAGATGAGCACGATGCCTTTCAAGTGTTTTGTGCCCGTAAAGTTTGCAGACAGCTGGGTTTGATGCTTGCGTGTATGCGCACCGAGTTTGGCTGGTTGAAGAATATAAGATATCAAGTAGGTGTTATTTGTCCGGTCTGTTGCCCAGAATGGTCAGCCAGCTATTCCTGTACTCATCACAGAAAGGGTTGTAAACGAGAGGATTGTATCCATTTCTTATCTGAGCTTGAGTTGCGCAGTGCAAATCAGTTCATCACCTGCAACAGATCGGCTACTGCAATCAATAGAAAAGTTCGCGTCAAGGAGTTTGAAGCTTGGTTTGCATTTCGAGGTGAACAGGTAATGCCCGTGATTAAATCACATCGTTTTATTGCATTTCCGGTCTGAAATTCTCTAGAATGAAAACCTTTACCTTTAGCATGAATGAAACCTGTGTGTTTACCCTCGATTTCCTCTCAGGTGTGAAGTTCATTTCATGTTAGTTAATGTGAGCCCTTTGGGGATAAATAGAAAAAATCAAAAACAAATTTACAAAAAAATGGCTGGAGGGACCAAGTCTTAAAATATCGTCATTCCTTACAGATGCGGATCTCTAGGAAAAGGGGTTGGGGAAAGCAAAGGGATGTGCTACCTGAAAAGAATATTAAAGTTCAGCTCCCAAAAGTCCCATTCTTTGGGCTTTCATTTAAGTCATCTGGACAGGATATTCAGCGGTGCTGAGTTCCATTTTCTTCAGATAAATCTGTATGGAACGGATATTAATTTCCGTGTGATACTGGTATAAACAAAGGAAGACAGTAAAATTCTTATCGTCGTGTAGTTTGGTTTGACAAAGAGCAATTGCATATGTGACGTGTGACAACTAGACATGTGTCTGCCCCAGAAATCACAAATCTGTCATTTTTTCTTTTAGTTTGATCGCTACAATCGGTTAAAAACTGAGAACCGCCTTATTATTACTGGAAAAACCAAGAGTCTACCGATTTCCAGTCTGATGAGTCCATCATGGCCATGATTTGAAACAAAAAAAGTTTTGGTTCTTTTATTTGTATTTTTTTTCTCGGTGTTATTTATCACAGATCTCCGAACGGATGGCTTCTGACGAACTTGAAGCGGGAACACTGTTGGCTTCTGGTGATGAAGGCAAGTTTACGGTATTCCTGTATTTTTTATGAGATTCTTGCACTTTTGTTTGACTAGTGTTCTTTATGTGTAAGATCGCATGTTATTTATTCTCCGACACAGAATCGTCTTCGGCAGTTTCAGTGCCTTAGTTTTCGCTCATCGTATGAGCGATTGTTTCATAGCTCTTTGTTATACAATGCAGCCTCTCAGAAAGTCCGGGGGAGAGACGGGTGAACAATAAAAATCGGCGAGGAAAGGTATCGCAACATCGCCGTTTCCTTGTCCGTTTTCGTCTCGACTGACTTTCTCTGGGTGTCGGAGGATGCGAGCATATCGTGATAAGTCCTAGTGTGTATAACTTGAATAAAACGCTGTCATTGTATTGTTTTTAGCCGGAATTGAAGACAAATCTCTCGCTCTTCCTGGCGACGTTGCTGATTCACTTGCATCGAATTCACGTGACCCAGAACAGATTGTACTTCAGCTAAAAGAGAGTCTACATTTGGATGAAACCTCTCTGGAACAACCAGATCCTGGGACAAAGAGAATGATCCGTTGCCTGACAAAGAAAGCCAAAGATTCAAAGAGGCTTGACGTTGTCAAACACCTGAGGGAAATTACACCAGCTGGGACAACTGGTAAGCTTGCAGGCTGTGGGGTGGGGAAAGGGCGCAGTGGGGTTATTTCGAAGTTATCGCGTCATCGTTTTCCAGAAATATCGAAACATCTCGACCTCATCATCATGTTCAGGTGTTCACAAGACGTCGCAAAAATGGGGTTTTCAAAATTTCAGGTTAGAAAGCGTTTTTAGAGACTGCACGATTTTCGTTTTTTACTCTTAGTATCCAGTGAAATCGACACATTTTTGATACGCCGAAACCGCGACCGGTTTCAAGCTAAGCGTCGAGCCCAAGAATGGCGGGCGAGGTTTCACGCCCCACCTTCTCGCTGGTTTAAGACCTTTTAAATGACGCCGCGCTATCAGGGGTACCGTTTCGCTACTTGATTTTGGAACGTTTCCTTATTGAAAAGCGGGGACGGATTGTTCCTCTTTTTGTGTTCTTTTTTACTTAAGAGGAAAGGCAATTTTATAGCAATTGGAAACAAAATGTTCATTTCACGGTTAAAAGGGAACCTTTTGTTCCGAGTTCCGAGTCGCGAGTGGAACGTGTTGGTCGTAAATCGGTAATTTAGAAACAATTGTTCCCAATGGTCTGTTCTTATGTCGTCTTTTGAACAAGATTTGTTCCATTGGTGTGTTCCCAAAAGATGTAATTGTTCCGTTTTGTGGCAAAAGGAACTTCTGTTCTCCTTGTTCTCATTTAGCCACTTTGTCACTTTTTTTTCATTTAGTCACTTTGTTTCTCTTCCTTTTTGAGCTGTTGCTAAGGAACGATTGTCCTGTTTCGTGACAGTTTCCGCCTTTTTTGCCGCCTGTTCCTTTTCTGTAGGTCAAGGAACATTTTTTCCAGTGAGCATGGTCCTTTGTACATAACAAGTTCTGTTTTACGAATTCGAGGAAGAGTTGGTCCCAAAGTGTTAGTTCCTGTTTACGCGTGATGGTTCCTTTCCACGGTTTTACTGTTCCACTTTACAAATAATAAATAGATATTTTTTGTCAATGGAGTTAATGGAGTCCCATACAATGCAAGTGTTTCAGCTCGAACAACTTGACTGTCTTTACACAATTGAATCTTGTTAGGAGCTCTCAGGTGCATCCGGCAATAGCGTAAAGAAACAGGGCGGTAAAGTGGTGACAATGTTGGCGATGTAAGGGCGAGTGTGATCAAGTTATGACAAGCTAAACATGCACCGAGGACACCTTTATTGCTTTCAATTGGTCAGTTCCTTAGTTATTAAAGGCCTCTGTTGAATGGAACAAACGAGCTTTTTTTTAAATGTATTCTACCCGCCGGTGAAAATGAGCAAGGCGAACAACGTTGAATAGTCTAGTATCGATGGTACATTGCCTTACCCTAATGCTCACCCTAACCTGAACAGATTTGTTATACATGAAGTTCTTAGGCTCAAGGGCATGTCCATGAAGTTGACGATGAATCTCATTATGTAGCTACATTGGACACGTATGAATTCGACAGAGTTTGTGGCGACTTTTTGGTCTACGGGTTTTTCCTCACAATAAAAGAACCAACTGCGCTTGTTATTGACGTGTTTCCTACGACCACGGTGACTTTGAAATCCCTTCATGTTCTCATTAATGTATCGGGAAATGGTACAAACTGCTTCGTCTTTCTCTAAATGAAGACGCTCAGGTTTAGGGAGACACTTTGTGCCATCTAGACAAAATCCGATGAATATCATTATGCAGCTGTATTGGACAACCCTCGCCGAATTGAATTACCTAACAAATCGTCTGCCTCGGGCCGCAGAGATGGCGATACATCGCATACATCCTCAGAAAAGGCGTCATATCGATGCCTTCACTCTCTTCTTATGGCCGATTTGGCGACGAATTTACTAATTGGCTGACTGTTATTGAGGATGAAGTAAGAGAACATATCCCTATGCCCCCTGATAATTTTTGAAATCTATTTTTAAATTTCGCGCCACTCGTGAAGGCTATTTTTAATCTCATCCCCATGACTTTGTGGTTCATATTTCACAGGACGGACTAATCGGAATCCGTTCTTTAAATAGCTAGTCTCACATGGCCTCGTACTAAAAATTATCATGGATAGGGGGTAGCCTGCAGTGCAGGCGTCTTATGAGCGAGCGCTAGTTACGTTTGTCGAGTGCAATTATTTACGGAGCCGCCATGTTGGGTCTGAGATGGGCGGGGATTGGGGAGAGGCGAAAGAAAAGACTATTTTTCTTTCCCTTCCTCCTCCCCCCTAATTCCCGTCGTCTATAGCCCAGCCCCCTTGGTAGCAATTTATTTCTCTCCCCAACTCTCTTCTGCCTCAAAAACTCAAGATGGCGGCCAAAGAATTCGCCAAGGGGTATACTGAGCGCTAGATAGGGGGCAAAGTATGGGCGGTACGTTCTCTTACCTCATCCTCTCTTCCTGACTGCAAGTGGCGGCGGTTACAAGAAAGATCGTCCTACTCAGCAGATTGTCAATCGATGCTTTAATAGAGTGCTACTTTAACGAAATTCGCATCTTTCCCGTCTGAGCCATTTTAAAACAAAACAAGTAGTCTGTACGAGACTACCAGAGATATTTTAGTTTTTAAAATAGGCAAATTAGCCAAGTGATGACGTCATAAACTCAACCGAATTTTGATCAAATATGATGAAAAAAGATATCTCGGCCAATTTGTATCAGAAATGCTTGATTCTTTGCAGGAAGATTCTATCAGATGTGCTCCACATTATGAGCGTACCAGTTTTGTTACCATGGCAACGTACTGGGTTCCAGATCTCCCTGATATTAAAGGCTCTGCTGGCCACCGTTGCCCTTATATTTTGATATTTGTCGATGATCTTCATCTGCATGATCGAGCAAGCACATGAATATGTTGGGTCGAGTTTGTGGCCTTGTTAAATGTTATTTAAGCTTAAAATCACTAAAAATATGAAATCAGGTTGGAGGGGACTGGAAAAGAGTGAATTGCTATAGGAATCATTTTTTAATAGCCCTAGGTGTGTGGCCTGTATAACTATCAGCCTACCAAGTTTCAATGGTCTCTGCTGCAAACTGACCGAGATAGCTCTATTTATATACTTGATGATATATTGGGTTGAGTGAATGACGTCATGAGTCCTCTCATTTGCATATTTTACTCATTTTTCAAACTTAAATATCTCCGGAACCAATGCAGATATTTCCAAATCTTTCCTGGAATTCTATGTGATAAACCTGAAAATTCAAGGGATAAAAATTTGATCATAGTAGCACTTTTTAAGTTTCTCAAGTTTTGCTGCGAAGAACAAGAGGAATGAAATTTTAAAGTTGTGGATTTTAGCCTGTGCTCTCAACATTTCTGAGTTAATCGACTTCAGAGAAGTGAACGGTTCATCGGATGCGGCTCTTAGAAAATTGTCCATCACCGCAATCTACTTCAAAAAAAAAGCGCGCGAGGCAGTGGCAAAGATAATGAGATTGAGGTGGACACAAGATCTGGATATCGAAACATTACAGGCCGATGTGTGTGGTCGATGTATTTACACCATAAGTTATCTGATCGTCTGGCAACAAACACGGCACCAGTGCCAAAGGAAAACAGAATTTCTGCGATCTAAAAAGTTCCAGTAGTAGATGGCAAGATTTCAGCAGGATTAACGAAATTGTTAAACATATGAGCTACGCTATTCGTCCCAACCAGTAACTTAAGATGCATATTTCCGAAAATTCGTGTGGAATGTTGTCTGACTACAATTGTGTTCGGGCTTGACTGCTAGTGGAACTGAAGTTCAACTTATGCACCTATCATTGTTCAACCCCAGGGTGTTGGGGGATGGGAGTTAAACCCACCCAGGGGAACTTGACATTTTCACAGAAGCTAGAGTTAAATTCCTCACCCCTGGGCAGCACTGAATGTCAATTTCTGGGATCGCTCGATCTCCCTAGATGGCGGAAAATCGGTCTTTTCCAGCAACCAAGACAAACGCTTTAATGCTTCTGAACTTGCAGTCTAAATGATCCACTATCATTGTAATAAGGCTTGACTGCTGGTAAAACTGAGGTTCAACTGAAGCTTGACAACTACGGGAAACCCGGAAAATCCTTGTTTTCCAGCAACCAAAGGAAAAAGAAAGTGCTTTGATGACACTAGAGTCTAAATTGTCCGCTAGGTTAATCCGTTCAGTGCATAATTCTAGGATTTCCCGGAGAACTGATTTATAGTACTAATTATACCAAACTTTCTCGAGTTGACATTGTGATATTGTATCCGCAGTCATTTCATCCAGCAAGTTCACGAGCGTCAATTCGTTTATTTTGACGAATTAAAGGACGAATTTTCCGGATATATAGTAAATTACCCAGGGATTTACAGTAAATTGTTTTATACATGCTAAAGCGATTTTAGCGTCTATGAAACAAATTAACAGTGTGGACCGAACAGTAAAAGGGAACCAAAAAGTATGGGAAACGATCATGCTGATTTTCTTTTTCTGAGGTGCCTTTGTGTTATATATTTGCAGGTCCTTTGTTACCTGGGAACCTCGACATTCTTAACATCCCATTTTCCAAGATGAGAGAACTTACAGTTTCCTTGAGCAGTAAGTTGTGCCAAGCAAAATGAATCCCCATACATGGCAGTCTATCCGCCATATATCTGTCTATCCATGTGTCTATTTATCTATCTGTTTTTAGTAGAAATCCACTCACATACTATCATGAGTCCTGTAATCTGACTGGGTCGCTACTCACTATCTATTGCGCGGTAGATAGTTAGTAGCAAAAATCCCGGCGTTTTGAACAAAAACAAAACAACAGCGGCTTCTTCAAATCTTAAAATCAATAATAAGTGGAATGAATTCGAAGGTCTTATGTGAGTGGATTTCTACTAAAACAATTAGACTACTCGCTCTCGTTTTCTATGAGTCAAATAGTCAACTCGCCGCTACGCGCCTCGTTAACTATCTGTTTACTCATAGAAAACTCGAACTAGTAGTCTAATTGTTAAATCGGTGCGTGTATGATGGAGAACAGTTGGCAGCCTGGCGATCTATGCATCAAAGAGCTGTTGTTTCTTTGTGTCGGCTTGTGTCTGGCCATGCCTTTTTTCGCTTAAACAGGTTTCCAAGAGTTAGTAAAAAAGGCATTTAATTCCATTGGTTACCGGTTTTTTATAAAAGAAAATTGCCCAGAAATGGTTGGTAAAGCTGAGCCGGGACGAAATTTTTTGCCAAAGCGAGCGTACATTTTTTTGTCTGTTCGGAGTACTTCACGGACTACTACTCTGAAGTCGATCACCGAACCCAAGCTAATACAAAGAAACAACAAAAAGTGTAGAGAGCATCAGAGAGCAAGGGAGTCTCTTAGTTGCGCTCTGCACAAAGTCGGGAAGCAGCTACCTCCACAGGCTTTTCCAGAGTCGCGCGGCGGGAGGGGAAAAGAAGCGAGCTTCTAGCGCGCGTTGGGTGATGGGAAGGAGAAATTATTTCCCTTCGCCTCCGCTTTCTTCCCCGGCGATCGCGAGCGACTGGGGACGAGGCAGGAAAAGCAGTGAAGACTGAGGACGCATTCTTTTGAGACTATTCCAGAACAGGAGTACACAGAATATTTCTCGTTCTTTTTTAAGACCCATTCTGTTTTTGGTATGAACGGTGTAGTATTCTATTTATTGTGCTCCCTTCAGCAGAATTAACGGAATGAAGAGAACACGGTTTTCTAGAAATATTCGGAATACGCGTTGTTTTGGGAAAATCGTGCGCGGCGTGCAGAAACGTCAGAATCAACTGGGGTCCGCACTATCCTGTGCGCTGGTTCTCGATTCACCTGTGCCGAAACTATTCTGTTTTAGGAATTCCCAAAGCGACTGGGAATAAACAGAATAGTCACGGAAGAATGCAGCCTGGATTATTCTCATAGCTGTCTCTTTTAGTCAAATAACCCGTTAAAAACGCAAATGAATACATGCTCATTAGCAATGTGACTCTGTTTACTAAGTCCCGAAGAAAACAAAGCTTCTATCTTCAGAAAGTTTCCTTTGTCGTAAGACCAACTTTCAGTACTGGCGAGATAACTTTGTCATGTTCAAAATCCATATGGAAGGAAATGGTATGAGTTGCTAAAAGAAAATCAAACCTTGTGCACGATTCGGTTGCTTGTGGTAACATTTTGAAAGATGGGAGTAAATAGGAGTTACTCGCCAGCCGACTGATTTTGGTCATTTGGGCCGGGCGCTTACGAAACGACGACGCCCACGGCAAAGAGGACGCCTCAAAACAACAGGTTTAGTTAGCGAAAACAATGACTCTGCACGCTCTGCACGTGCGTTTTACATTTAGGTAGATGTCCTTGCCGTCATCTCCTAAATGACGACGCACGTGAAGTGGCCAAATTTAAGGTTCTGTGGGGGACGTTAAGACATGACGACGGAAGAATTTTCATTTTTCTTTCCACGCTTCTAGCCCGGTTATACTAGGATGTATTTTACATAACGTCCTCGCAGCCATCGTCGTCGTCGTCGTCGTCGTCGTTTCGTAAGCTCCCTATTTCTTGTCTTGCAGAGGACGGCAAAGGTAAACCACACGTGCAGAGCGTGCAGAGCGATTGGTTTTGTGCATTAATATTGAATCTGTTGTTTTGTGACATTTTCAATGCCGTTGGCGTCTTCATTGCTAAAGCTCTCTATCGTGTCGTCCCAGTTGAACATGCTCCAAACTTAGTCACGCTGATTGGTATTCCGCCCACGCTGTAGAACGTGAACAAGATGGAATAATCGCATAGGAGTCACGATTATACAAATCTATATTTTAAAGCGACGTTTTCCTTGACGTTGGCGTTGTCTATGCTTAGACTCCCTAGTGTTTGACAAAACTGGCCTCCGCTTTATTGGTTACTTTTAAATAACCGTAACTACGGAATATCTCGGCGACATGTGCTGTTAACTTATTAGCACTACTGACGATTCTCTGTTGTTTATTACAGGCACAGACGAGTGGACAAAGGTTGCAGAGAAACTGGGCCTCAGCCAGTCAGAGATACGTTTCCTTGACAAGAGGACTCTGAATCCGTGTGACGCTGCATTGGCTTTCATAAGGCAGCGGTGCTTCATTAATACAGACGATCTATACGATTTGGTGAACGAATGTGGTCTACCTGTGCTGGCTGACATTCTGTGAGGAAATCTTCTTCTTGATCAACATTAACTTTCGTTAACCTTGGTAGTAGACAAGTGTGACAGATCCCGTGGTACGACTGTTAATTAAAATAAATTTTTGTGAATGATCAAGCGCCCATCAAATAAGTCAAATTGATTCTGAAACCCATTTTTTTTCAAATGGTACAAACACAACGCATGCGTTGTTGGAAAAAACGGTCGAGTATTTTCGTCCAAGGGGTGGACCATTTGATTTTTGATGGGGGGGTTGTGTAAATCCCAAAAGAAATATCGAGCATATGTTTCTGGTTAAAAAAAAAATTTCTTGCAGAATTCTTAAGAAGGAGAAAAAAATCGAGCAGCCTTAACCTGGGCGTGGCAAAGCATTTTTTTTGATGCGTGAATTGGTATTTTGCAAGCGCGACGCATGAAATTAGATTTCCTATTAAAGTGAACCCTCTGATCTAGAAGGATATTATGATTCAAAGGTATTCATCCATTCAGATTCCCACCGTAACAGTTGTCACGTGCAGGTATGTTTGTAACAAAATAAGATTTACTTTATAGAAAAGGAAATGGGACAAACAAGAGTAAAGGCAGGCCACATTGAATTGGTGCAGGGTTCAAAATATACAAAGAATGTGAAACGGATGCGCTGGATATGTGCAAGAGACAAAAGACGATCATTGCGTGTAAAGGTGGTTTTTAATAGCCTAAAGGATCAATTTTGAAGTTATTAAACTTCAAAATTTGTGTTTAAAATTTCCATTAAAAAAAATATCATGCAAGGACAGGGAGGTTAAAAAAAATCCTGCAGGGCTGGAGCAATAAAAAAAAATATCTAGCAGTCTAAAAATCCTGCAACCCCCCATCAAAAATCAAATGGTCCACCCCCAACATCGTGTTGGATGAACATGTTTGACCGTTTAGCCGCCTGTTTCGTCATACGTTGATCTATATCAAACATTTTTATCCAACAGTTTGTGTTGCGAACAAATGTTTGATCGTTTAGCCGGGCCTTTAGAACGGACTGCTAGCAGTCCATTAGTTTAGTTTACAAAGCCAATGAGCGACGAGCCCGCTCGTATGGAGGCAAAAAAAACTCAGGGGTAAACCTTTTTTTTTTTGTTTTTGTTTTTTTGTTTTGTTTTGTTTTTGTTTGTTTTTTCATTCGACGTCTGGAATCTGTGTTAATATTGTTTGGACTAGTTGCAGCATTGAGAATTAAGCACTTAATTTAAGAGATTTAGGTTGCAAAAACAAACTGCCAGGGTCATCCAGGACGCTTCTAAGTGCGAACTGTTTATTCTTCTAATTATAAGTATTATTAGCACCTTAATTGGGAAGCATTTAGTAGTAAATCCGATAGAAACCGAAAGTATGCGAACTTAGCTTTTATGTGACTTAAGCATAGGAAAACATAAAGAGAAAGACTTCGACGATTGTCGTAGCAACAACTCAGATATTAGGATCATCTTGTAGGCGTTCTGCCTGATTCGTAGAGTGTTTATGTACAATGTTGTTAATGCTCTTTAAAGTCTGAATTTTTTATAATTGTACTTCGTAGGTTTAATGAAAGAGGGATGCAAGTTTATGACTGTTTGGTGTATTAGGCACTACCCTCTATAAATAATGAAATCAGAGAGTTTTAGCAACGAGGATGGCAACGGCAACGAAAACGAGAACGTCGCCTCAAAATAGGAATCCGCGTCATTGAAATCACTCTTTTTTAGCATAATTATAAAACGTATCTGTTATCCATGAATGAAGCTTGTTTGAACGGCGTTCAAGTTTGAGGAGGGAATCTAAATTCATCATCGTTGGCTGAATTTCTCCCTAAGCCGCAAATTGGTGATTGGTCGTCGTTGTTTTGCAGAGGACGGCAAACTAAATGTACAGAAATGTAAAACACACCTTCAGAAAGTGCAGAAGTGTTGTTTGTGCTCATTAAACCCACCGTTTTGTGACGTTCCAGTTGCCGTTGCTGTCCTCGTTTCCGAAGCTCCCTATTACTTACTGTTGGAGGAGTCAATAGGATTCTGAGTGTTGTATCCATATCTGGCAAGTCACGGTCTTTTTGACTCACTGTGCTTCCGCTCAACAAGCAAGGCTTGCCAGTTATGTTGAGGAAATTCACAGCTGGGTTTGGAATATTGTTATCTTCTGTTTAGTCTTAGCCTGTGTGCCAGAGACGTTTCCTCTTTTTGCGGGTTTTCCAGTGCGTCGGCGTTCGTCGACCTCTCTCCTCTCGACCGTGATCCTTTCCCGCATAAGTAAATAGTAAAGAAGACCTATCTCTGGTACCCAGCGTTGCTTAATCTAGTGCCATTTCAAAATTGGCGAGAAGTATTAGCTATGATCTAGACGAGCAGGGGACTGGCTACGAAAGCGTCCAACTATTATTCAGATAGTGAGATTTAAAAAATCAATGCTTGATGGACTAAAGGGAAGACCAATGTGGGCTTTTAAAAATTGTTCAGACAAGAGAGCTTAGTACGGATTATGGGCCATCCACCAACCATACAAATCTCTCTCAAATCACAGCTTTTCAAAACTGTACTACGTCTTCACGTTTGAAGCATACAAATCTCTCTTAAATCACAGCTTTTGAAAACTGTACTAAGTCTTCACGTTTGAAGCAATAACACTCAAAGTTGGCAAACACACTGATGTTTTGATCCTCTTTCCGGTGACGGCCTTACTTTTTCGATTCAATCGATCCGTTTTGTATTCGCTCTAGCCCCTGCTCGTTTAGAACGTAAGGAACTAGTTGTGTTAATTACATCCATACGTTAGGATTTTAGTTTTATCTAGCATGTTTTCAAGTGGCCTCATAGAATGCATTTGTGACAGTAGTAGGTTTACCAATCCCTGCACGACTTCCACGACTTAGCAACAATAGCCTTAATAATAGAGTTTTGATAGGAATATGCATGCATAATTAATGTCGGGAGCTGTGCGGTAATCTTAACAGCATTTCGGTGTTCCTGCAGGAGCAAAATAAAGTGCGCTTTTATTTTCTGGAGGAATTAAGAGCAGTCGCGCTGAGTCAACGTACGCATGTATACAGCTACCGTTAAGGCACACCATCACTTGTGGTCTAAAGAATTTTTAACCCACTGAGTTGTGCAACTCAACGATGGAAAATCACTATGGTCCTTAAGGTCACATGACATTTCGTTTCCGAGCAGCCCGGCGGGGATTGTGCCACAACACGAAGGAAATAAGCTTAGAATACCAGCTTTCCGTTTGACGGTCGAATAAACCTGACCAACCTAGCGCCAGTAGCAAGGGAGCGTATACAGTCAAAAAATTTTCGGAAGCAAGGTGAACAGATTGTTGGGACCAAAGTCCTGTTGAGGATTTGCCACAGGAAGCGCTAGCTTAATAAGATCTGCAAGAGTTTGCATCGAGATGTGAAAGTTATTTCTTGGCGAGTCAAAGTCAAAGCTTCCAAGCCCCCATAGATAGACCATCCATGTCCATTACGCGTCAGTTTTGTTTGCATGACCAGCTTCCCTGGATGGGGTCCACGATAGATTTTTCGGGATGCCGGATTGGGGCCTTTCTTTAGGGCGGTATTCGGGAATAGGGTATACATGGAGAGCGAGATTCGGGATATAAAATGTGATCGGGACAGGTGAAGCAATTTTTGGCGGCGGGATGCGGGAAAATGTTTTATTTGACCACCGGGATTCATGGTTCCACATTTAGCGATTACAACAGTGTTCATCTGTGATACAGATTACTCGCGGGTCTTTATTTCTTGTTTGACTTGTTCGATCTTGTTTCACTGGCTAAAACAGTAATTTATTGCAATCATCACCTTCCTGCCAAGCAGCCGTCTTTCTTGCGGCTTTTTACTATTATTTTTGTGGCCGTGAGCGGAGTTGCGGTTTCACTGAACGATTCCCACCCCGTGTTAGATATGTTATGAGCTCTGTGACCTCTGCTTGAACTGTTGTTGTTTTCCTCACTGTTACCCTAAGAAGAATAGACCTTTCTTGGTAAACCATTTTTTGCGACGTCTGCTACTGATCGCAGCCGGTGATGGCCACGATGTCTTCATGGATGTCATCAATTGTATGGTGCTGTTTTATGAAAAGGGGAACAGCGGTAATTGTTTCCTGCGCAAAGAAAACTTCCGGGCGCAATTGCCGCGGACAACCCTTACGTTAAAGACTATAAAGGAGGCTGAGAAGTAAGTTTTCTTTCCTTTTTTTTTTGTCTTTTTTTTTTGTCTTGCCCTTAGAATCACTTCCTTAAGCCACCGAGAGCATTTTATAACATGGACTCAAAGAATCTTCTTTGTCACATCCACGTGCAGAGTAGGGAGATTCGAAAACATAATTGAATGAATGCGTTTGAAATACTCCACTAAACTGAATAAGCTGAGTTGAAAACGATTAAAGTAACATTGTTGTCCCTTTGCGATCCCCAGACAAGCCGCATAAAATTGGTCAGTTCTCTTAAGAAAACTACAAATTCTTGACGGCTATGGGAATTTATAAAAAGCCTTAACGGATCATTAGAAGCACCAGCTATACGAACGCTGTAGTATTGACGAAGCCGCATTCCTCGTCAACGAGCGCCTGCAGTTGTTACGCGGCAACGAGGCTTCAATCGAGACAGGCGCCGATCCAGTCGAGATATCCTAATGGTCCTTAAGGCCGCCAATGTCGCCTCAAAGGCCGTGAAATCTGTGAAAGTGTTAAAATCTGGACTAGAGAAGATTCGAAGTATACTGGGTCCTTTTGGATAGAATGTCGTGAGTTTTCTTAGCTGTATGACTCTTGACGTAGAGAACCTCCATTCAGTAGTCCACCATAAGGATCCCCTTTGTACGGTGTTGGACTATGCCAGAGGTTTTGGCAACGCGGCGAAGGAAGAGCCCTAGAAGACAACGAACTGTATGCCATACTACTTTACAAATACGAAATCCTGGTATTCCTTACCAGACAGGACGATGTCGCTGTCGAGCCTTCCGATGCTTGAGCCCCTAACACCTCGGCAGCTAACGCGAGAGTGGGCCCAGACATTAGGAGCAGCAGTGTGCCAGCGTACTGTCAGGCAGGAGACAACCATGGCAAGAGCTGGGACACTACCTGCCAACCTTTACAAAAGAGAAATCCAACCAGGTTGTAGTGCCCAAAGACGGAGAGTATAAACTCAACACTTTTATTTATGGCGGCGATGTTCTTCCTTCTTTTTCTCTACCAAGAGCACATGCTCGTGTCCATATATGGGCAAGCCAAATATGGCAAACACTACATCCCTCCCCGACTAATTAAAAAGATCTACATAAACTAGCACAAAAAAAAAAAAAAAAAACTAACTAACAAATGTTCAAGTGTTCCTGAGTTTCCCTTTAGATACAGTACTAAAACGATTTGCCGCAGACATTTCATATCAGCCTCCAAAAAAAAAAAAACTAGGTCATACAAACATAGTCCTTCATCCACTTGGGAGCTTGTCTGCTTCTAAATGGACGACCCTCTGCTTCTTTCTGAACTGGTACTGGGGTTGGGCCAGGCGATCCACAGGATTTCGGTGAACTCGCAGCTGCACTGGCTTCCTGGAACTCAGGACTTTCTGAAGGAGTAGGGGTTTCTGTCACGAGCGCTTTGCTTTCTGTCTTCTTCCCTACGAACTTTTTTAAGTGTCCCCCATTCCTCATTTTGCTTTGACCACTGTGGCTTTCAAAGATCAATACATTGCCGCTCTTCTCCACGACTCGGTACGGTTCATGCTCGAATGTCGACAACTTGTTCTCTCGGTTCTGACGGAGCAGGACTAGGTCTCCTTCTTCAATGTCGCTTATAGCTGCTTGTCTCCTTGAATCAGCATACTCCTTCTCTCTTAGCTCTCTGCGTGCATACCTTTCTCTGAGAACGACTTGCCATTTTGCTTCAGTAGCATGATCTTGGGGTCGTTTAACTCGAGCAAATTTGTCCCTTAACTTTCTTCCCATGAGCAGCTCAGCTGGGGAGATTGACGTGACTGTATGGGGAGGGTTGCGATACTGGAACAAGTCTTGTAGCTCTCTCTTCCAGTCTTTGCCTTGCAGCCCCGCAATTCTGATTGCCTTGAGGAGAGTTTTATTGAGTCTCTCTACTTCACCGTCACTTTGAGGCCAATAAGGGATGCCTTTCTTGTGGTCAATGGCTAAGTACTCAAGGAATCTTTCAAATTCTCTTGAAGCAAATGGAGGGCCATTGTCGCTTCTGAGGGTCTCGGGTACGCCGTGCGTAGGAAACATGCTTGCCATGCACTTGATTACGTTTTCTGCGTTTCTCTTGCTGAGAAAAGCTACTTCAGGCCACTTGGAGTAGTAATCGACTACAACGAGCAAATGTCCCTTGTTAGGAATTTCCAGTAGGTCAACTGCGATATCAGCCCAGGGACCTTGAGGTAGTGGCGATGACCTGATGGGCTCTGGCTTTGGCCTTGGTCCAACTAGCTGGCTGGGATAACAGCTCCGCACCAACTTCTCGACTTGTTTGTCTATGTCTAGTCACCACACCTTTTCTCTCAAACGGGACTTTGACTCTCAAACCATGCCTTGATGCCCTTCATGAGCAAGCTTAATTGTTTGTTCCCATAATTTCTCAGGCATAATTACTCTGCTTCCTCTCATGACCAGTTGTCCGATTGTCCAAAGTTCATCCTTAGCAGCCTTGTAGATGGTTCCTTGGAGTTTGGACCAATCAACGCTGGTTAGTGATTCACGCACCAGCTTTAGGGTGGGGTCTTGCTCAGATTCTCTTTCAACTTGGCGAGGTAACATTGCTGCGGATATAGCATCAGCAACCACGGTGCGTGCACATTCCTCTCTTTCCTCTACAGCCTCTTTGGGTACCTCGCTTACTGGTAGCCTGCTCAGTGCGTCAGCAGCATTTTCTTTTCCTGGTATATGCTTTAATGGTGTACTTGAACTAATGCATGTACAAAATCCACCTCTCTATTCTAGCTGAGGGTGGCTTCGACTGAGGACCAAGGACAGTAACAAGTGGCTTATGGTTAGTTCTCATTTCAAACTCTGTTCCATAGAGATATAGGTAAAATTTCTCACAGTCCCACTTAACTACCAATGCTTCTCTTTCAAACTGGGAATACCTCTTCTCTAGCTTTTGGCTAGCATAGTGTACAGGTCGATACTGGCCATCTTCCTGCTTCTGTTCGAATACCGCTCCTATACCAATTGGAGATGCATCTGTGGCGATACGGATCTCCGCCCCTTGCTTGTAGAATGCCATCACCGGCGCCTGCGCCAAACGAGTCTTGACCTCCTGGAACGCGTTTTCCTCTTTAAGGCCCCATTTCCATTTGATACTTGCTTTAGTCAGGTCCCAGAGTGGACTCGGAATGATTGCTAGACTTGAGATGAATCTTGAGCAGTACTGCGCTAAGCCAAGGAAGCTCCGCAATTCTGACTGATCTTTTGATCTCGGAGCGTGTGCAATAGCTTCCACTTTGTCAGTGGATACCTGCAATCCTTCTTCAGACAACGTGTTCCCAAGATACTCCATGGAGGTTACATCAATTTGGCATTTTGCTAATTTAAAGTCAAGCCGTTTTCTTCTAGTTTCTTCATCACACGATCCAGTCTCTCATCATGCTCTTCTTCTGTGGCTCCCACTACTCGCACGTCGTCATGAATGTTATGAGAACCTGGAAAGTCCCTGAGGATCTGCCAAATGATGTGCTGAAATTTCTCGCGTTAATATATATCCATATTAACACCAAACAGGAGACGCTTGTAGCGGTAAAGGCAATTAGGTCCGGCAAAGGTGGTGATGTCTCGGGATTCTGGAGCAAGTTCAATTTGGTGAAATGCCATGTTCAACTCTAATTTGGAAAATACCTTTGCACCAGAAATTTCTTGTAAAGTCTCTTCGATGGTTGGCAGGGGGTGCTTTACCCTAAGTATTGCTTGGTTAGCCTGCCACATGTCCAAGCAGAAGCGCACATCACCATTTGCTTTCTCAACAGCGACTAGGGCCATTCACTTTCTCAATCACATTCCAACTTGTTGGGCCATTCACTTTCTCAATCACATCAAGCTTTTCAAGTTCCTCCAACTTTTCAACTACTTTCTCTCTTCTCCTGAAGGGGATTCTCCTCATGGATTGAGCGATAGGGGGGGGGGGGG
>BLFK01000645.1:477648-480083 GCA_014634185.1 Astreopora myriophthalma | reverse complement strand
TCATTTCAAACTTTTTTTACAATTACAGAAATAAATCTCCCGCTTTTCACTTCGGTCCTGACTTGAAACTTATTTCCCGAAGAATTAGTTGAGTTCTTTGATGATCAATATCTTTTTTAATCAACTTATACACTGAATGCTGTTGACACTGAAAACAATTAAATTGTGAACTAATTATCTTTTGTCGTTGGTCATTAACTCGACGTGCTCATCACAGTTCAAGGTTGCCTTTGATGTTTTCGTCCTGTTATGAATTTCGCTGCTTAATTTAGTTCTAGAAGTTGTTGTGTCTATATATTTTGATTGGTTTTCAGAAAATGGAGCCATATGGTTAGATATCATCAATCAAAATCTGATCAGAGTAGATGGAATTAATAATCTACAGTTTTAAAATCTTGCAATGTACTTTCGAATCAAAATAGACCAATTTCGATATATTAAAATTCAACTCAAAACAATAGACCTCAGTACGAGGCTCTGGGCAATAAATACAGATTTTGTGGGGTTTATTCCCCAGAGCTTCGTGCTGAGGTCTATTGTGTTAGGCTGAATTTTAATATATCGAAATTGGTCTAATAGCGATTCCCTTCGCGCCCAACTCTTTACATAACAATTGATACTTTCAGCACCCACTTGTACTATTTATATTCATTTAATTCTTTCACGTATTTCGAACTCAATAATGATGACATGGTTTCATCGAAACGTCGTTCACTTTTTACATCGCTAATGTTCATTCTAAAGTGCTTTACGAAACCTTTTATTATCAGAAATCTTGCAAAGGACAGCATTTTATTCAAGGGGGTGTAGAAATACTTCTAATCAGTGTCCCTCTGATGGGCCACTGGGATCCACTGCAGACTATACTCACTAATAAATAAAGCTTACGCGGGGTTTGCATGATTTACGCTACGGCAACCCAGCAGCAACCTCGACATCGATCGACAGCTACCAGAATTTATAGTTTTTAATTCGTTTTTAACAGTATCTTAGCTTTAATCTTACGGGCTTTACATATTCACAAAATATTTCTGTTATAAATGACGTTGGACTTCAACTTGAACTTGGGCTAAATTGCAGAATACCCCGCCACTTATTTGCAACTCATTGAATAAGAATAGCATCTATTGTTGTATACAACATTCTTCAAAGCACACTGACACATGTAATGGCTGGGCCGGGGTATTCTGCAATCGCTCCTCAACTTGTTAATTGATTCGAACATTGATTATTAATACGCAGGCACTTCCGATCAAGGACACCTGTTTTAGATCACATTTGATTTAGTCTATTATCTTGAGTTCGACACGCTGTCAGCATGTACACGTACACGGACAGTGTTAACCATTTATTTCATATTGTGTTTTTATTTGCCGCACGAGGATCCACCCTTCAGGTACTAAGACATCATTTCAATTTGTATTTTGCTTCATTTCAATTGTAGTTTCTTCTCTTGTTGTTGTAATTTTCTGACTCTTGAGCAATTTGGTTAACGTCTCAAATATGATTGGAATGTTGCCAGAAATCGTGTCAAATCTTGGTTAGATGGTTAATGTATTTTGGTTTCAGAATTAAAATATTAATAGGAAATCCTTGTGCTGGCTTATTATTCGAGGCTGTTCATAACAATTTCGTATCTTTTTAGTTTTTAACTGACTTAGTTTATCCTTGTGCAGCTGCCATGTGGTTCTTGCCGTATTTCGCACCTCGCCGACTTTGACAGGTTTTTACGATCGCACTCAAATTTAGCAAGCATATCTGAAAACTTTTCGTCATGGCTTGCACATAATCGCACAACATTCGATGATTTTTAATTTGGTTTGGTGGTTTGTTGTTTTATACTTGTGCAGCAGCTGCCATGTGCTTTTTGTTTGCAATAAAATTTGCCAAGCATTTTTACCGTCCTTTGTATAATCACAGAAGATCAGTTAATTTTGTTAATGAAATCTTTTACGTTATTAACCTTATTGTTTCTATATTTCTTTCGGAAATTAACGTTGTAGTGGTTATCTTGCTGTGTTGGACACGTTTCAGTTTTTTAGAACTACAACTGTACAGCTTTTTGGTCACTATAATTTTTAGTATATAACTCACTGAAATGGAATTTTTCAGCATGTCATCAGAATTTAATAAAAGGGAAATGGAGGTCACTGAGGTCGGTTTTGATTTGTAGCAATTTCAGGGACTTGATCAAACAAAATAAGTGAATGACAACCATTTCTACATAAGCTCTCTATATATAATCCCTCTTCCAATTTGCAAACTATATCCAAATTTCCGCAGCACTTTCATAGCCCTGGCTACACTAGTATAGTAAAATATCCTCACTGCACACCTATTACCCCGTCACGGGGGACTAAGTTATGGAAAGATGCCTCTCCTGTCCCAGACATAACGCTGCCTAGGCCCAAATAAGGCACAGAGAAGAACGAGAA
>BLFK01000645.1:467648-475148 GCA_014634185.1 Astreopora myriophthalma | reverse complement strand
CCATGGATTGTGACCTTTAGGCTACTGAAAAAGCCAAGACATGTACACGTATCGATGATGGAGGGAAGACCCAGTTAAAACAGACAAAAAATAATCTTTCTTTGAAGACGGAATCTTGCAAGAAAAGGACAAGGAGGAACTACGCGCTTTGTGTTTAGATGAGGGAGCGGACAAGACCAGCGATCAATCTACAAAGGAAGGCAAAACCCTACAAGACACCACGCTAGTCACTGAAAGTGAGCCAGATTTTTGCAGCGAATCAGGTGACAACGTGGATATCTTGGAAAACCAGCTAGGAACGCTGAAGCCATAGAGCCTTCAAGATAGGATGATGACCCACGTGCTGGAAACGGAGCAGGCAAAGCAACAAAGACGGGTCTTGTTTGAGCAGGAGTGCTACCCTCAGCAAAAGGCCTGGTTAAAGGACAAAGGCCTGTCTAGTCAGAACACAGAGCTTCTTCCCAAGGAATCTGTCAAACCAACGCCTTTGCCGATCACGAGAGATTTCAAGAGGTTTGCATGCACCCAAACAGTAGCCGAACAAGACACGCATTGCCAAGCTGCCAAGAAAGCCTTTGAGGGTGCGTGGCTAAAAGAGATGGAAAAAGAGTTGCAGGACTACATAAGGCGCTTGCACTCCTACCCAACATCCTCTGACTGGAAATTGATTGGAGGCATACCAGAAGGTATTGGAAGATAAGCTGAAGAACCACCACAAAAACCTTGGCACGCTAGGCTCTAAAGAGATCTTGGAGGAGCGGAGGCGCACATGCGTCTCTGATGGTTTGCTAGACAGGGGACACCAGCATTTGGTTGAATGCGTCTCCGAGGCCTTGCCAACCAAAGAAGAACTTGGATCTTTGCCTACAAGCTCACAACAGAAGGCCAGAGGGACAAAGGCTGGGGCAGTGCCGGAAAGTGACAATGAAAGAAGCTTGTTCATTATGCTGCTGCCCAGGGCTGCTCCACTGACCTCTCTGTCACATGGAAGTTCAACCGTCAATGACCTGGTGATTTCAGAAGTGTTAATGCGGAACAGCACTACGAGTATGACAGAGGCCAGTGTGTCGACCTCACAGTCAAGTGAGTGAGAAGAGGCTAGGAAAGACATCGTTCAATTTTTCAGTCAGATATAGAGATGACACTAAATAAGCAAACGTAAAGGTGGTGGCTGAGCCTCTCAACATTTAGATGTTTTCAAAAAATAGCATGTAAACAAACCATGAGCGTACGCATAGAGTTTTCACTGCAAGTACCTTTAACAAAGTCCTAGAAATGTTTGCTAGGATTCTTTACATTCATTTCTTAATCCGCTCCGGATTACCACACAACAGAAACAATGTCTACTGACTCTTAGTCACTGACTACAGATCTTTTTCTGTGTTTTTGAGGGTAAAGTAACTGTGTCTAATAATTATATTTCATGCAAGTCACTATTTGCATACATATTGTACTACTCATCCCGTCTATTTACTTATTTTATGTTTTTTGTTCCAGGTGTCAGGTGTCCTTGATAAAGACACTGTGTCTTTATATTATTTACAATTGAAAATTTCACAGCATTCATTGATTTTTCTCATTTTTGTTCTCAGTATACATTTTGATTTTTGCTTCTAGTCTGCAGCCTGCATTCTACACTGACAGGTTTCATGTATCGCCAATTACTCACCTCGGTTATAAATCAGTTGGTAAAACATGAATCAAAATGGCGGACACCCATTGAGTGTCAAATACATTCCGAATAAATAGAACACAATAGATGAATAATTGCATCGAGTATCGCCTGAGTATGAAATGGGCCTGGCATGTGTTAACATAGGTGAAATACATACATTAATGACACGGAAAAACATATAAAATAGTAAATGTTTGATTTTTTTTCAGGGCCGCCAAGAATTGAATTGTACTTTTCGGGAATTGGAAAGTGCCTCGGCATCAGTGGCCCAGGTAGTTCATACCATGTGCTATATAAGTACTAGGATTCTTGTTGGCGAGCACCATCAGCTCAAACTCCGTGGTGTGGGTCCCCATGCTTGGGGGGACTATGATGTCTACCTTCTTCAATGTAAGTTCCTTTCAAGTTTCCACCGTTGTATACTAGATATTAAAAAGTTAGCTAGTATGACATCAGTGACTAGGAGTTCGTGTTATCATTTTGTTTTTATAAAGGGACTCTAGTGATATCAGTTTTCCATCAAAAACTGAAAGAGTTGCCCTATTTAAATAAAGGTTTCTTCTTCTTCTTCTTCTTCTCCTTCCTCCATATTGGAGATTTAGTTTTATTATGATTTATTTTTTATAAAGCTACACAGTTTGTACAGTTCATACTGAGTAGATAGAAAACTTAATTAATGACGATTACCTTTTTTTCTTCTTTTTGGCAGAAATCAAGAGAAAACAGAGTATACCACAAATATGGACTGTAAAAATAATACTGAATAAGAAATATGGAATATAAACATTGAAAATTGATCTTTAAATAGCAATAAACGTGATTCTGTTAGAAGTAAACAAGATTGAATGGGTATGTAGGTTGTTGCTGTTTAAACTTAACTGATGAAATTCGGCATAAGGTGTCGGACTTTTCACTTCGATGAGCTCACATAATTTTTTACAGACTCGTTCGTCAAAATTCACTGGCCCGATTTATACTACAGATGGATCATCCGTCTTGGACGCGGAACTTGCATACTAAGTGGGGAAACAACGATAGTTCGTCTGATAATTCGTCTGTGTATAAATAAGGGCAAACAGACGGATCACCCGTCCAGACGAGCTATCTGGATAGTTCGTGGATGAAGACGAATTATCCAGATAACGTGTCTGGACGGATGATCCGTCTGTTTGCCCGTATACACAGACGAATTATCAGACGAACTATCGTTGTATGCCCAATAGGCCCTTTGCAGGATCTGGTCACATTATACAGAATAAATTGTGCTGGGACGCAAATAACGCCGTGGGACTTTCAAAACAAAGGAAAGTCGGGCTGGACTGGTAAGAGTCCCTTTGTTTTGAAAGTCCCACTGCGTTATTTGTTTCCCAGTGTAATTTATTCCGAACCATGTGACCGGATCCTGCAAAGGGCCTATTAGTATGAGAGTTCGTTCCAGACGGATGATCCATCTCTAGCAAAAATCGGGCCACTGATGCTAGTGACCCAACCCAAGCTAAACAACAGAGTTCTTTTGATGGAACTAAGTTTTGAAATCTTTGTAATTCTAGCCCCTGAATGAAGTTTATCGGGAAAACTACATAGGACACTCCGTGTTTAATCAGGATAATAAGAGCTTAAGCTATTTATTAATCTTCTAAAAAAAAAAACATTTCTTTACAATATCTCGCGATCACTTGACAATTTTGAAATATTTTTTCCACTAAATTATTAATCAAAATGTTTTTCCGTTCATAGATAACATTTTATCAAAAAATGTCGACAACCTAATCGTTGCCCTGTGAAGGACCTGGTTGAATGATCTACAAGATAATGTAACTATATAGCCAAGGCGTTTTACCCCTTCCAGACCCCACCCTAATAAATTTTTTTGCTCTCGTTCTGTAGTTGGCACCATCAAAACTAAGAAGAATTTATATAATTTAAGCTATTGTCAACCTAGATGTTATTGAGTTTAATTCTCGTCAGACGGGAATAATTTGGTTGATGTAAACAACGTGGTTAACAAAGTGATATTTTTAGCTCCATCCCACCACTTGACAATTTTTCAACTCTCGTCGTACAATTAGTGACCCGGGTTTGATCTACTAACAAGGAACCCGCCTTATGACTTCAAAAGCTATTCACAGCGAAGATGATTAGTGATCGTTAGACCTGAGCATAACAAAAATTCGTACCGTGTTTAGGTTGAGGGCTGCCTTCATCAGTACACGGACAAGTGCATGAATTAAAAGAAGAAGAGTTTTGATTTCTTTTCGTGTGTTGAATATTGCTTTCAGTTGGAGACTGAACATTGCCGCTAAAATAAATACATATGCAAGATTTTAAATATCACCACAGTATTAATACAGCGTGTCCATGTCGCCAAATAATAACCTTTTACTGCACAAAACAAAAGCATTTCCTTGCTTCCGAGTCTTCAGAGACTTGACATATCTTGCCGACATCTTCACTTTAACGCAGAAATGGCAAGGAGTTTGTTTCAATGGCCGTAGTTAACGAAGATCTAAGGGTTTTTTTAATTCAAACACCCGTGGTTAAAGGATGGCTGTTTTACAGCGTTTTAAACCACGCAAATCACAATGCAACTGGAGGTGGCTTAGAATTTATTTACATACCTATCATTCCATCTCACAAGTTAGTAATATATACCTGCATCCACTGCTGCCACCCTTCCCGGCCGACTGAATTGGTGCGAACATAGCAATCTTGCGAAAAAGAGGTACCGTTTGGCTGATCTATATCGTTGAGTCATTAAGTTTGCAGTCATCTCGCCTTTTCTGTAGTTGGCATCACGAATCTTTCAATGCAGCTGGAAGAGGTTTCGAAACATGCGTACATATCTACCATACCAACTCACAACTCAGTGAAATATCTCCACAAGCATTCTTCCAGAAAGCCATCTTGCCAGAAGGTAGGACTTATTGGCTGATCAATCCCGTTGAGTCGACACATTGCCGTCATCTTTCCTTTTCTGTAGTTGGCATCATCAAAACTGAGAAGGATTTCTTTTCGTTAAAACACAGTTTGCAAACATAGATATCGTTGAGTTCAATTCTCGTCAATGGTGAATGAAATAAACCGTTTAACTCATTACTGAGAGCATTTGGGTGATAAAAAACACGTGGTTAACAAAGTGCCATTTTTAGCACTATTCGACCACTTGACGAGTTTTCAACTTTCGTCGTATAATTAGTGACTCGGGTTTGATCTACTAACAACGAACCCCTCTTATGACTTTAAAAGCTATTCACAGCAAAGATGATTGGTGGACGTTAGACCTAGAACTTAAAAAAATTGTACCGTGTTTTGGTTGAGGGCTGCCTTTGTTACACGGACAAGTGCATGTATTAAAAGCAGAAGAGTTCTTATTTCTTCGTGTGTTGAATATTGCTTATAGTTGCAGACTGAACATTGGCGCTAAAATAAATACATATGCAAGGTTTTAAATATCACCATAGTATTAATAGAGCGTAAGAAAGGGCTTCACAACTGCGTTTCGCTAAAAATATCGCCAGTTGATTCTTTCTTATGCCGTTTTCTCATTAATCTAAAAAGACATTCACCCATAAAAATAACACTTTGTGTTTGGTATCCAGCGAGATCAGGAGCCATAATCGGGGACGGAGACCGTAAGCGCGCGCCATTTCTAGTATTGGGTATTACTCCACTATAAATTCACATATGAAGAAGATTAACAGCTTTTTCATAACACACACAAAAAAACTAGTTGGATATGTTTGGATGTAGCAGCGTTTCAGGACTTCAAAGTTTTCCTCCTCTTGCCACACGCTTGCGAGGATTTCGCCAGGGTCTTCGCGACCGAAAAGTAAAAAAATAACAATTATTATCAATAGACGCGGCCAAATAGAAAGTCGGCCTCTTCAAAACACACGCTCAGCGGACCGCAAAAGACTCACAGCGGGCTGCTAATGCAATGTCAGCCCTACAGCTGATTGGCTGTTACCAGCATAGACATTTTTAAGGTTAACTTTGTGCTATGCCTATTATTTATAGGCGATTTTAAGCATTTTTGTGTAATTTTAAATAAGTTCACTGGACTGAATTGATTCTTTAATAGCTTGTTCAATCAACACTTACATGATGATTTGAAGTGACTTTGAATTCGTTATTCACTTAGCTTGTATTATTAAAACTCGCATTCTTGATATCATTTGGCCTTGTTTATTGATAATAATGATAATGACATGACTTTTTCGGGAATATTGTTTATTTGCGCCCGCGTAGTGTCATTTGCGGCCCGAGCGCGAAGCGCTTATTCGCTTCCGAGGATTTCGCCAGGGTCTTCACGACCGAAAAGTAAAAAAAAAATCAAGCTTAATTGAGTTTCGCGTAAATTGTAAGCAACGCGTGACGTTTTATTAAGGCCTGTTTTTAGCTGTGAAGTACTTGTACATCTTGTTCTTAAATGTACGTTGAAATGCTCCACCACTGACGCTTTGAGCCCAGAGTTAACGGTAAAAAAGTCAATGTTCTTCTCTCGTTTTGAAACAGTCGGTTTAGAAATTCTGTGCCTTGATCCATTTGAAGCTTGTTTGGTTTACGGCGAGACGATAAAATCGTCTGAAAAGCTTTGACTAGTTCTTGGCCTTGTTTTGTCTTTAAGGGCACCACCCAAGCGTACTTGCTAAAAATGTCTATACACGTCAGTAAGTATTTATATCCCTTGTTGTATCGGCTCAAATTTTTGAACATCGACCAGATCTGCTTGAAACTGTGCATCAATACCAGGAACAATGACGCGACCTCTCTTGTAGTGTCTTCGAGCAAGTTTATGGAGGGTGTAAACGTCTTGCTCACTTAGCCAATCTTGAACTTTCTTGCGAGATTTTACTTTTTCCCGTCTCTTTGACCGCTCGGTGCATAGCAGCTAAAACACCGAAACTTGCAGGTTGACTTGGGTCGAGATAAATGCTGGACAGCGTTTTGTCCATCGCAAAATTCGGAGTTTTGAACAATCACTTGACCCCCGCAACAAACTAAAACGAAGCGAATGCGGTTGAAGATGCGCTCTAATACCAGAGAGGGTGAAGACGGCCAGCAACCCATTACCCGTGACTACTGCGAAGGTCAACACTTGACTGACTTTTCTTCCTGCTGCACTCTTATATATCTATTCTTGCATTTGGCTAAGAGTGGGAACGAGAAGATCAAATAGTTGTTGCCATTCCTCGTCAGTCAGTCCCAGTTGCTCGACAAAATTTAAAAACACTAATAATCTCCCCCAGTGAACTTCTGTAAACACCTCTGAATGAAGACGTTTTAACTTGTCAAGAATCGATCCTGGAAGTTCACAAAATTTCTCTCTAAGAGAAGTTATTTCATTTGAAGGTATAGCTAGATTTCTCGCTATAAGGCGATACCCGAAAAACTCGATTCGAAGCACGGAGAGCGTCAGACCCATGTTAACGTGTACACAGATAAACTGGATCAAAATCAAATCGTGTACACTTTTTATTGTTTTAAAAATAGAACTTATTTTGAATTTCGTTAATTGCATAGTCAAGGTCCATTAGTTTTTCTTCTTTTCTGACAACGTTCTCAGGACATTACACTTCTATCGGGTCAACGTTCATAACTTCTTCAGTGTTTTCCACACTCCCGAAATCGTTCGTTGTAAGACCACAAGGACCATCATAAAGAGCATACAATGCGTGTTCTTTCATATCTTCATCATAATTTTCGAATTCTAAAGAAGTGAGATATAGACTGGTCCAAGGCAACTTCGGCAACTCCGTCAGATAACTTCCCCATGTCTGGCCAAGCTTCAACCCTAGAATGCTGCAAACGCTTTCCACAGTCTG
>BLFK01000645.1:440148-462648 GCA_014634185.1 Astreopora myriophthalma | reverse complement strand
TCAACCTCGTTCCCAGGGCTTTTCCCTTTTAAATTGGGAGGGGCGGGAAAAGACCCTGGCATCGGCTGGTCACGTGATCCCAAACACCCGAAAATTCTGGGTGTAATAAATTAAGATGTGATGAACGTGTGAAATAATTTTCAAGCAAGATGGCGGAATCGCGAGATAACTTATCGGTAATCAGTCGCCTTGGATTAGCTCTAAACCGATGCAACTTTCCTTCTTTTTGCATAAAGCCACTTCAGGTGAAGTGCTTCGAGTATTTACTTAATGGATACGATGTTATTGCCGTTCTGCCTACTGGTTTCGGCAAATCCCTCCTGTTTCAGCTTTTACCAAATTTCTTGCCTGTAAAGGCAGACAAGAATGTTGTCATCGTTGTTTGTCCTCTGAACTCCATTATGGAGGACCAACTTAAAGTGTTAGAAGAGAGAGGAGTCACTGCCGATGTTCTGCAGCTGGCCAGTGATGATCGGGAGGGTATCGAGAGTCTGTTCCATCCAGAAGACAACGACGAAAGCGTGGACGTGTCAAAGCTAAAAAGTCCCTCCAAGAATCTCCTCAGTGGAGATGTACAGATAGTATTTGCCCGTCCAGAGTCCCTTTTAGGCAAAGAAGGACGAGAGCTGATGAAAGGCAAAGTCTTCCAAAGAAATGTGGCTGCATGTGTAGTCGATGAAGCTCACTGTGTTGAAATTTGGTGAGGCTTAACAACTTCAGTGATAATTTTTAGGTGATAATTCTCATAACTTATCTGACAGTAATTCAGTATTTAAAATTAGACGTTTTTATAAGTACATGTAGTCACCTTTAAGCAATTTTAAAATACATGGCATGTTATTGAAACATGTCTCAAAGCCTAACAAAAGGATTCATTCCCATTCAGTGGTATGGACTGGGTAATAGTGACTGGGTAATCTACAATGTAGCTAAAATCAAAAATATCACTTTACTTGCTGTACACTGGAACCTGGATGTCCTTGTAATACATGTAAGCTTTTATGCAAGTGTTTCAGAACACAATACTAACCTTTGCTAACCCTATCTGGCGACTAGCAATTGACCACTTCGGAAACAATAATGCTCTTCGGATACCATAAATGCTCTTTTTTGTCCCCCCAGAGTTTTGCATTAAAGCATTGTTTTCAATCTCTCTAGGGATGATTGTTATTCCCAGGAGAAATTGATAACAATGCTTATGCAAAACTTTGGCGGGACAAAAAAGAGCATTATGGTATTTTCCAAAGTGGTCAATTGTAATAACATAGCCTGCCTGGTTATGTTTTTTTTTTTAGTTCCAGGCTATTGCAGAGGGAAAAGTATCCCATGACCATCATTTACTTGAAACTGAAGTACTGTGGTTACGTGTATGGCTTGTTTGAACAAATCTTACAAGATAAACAATTTGTAGGCGACACAAAAGATCCAGCTGCGAGGCTGTTTGCTCAGTTCCATGCCCCTCAAACAAAACGAATGAAAAAGAGCCTTATCGCAGAAGTAAAAAAGGAAAATTCAAGGGTAAGGGTGTTATTTGCAACATCAGCGCTTGGAATGGGAGTTAATGTACCTCATGTGGAACATGTTGTACACATCACACCACCAAGCAACATTGAATCTTACATGCAGGAGACTGGACGTGCTGGCAGGACAGGAGTCCCATCTAAAGCCACGCTTTATTACAATAACTCTGACATTGCCAAAAACAAGAAGCATGTTCAAGATCCAATGAAGGAATACTGCAAATCCCAAACTACTTGTCTTCGCAAACTCATTTTGGAGTATTTGGGGTTTCCAGGGGTTACTCAGGAGAGATGTTGCTGTGTTTGCGATGCAACATGTACTAATGTTGTGAACAAATTACCCAGTAGAGTTAAACATAAAGTGAGAGCCATGCCAACAGAAAATAAAGCTGTACTTGAAGAACTTATTTTCAGTGAGCTGAATGAGTTTGAGGCTCATACAAGTTTGCCTGGTGAGATGCTCTTCAGTTTCTCCCATGAAAAGGATGTTCTTCAAAAGATCATGGAAGGAATTGACTACATTGAGACAGAATCAGACCTTCTTAATGATTACAAAATATGGAATGAGACCTGTTCATCAAAGATTTTTTCCTTCATAAGCAAGTATGCTCCACTGATTGAAAATAACACCTGTGACACTTATAATGACTGAGCTTCTCACTTCCTTGAAACTGTTAACCTTTTTACAATGTATGTTTTTCTTTACATGTCCTTGTTGGCTAACATGTAACTGAAGATTGAATGATCCTGCAAGTTTATTTGGCCAAAATCAGTTAATTTAATTAGTTACTGACACATTATTTCTTTTGCATCTGACCTAGTTTGCTATTTGATTCTAGGCTGTGCTCTAAGAAAAAATGAAGGGAGTAACAGCTCTAGATAACTTATGTAATACAGGGCTACAGTCGAACCTCGATTATCCGGATTTCTTGATTATCCAGACTTTTTCTGTAGTCCCAGTTTTCCGTGAATATTTATTAGTCATGATCAAGATCTGTGGCCATATTCTTTTTAAAACAACAGCATTAGAAAGTGCCGTTAAAAGCGAGTTTGCACACGTCGTAAATAATGAAGAACATTTGAATGAGTTCTGATTGGCTCAGAGTTGCTTTGTTGCTAAGTGGCATTTTACGCTCTATTGTATGGCGTTAGTAAGCAGCAGATCTATGATATTCACACTGATATTCATATTTTCGATTATCCGGACCCTCAATTATCCGGACTATTTCGTCTAGTAAGACTGTACTAGCATCAAGTTTTGTTGAGAAACTAAGATTTCATTGTTGCCAAGGCAAACAGAAGTTGCGAAGGCAAACAGAAGTCACCAAGGGCTGCTTTAAATACACAACCCTGTGTATGGTCATTTTTGTGCTTATCTTGTTACCATCAGATCAACTCAAATGAGCTATTCAGTTAATGGTTTATGCCCTAAAATCAAAATGCATATTTTGTTATTCTTTTGTCATTCAATAACATGCAAATGAGTTTCTGCAATCCCGCACCTTAGAGGCCACTCTTTACCCTTGTTTATCAATAGGTTCTGCAAGGCTGCAAATAACAGCCAGTCATTGGACAGTTGTCTGGCAAAATTGAGGTTTTGACTGGCGAAAAATTGGTCTGGTCAGTCACTCTGACCGGGAACTTTTCATTGAAGTTGAACCTTTATCCTACTTTAAGAGCAAGGTCACAGAAACTTGATTAGTGATAAAACTGTTACATCTCCTGTCTGTGATTAGTATTGTGCCATTAAAGCAGTGAAATAGGTTGTTTTGTTGAATTCTTAATTCTCACTCTTTCAATGGGAATTTTTTTGTCCAACCAGACTGTTTCCTTGTCAGGTCAGGTCTGGTCTCTCACCTGACAAGTGACCTGCTTATAACAAAAAAATTATTTGCAGCCTTGTGCTTGGGGTAACCCTGCAATGGACTGGCATCCCATCCAGGGGGTGAGTATAAATATTTGCATTTTTTCAGGCTACTGAAACTGGAGGTAGACTCCAGCCTGGTGGGCCACCAGGCTCGTCTGCAGACTTTACCATAATAATTTGTAATTTCCACTGGCATTAAGTATTAATATCTATTTTTAGTTTTACTACCACAAAAAATTTGAACCACATTCAGACAATTAGCATGTTGCTACTTCCAGACCTGTAAATATTTAACGAAAACTTGAAGTGCTAAGTGTTTCTTGGAAGTTTTGAATTTAGTCTCTGCTTGAAAGTTCTTGTTTATGTTTGTCAAGCCACTGATGGAATTCTATAACGTTTAAGTACCTGAGGGGGCATCGTTTGATGTCAGGAAAGCTGTCGTGGCATCTTTCAGGCACTCTTCGGAAAGGATCCAATTGTACAAGATCTTCAACCATCTCCTTTTCATCTTTTAGAGAATCCCTAGTGGTATGTTGAACAGAAGACTGATGAATACCAGCAGAAGCATCAAATTGTTCCTTAACCTCTTTGATGCCATTCGTTGCCTTGCAGACTTTGCTGATGGACTGGAAACTTTTGTTTGGCCCCATTCTCTGGACAACAGACTTGCTTAGTCGATTAAAGATTTCCTGTGCCATGTCATCTTCCATGTTGTTTCCAGCGCCACCCCTCCAGCTCACAAAGAAACCCCATTTAAATTCCTCTGACATACGTGGGGTTAACATGCATTCTATTTGAGCGATGCTTACAAACATCTCAAGGGCATATTTGCTGTAAGCACCCATTGACTTAAAAACCGACAGCAGCAACTTCTGATTTATGAGGTTTCTTTCACCATCTGCCTCTGCTGCAGTGTCTTTCAGCTGTAAAATAAGGATGGTTAGGAAGATGTAGCACAGGGCATAATTTGAGACATAATCCTCCTCTTCCCCATTTGTAGTGGCATTTTTTTGCAAAAGATACTCGTCAATGAATTTTTCAAAAACACTGTCAAAATATCTTCTCTTGTCTTCCTCTGTTTGATGGGCAATGTTTGAAGGGAACTTGTTGTGGGAGGGAACATCCTCAAGACTTGTCATTCCAAAGAAAGTAAGAGCTGCAGTGACAGTGTAAGCTCGACCAACACTGAGAAATAGTTCCTCACTTCCTTCAAAGGAATCCAGTACTTTGGCTGGGGTGGCGTTCCGGCGATTAAATTTTTCTCTAAAGTATTTTAGAGTTCCAATTTGGTTGACTGATTCTGCCTTGTACAGGAATGAATATGAGTACTGCAGCAATGATGCTTTTGTGTGCCACATGACTGGCTTAAATGGGGAACAATGCTCAAAACGATCTGATGGAGTGTGGGAGCCAGAGAGCAAATCTTTAGCACCAGCAAATCTAACCCTGGTCAACTGGTCACCAGCAAAAACTATCTTCATTTCCCTCATAGGATCATCAGGGGTATCCTCCTTGTGAGCATTTGTTTGGCCAGGTGCAGCTGATCCCTCTGGTACTTCAGGGTTGTCAACATGAGGTACTTCATCGAGTAAGCCTGCTTTGACATAAATCTCTGAAATCCACTGCTCGTAAGATCTCAAAATGCGGACACAATCTTCATATTTAGCTTCATTGGCATTCAGAAGGGGCAAGCTCATGATGGTGGATTTTTTAGCCATTTCTCCACTGTAAATATGAGGAATATGTGCAGGGATGACTGACTTAAGCCACTTAAACTTAGGAAAGAATTCAACAATTATCCTTCCTGTGAGAATCTTTGCACAGTTTATGTACACTTTCCACTCATCAACATTTAATGAGAAATGGTGGCGTGGGAAATTTACAATGTCCCCCTTAGGATGCACATTAGGCAAATGTGAAAAGTTGACCCGGTTTTCAATAAGGTTGGATGCAAAGAAATGAAGATCTTCATTTTGCACATCCTTTCTCATATGGCCCTTTAGGACTTTCAAGTCCCAGTTATCTCCTGTGCCACGGAAAACAGAACCACCTTTTACTTTCTGAACAACTTTGTCTGCAAAGTGCCCTCCAAGAAGTTTCAATAGGATATCCCGTCTTCCATGGGAGAGACAAACACCAAGCTTGTTCAGTCGCTCCTGCAGCTGGATTTAAAAATGGTAAGAAAAAAACAAAAATTAGAGTATTCTCCCGAAGTGGAGATTTAAAGCTAACATGAAAAGATACATATTTCTAAGAAATGACTTGGAGTTTTTCCTTGGGAAATGTCATTACTTGTCTAATTTTTGTATTTTACATTAGTCTGTGTCCCTTTATTAGTATGGGTTTCTCCCACACTACACGGTTTGACACTCAATAAAACTTTATTATTATAATTATAATTAGATTTTCTATATTTAGGTTTCCTTATTGAAATTGCATATCAAGAAATTGTGTGAATTATTATTATTATTATTAAAGCTTACCAACTAAAGACCAAAAATACTTTGCATCAGGTACCAACACTCAAGCTTAGTTTTGAATGAGAAGATTGTGATCTTTACTTTTTCAATGAAGTAAATACTTACACAAATTTATACTGGAAGAATTTTAACAGGTTGACTGTCATTTATAATTGATAGTTGATGCAGCCTATGTATCAATGCTAAAAATGTACATTATAAGCTTATGTACAACCTCAAAAATCAATTGAAACATGTAATTTGTTTACAAGGAGGTATCAAAATTCAACACATACAAATATTTTAGGCAATACTTAACTCGCACTGCTACTCACTGTTACCGTTATCATGCACTGAATTACATGTCATGAAGGGACCCAGCTCTGTAATTTTGTGATCAAAATTGTCAATCATGCACTTCATGTATTTTAGAAAATAGTCAGTTCAAACTGACTTTAGCTTACGTGAATTATAACTTTAATTAGTTCGCATAAGAGAGATCCTCACCTTCTTGGTACATCCACCCTCTATAATCAAAACTGTGTTTACGCGCTTCAAAAGACTTAGTTCGTGCCATCTTTCGCTCATTAGAATCGAGTAAATGAAGCTGTATTTTACTCTCAAATCATCGGATGTAAAGCTTTTCCCACAGACAGCATTCATGATGTTAACGACCAAGGGAATGTTGCTTTCTATCTCATTCCAAACACTATCAAAGTTAAAATCTTTCAGACTTTCGTAGCTGTGGCCATACAACACAGAGCCATCCGAACGTCTGCACAGCTTTTGACAGGCTGTGTTGATTTCCTCGTTGATGAGCAATCTTAGCGAAGAAAGCACTTGCGGGCAGTGGTCCCTTATAATTTCTGCCACATTAGACGGCGGCTTAGAATTCAATGCTCCAATAATGTGGTTATCATTTAGTACTGGAAGCTCTTGGTCACAAACTACTTCGGGTAGCGTGTTTGACTCTGCGGCATTGTTAAGCCCACGTGCGGACGAATTTTCCTCTTCCATGGGTTCCTCGTGTTCGCCTTCGTTAAACTGGACTGGTTTTTGTCCGAACAGAAGTTGTTTTGCGGAGGTTTTTCCGGGGATCTCGGTAGCCGCGCGCTTCGAGGGTTGTTTACAAGATGGCGACAATTCCGTGCAACGCTTCACTGAACACTTTTGTTCCATTTCAAGTTCACTTTGAATATTCCAACTCTTTTGTTTGAAGTCGATCACCTTGGAGACATATGCTTCGCACTTCCTGCAGACCAACTTTGGAAGGCAATCAGCCTCGCTTATAGTAATTCCACAGACATCATGAATTTGCGAAGGAAGGTTTTTTCGACGCCACTTTTGCCTAAGACCCGAAGCATATGACGGCTTTCGTACGCACCACCGCAAAGCCGACAAGCCGAATTTCGAGGGTTTAGCTTTTTAGGAGTCGGCGGCTCCATTCAAGAGATTCTTAACACGGAAAACGTACTCGATTTACCAGACAATAGCTCACTAGCCTACGCCACCCCGCTAAAATTAATGACTTTTTACATTTTTGCGGGGAATTCCAACAACCAATAACAATGGAGGATTTACGAGCGGTTGCATAGCAGTTGCATAAATTAGAGTCCACGAAATATTTATGACGGATCACGTGACCAGCCGATGCCAGGGTCTTTTCCCGCCCCTCCCAATTTAAAAGGGAAAAGCCCTGGGAACGAGGTTGCGCGTACTCCACCACGGGCGACGGCCTCTTCTTCCACTGGTCCTCGGGCACCGGAAAGATGGTGTGGAAGATCGGGAGCTCGGGTGGAGGCTGCAGAGGTCGACGCCACCCCGACGGAGCCGGAGCCGGAGCCGGAGGGTCGAACAGGGCCACGCGTCGCCACATCACTTGAGGGGTCCACGGACGGTCCACCCACTGGAAGAAGTGACACCCTCCCTCGCCCGAGCGACGGCACGTCAGAAAACCGCGTCCACGGTTGGGCGTGTCGCGCTGCACCACGGCCACGCGAGTGGGGGAGCCGCAGTAGCAGGAGAAGGGGCCTGCCTGGTTGTCGGGATGCACGGCCCCTTCCAAAGCCTGGAGCAACGCGGGAGCCTTGTCCAACCCCATCCACACGGGACACTGCTTGTGCACGCATTGCACGTACCGCCAACCTTTGCGGGAGACGTCGTGGTGGAGCGGCAAGGTGTGGAAGGGGCACGTCAGCACCGGTGGGGGTGGTGTAGCGTCTGCTTCCTTCTTCTCCTCCTGAGGGGCGGGAAAGCCGCAACAGTACGCTTCGTCGGGTGTCGAGCCAGCCGGCCCTTCTTCCAACACTTCCACCTTGTCTTGGGTCGGCATTCTGACCGAAGCCCACGGCATTTGTTCCTGGTTGGGCGGTTCCGGACACGTGCGGCACAGGACCCACTCCGTCGGCGTGTCGGGCGGCGACGGAACCTTCTCCGGGACCACGGGTGGAGGTGTGGGCAATGGCGGCGGCAACGGGTCCGGTTCGAGCTCGGGCGGAGGCAGGCTGGCAAACAGTTCCTCCAAGGTCTTCGGCTCGGGCGTGTTCAGGGTAGGCTGCTTGGGCTCGGTGGTAGGCACGGGTGCCGGGCGAGTCCTCTTGCGTGGGGGTGGGCCGACCGCATCCCGGATTCCAGATGTTGGCCGCCTTGGGCACGGCGTTCGGCCGCGGCTTTTTGGCGGGCTTTCTGACAGGCACTGGGTGGTTTCTGACGGTGCGTCAACGAATCGGTGCACGCCCCCGACAGGTGGTCCATCTTTTTGGGCGGGGTCTTCTTCTTCTTCTGGGTCTTCTCAGACCACGGGTATTTGGCCGGAGACAGAGTGTCATACTCCCAGGAGATCATGCTGTGACTACAACTCGAGACCCTCGAATGATGCCGAGTGAGCGGGGTCCACACTCTTATACCTGCGATCCACGCCCGACAAGCACGACGGGATGACCTCATCGTCGTCCAATGGCAGGGCCCCGGGAAATCCCAGAGAACGTGCCCACGCGTGGGACATCTGGAAAACTACGGAGCACGTGCCCTGCCACGCGCAGAGTCCGTCCGTAAAACTACGGAGCACGTGCTCCGTCCCACGCGCACGAGGGTTCCCGTCAGGCCGAGCGGGCGTGGTGCGCGCCCCTATAAGAGGGAGAGACCGTGACCCCTCGGACAAAGCATGTGGCCATGTCGAAGAGGTCAGAGCCCACCGATCCGACCGTGGTGCCCGAGCCAACCCATGGGGTAAGAGACGACGCGCGCGACCCCCTCGCACGCGATCCCGATGGGCTGGGCGGCCCGGGAGCAGGGTATAAGAGTCGAGCCTCTGCGCCCTCGCTGGCAGACGTGACGTATCAGACTTACTATCGAGACCTCGATTCGTCCGCTTACCCCACGGAAGAAGACTACCATTTGGAGCGGATCCGGCGAGGTCTGGCGGCGGGTTACTCCTTCCAAGAGACCTATCTTCATAGGCTGCAAGATTTTGCCGACGCCTTCGGATGCTCGCACACGGGTCCCCGGTACCAACCGACCACACGTCATGCATTCACCCCCCGAGCCCCTCCGGCTGCATCGACGTCGCCGTCGCCGATGAAGCGGAGCGACCCCGAACCCCCAGACCCAGTCCCGACACCTCCACGACCGGATCCGGGGGTTGCAGCGCCAACTGAGTGAGACGCAAGAGGCTTGCCACGACCACGAACGGGTCCGGGTCCAGTTGCGCGATCACCTCCAGAGTCTTCGTCAGACCATGGAAGAATGGCGAGATGTCACCGAGCAACTGCAGACCCAGCTGCGACGACGTGCCGACAAGGAAGCCGAGGAACGCCGGATGTGGATGACGCGGTGCGATCGTTTGTTGGATCGCGTCTTGTGCGACGCCTGTAAAGAAGAGAAAGACCTGGCCTACTTTGACGAACTCGACAGTACGTACGCGAGGGCTCGCACATGGACGTCCGCCCAGTGTCCGGAATGTAAACCGTACAGACACTGTTTCTATCGTCCCGAGGTCATCGACGCATGGTACGTGGAACCCGTGGAACCCGACCACGCGTGAACCCACGCGTGAACTTTTTGTTGAACCCACGCGTGAACTATGTTGTGTCCAACCCAGTGTGCATTCATTTTCTTGTGAGACATCATGACAGAACTGGTGACGGGAGGCGCTCGAGGGACCGATACCCTGGCCGAACAGGTGGCGACCCAGCTGGGCATCCCTTGCGCGTGGTGGTGGGTCCGTCGCATGCCCGCGCCCAGAAACACGTGACACCCCTGACGAACGAGGCCCTGGAAGAAGGGTGGCGAGCCTTGTGCCAAGTACGCCCCCCGCGTCCCGACGAACAGATGCGCCGACCCGTGTGGGAACTCTTGAGCCGCAATCACCACATCGTCAAGGACGCCGACACGGTGGTGGCATTCGGCCACCTGGAGCAGGACGGGGTGAAGGTGCGCGGTGGGACCGGTTGGAGCGTGGCCTTGGCGTGGCAGCAAGAAAAACCCATCTTCTTGTACGAGGTGACCCGCGATGCGTGGTTCGTGTTCGCGTACTTCGCTTACAGTCCTTCTCATTTCGTGCTGACCCGGACCGTGAACGGCAGCGAGGACGGGGTCCCGACGCTGTCGGGTCGCATCGCCGTGGTGGGGACGTGTCACCTGGAACAATTCCCTCGAGCCGTGCAACAATTGAAGACCCTATTGTGGCGTGCCTCGCCCTATGCCGAACAGGTTCGGGACCTACCCGCGCGATTCGAAACGTGTTGTAAGATTTGAATCAATAAAAGCAGAGAACGTCCAACGTGTAGGTTCATTTGTGAGGGAGATGTGGGGTGAGACGGGACGACGCTGGGTGCGCTGGCCCTTGACGCGTTGGCTGTGCACCAGTCTGATCGATTCGATGGGGGTGCCGTGTCGATGGCTCGACCTGGAGGACGACGAGTCGGACCTCGAGTCCCCAATGACCATCTTCGAGGTCTTGCTCGAGCACCCGCTGTTTCATTGGGGGCACTACACCGCCTTCGTGACGTGGTTGGTGCGTCGGAACTCGGACCCCGAGCCTTGGTTCCACCTCGTCCATAAAACGTACCCCAACCGCGTGCCGAGCGTGGGTCGATTGCTCTGGATTCGCGTACGATGGTGGCTCTGTCCGCCCCCGGCCCGAAGAAGAAGACGACGTCTCAGAAGCGATGTGCCCTCGCCTCACGAAAAAGACCCTCTCCCCAGCACGTGAGGGCTCGGTATGCGGATCCGTCGACGCCGGGCGCCTTGGGTGGGGTCCGACGGTTCGCCGACGCCCAAGGGTTGTCGCTCCGGGATGCCCGAGCGGCCTTGGAAGGCGATCTGGCCTACACGTTGCACAAACCCCAACGTCGTCGATTTCCCACCGTGCCGGTGCTGGTGTTCAACGTGGACGAACAGTGGGTGGCGGATCTGGTGGAAGTGCAACGGTTGGCCCGTCACAACCGCGGCATCCGTTACTTGTTGACGGTGGTGGACGTCTTGTCCAAGTACGCGTGGGTCCGACCGCTCAAGACCAAGACGGGGGCCGCATTGGTCCGCGCCTTTGGCTCCATCTTGAAAGAAGACGGTTGACGTCCCCAAACGTTGCAGACGGACAAGGGCAAATAATTTTACAACCGCACGTTTCAGACGTTGTTGAAACAGAAGGGCATCCATCATTTTTCCACGCACGGGGATGCCAAAGCGGCGGTGGTGGAACGGTTCAATCGCACGTTGAAAGGGCGCATGTACCGCTATTTCACGGCCGCCAACACGTTGCGGTTCGACGACGTGCTGCCCGCGTTGGTGAAAGGCTACAACGCCAGCCGGCATCGGAGCATCGGCCGAGCGCCTCGCGACGTGACCCCGAACAACGAGAGTCAGGTGTGGCACGCGTTGTACAGTCGGAGACTGCAGAAGAAGAAAGGCCGACGACCCCGCTGGAAGGTGGGCGATCGCGTGCGGTTGGGCAAACACCATCGCCCGTTCAAGAAAGGGTACTTGCCCGGATGGACCGAAGAAGTGTTCGTGGTGCGCGCCGTGCGCCCGGGACCCGTGCCCACGTACAAGGTGGAAGAGATGGACGGCACGCCGTTGGAAGGCACGTTTTACGAGCAGGAGTTGCAGAAAGTGACGGGGGGCGACGACGCGCTGTTCCGCATCGAGAAAGTACTTAAACGCAGTGGCGACAAGGTCTTGGTGCGTTGGAAAGGGTGGCCGAGCAAGTACGACAGTTGGGTGGCCAAGAAGGACGTCCAGACCTTGGGATGAGCGACGAAGGCTTTTTCGTGACGTTGCCCAGCGATGCCAGCTGGTCCGAATGCACTGACAACACGGCGGCCTGGTACAAGGTCCGGTTGCCGTACCCGTTGCGTCTGAAAGGCCGCGGGTGGCAAGTGGGATTGAGCAGCCTGTCCTTGCCGGACGCCCGCGTCGATCTGTACGAGCTGGTGGGCCCGAGCGAGTACCTGGCCTACAGCAAATGGTACACCGAAGACGTCCTCCGGTATCCGCAGGGCGGGGTCACCCACGATAAGCAAGTCCAGATGGCCGACGTCGACCATCTGGAATCGGTAGTGGACGGCGAAAGTTTCGTGAAAGCCATCGTCGACGCGATTGAGTGTGCCAGGACGACGACGGTCGGCACGGGTCACTGGTTTGTGGATGGCAATGGCAAACACATGTACGTGACGTTTCACTGGGAACAACGGGGGACCGACCGCGATCTGATCGTCGACAATACCCGGACCAAGATGAACGGGAACAACACGCCCGCCCTGATCCTCAGTCACAAATTGGCTTACAAGATGGGCTGGCTGGCGTTGACGAAAGGAGGCAAGGATGTCCTGGGCCCGAACCTGTGCATGGGGTTCCCGAACGACCACGTCACGACGATGGTCGGACCCACCCGAGACGTGGTCGACTCGGCCAGTCAACCTGTCTTTTGGACGGTGCGCACCAACCAGTTCGGCTTCGTCTACCTCGCGTTGAGCATGAACTGCCATTGGCGGTTCCAGAACCTGAACAATGCGTTTCGTGCGGTGGTGGGTCACCCGACACGGACCTTGCACGTGTACTGCAATGCGGGAGGCAGCACCATCGTGGGACGGCAAGTGACAGACCTGTTGCATGAAGTCCAGTACCGACGTCGAGGGCGAGGCACGGTGTACTTCGAACCGTTGCACGTGCAGTACCATCCCGTGCGCAACGACGTCATGGAAGTGGTGGAAACGCAAGTGGCCGAGACGGACGGCACGTTGGTCCGGTTCGGGCAAGGCCGCACCCGGTTGACCTTGCACTTCCGACGGGAAGTATAAAGTGGCTCGAGGACGCACGGAGCGTCGACCATGGACGCCTTTTACGTGACCTTGCCCAGCGACGGCGACGATGCCGGGTTCCCCAACAACACCAACGTGGCTTTCCGCACCCGTATGATGCCGCCCCTGTGGTTACAAGGCGGACGCTGGGTGGTGGGCGTGGTCCGTCTGAGTGTGCCGGACGACGACGCTGACGACGACGAGGACGAGAGTTGGCAAGACACCTTGTTGCGCGTGTACCCGTGCAGCGCGTTGCTGGCATTCTTTTCGTTCGAAGAAGACGACCAACAAATCGATCGCCCGGGCATCCGAGCCGACACGCGCATCAAGGACGTGGCCGGCCGTTGCCACGACGGGGCGTCGTTCGTGAAAGCGGTGGTGGACGATCTACGACGCAAGTACTGGAATAAGGTGCAAGTGGGGTGGAACTGGAAGGAAGGCGACGCCACCTTCGTGCCCGAGTTTCGTTGGCCCGAACCGGACACGTTGGTGATCGACAATGCCCGGGTGGTGCGCGACGGGGACATTGGGCTGGGGGTGCGTCAAGATCTGATGCAACGGATGGGCGGCACGGACGCCCAGGGGGACGTACCTGGACCTCGCTTGACCGTGCGGCCGACCGTCAATCCCGTAACCCTGGAGAAAGATTGGGCCGGGCAAACCCTGCCGGCCTGGGAGCTCGTCGCCAACAGCGTGATCCTGTATCAACAATACTCGTGGGAACTGAGCGAATTGAACGACGGGTGGTTCGAGACGCTCTTCGAACGTCGCCGACGACCCCGTCGGACGTCCTGGCGGACGTGGTACGTGCACAGCAACGTGGGTCAGAGTCGTCGCGTGGGGACGCGATCGACCGACGTCTTGTGCGACGTGGACGGGCAGAGCACGGGGCGAGGTCGGACGCTCTTCGAACCCCGCCATGTGCAGTACGTGCCGGTGCGTCAATTCTTCTTCGACGTGGTGGACGTGCGCCTGACCGACGGCGACGGGCGGCCGGCGGCCGTGGGACGGGGCGTGACGGTCGTCACCTTGCACTTCAAACGGAGCGACCTATAAAAAAGAGAGAGAAAGTCGAGCCGAGCACGAAACCATGCGAGGACGCAGTCTGACGCGGTACACGCCCGATCACACCGGACGCGGTCTGGGGGGCATCTTGTTGTCGGGGGTCAAGACATTGTTGAAATCGGGGTTGGACGCATTGGGCGGCCCCCGCGGCGTGGTCCGATTGGCCACCCGAACGCTTAAAAGACAAGCCCAACAGGCCGTGAAACGGAAAGCGCAGAGCGTGGTGGGTCAAGCCAAACAAACTGCGAAACGAAAAGCGCGAGGCCTGGTGGCTCGAGCCCAACGAGCCTTGAAACGGAAAGTGGGACCGCTGAGTGGGGCAGTCCCGAAACGACGACGCGTGGCGGATCTGTTCGGTTGAAACGATGCGACCCGTGCGATCTCGACCGAGAACGCCCGTGGGCGAACGCGGTCTGTCGAGACAGCGTGGAGGACGCCTTTGGAGCGGGGCCCCCGTCCTGCCGGCCTTCGAGTTGGCGGCCCGACTGCATAAAAGAAGCACGCGCCGCCCACGTCGAACCATTCCTCAACGAGGCGGCGATGACGACGAGGACGGCCGTCCCTCTGCACGGGGCTTCCAAGTCCGCCTACGCCGACGACTTGTACCGCATGGTGGAACCGCATGGTGGAACTGTCGCCGGTGGCCACGGGCATCAATCCGGTGGAATTCGTGATGGCCTCCTTGCCCGAGTACGTGGACCTGAGCCGCAGTTACTTTCGGATGCAACTCCGTTTGAAGAAGAGCGACGCAGGCAACCTGGCCGATGCCGACACCTTGTATCCGACCCCCAACCTGGCCCACACATTGCTCAAGCAAGTGACGATGCACGCCAACGGCACCTTGATCAGTCCTCAGACGGACACGTACGCCTACAAGGCTTACTTGGAAACCTTGCTCAATTACACCAACGACGAAGGGGACACCATCTTGCAACCGCAAGGCTGGTTCAAGAGCTACCGCCACGGCCTGAAAGCCTTCAACGCCTTGGATTTTCCCACCCCCTTGATGGCCAACAAGTTGGATAGTGCGGCCCCGCACGCCGACTACACGGCCTTGAGCGAGAGCCAGAAAGCGGCGGTGTTGGAATCCAAAGAAGCTCAGAAACGGTACCAAGGGGGGCACACGGTCACGTTGCAATTCGTGCCGCATTCGGAGATCTTTCACCTGGGCAAACCCTTGGTGCCCAACGTGGAACTCAAGATCCGGTTTTACTTCAATGCCCCCGCCTTCTTCTTGAACGGGGTGGCCTTGAACGGCCGTTTGCAAGAAGACGACGTCAAACTGACCATCCACGTCTGCCAGTTGCGGTTGTCGGACACGTTGTACCGGGAATTGGAAGGGGCCCACCACGATCCGCGGAAACGGCAGGTGGCCAAGTACACGGTGGTGGGCAGCGAGAGCCGGGTGTTTTCGCATCCGCAGAACCAATTGGATTTCGACGAGGGCAACCTGTTCCAAGGCCGGATCCCCGACCGACTGATCGTGGGGCTGTTGCACACCAACGCCTACAACGGGAACGTGGCCTACCATCCCTTCGCCTTCCAGAAATTCGGGTTGACCAGCATCAAGCAGATCGTGCGGGGCGAAGAGTACCCTTACCAGACCTTGGAATTGAACACGGGCGACACGACCAAAGATCTGGACGGGTACCATCGCTTCTTGCAAGCCAGCGAAGCCTTGATGAAGAGCCGACCCAGCATGATCGCCCCCGAGCAGTGGGGGGGCACGGCGGGGTGCACCTTGTTCATGTGGAACAACGTGCCCAGCGGGTCGGCGGACCGGAGCATGCTGAACCCACGTCAAGACGGCGACGTGCGCGTCCTCTTCCGTCTGGGGGCGGCCAAAGCCCACGTCATCAACGTGGTGCTGTACGCCGAATTCGAGAACGTGTTGGAGATCAACCCCGAAGGAGCCGTGCTGTACAACGTGTACCGGGTATAAAGCCCGTGCGCACACACCGAGAGAGGCATCCGTCGAACCATGGAATTCGCAGCCACCACCGACCGGCAGTTGGACTTTTTGGCTCGCAGCGATCCCCCCTTGGCGCGGTACTTTGCCGGGGTGTTTGCCAGCGACACGTTACCCGTACCTCGGGACAAACCCATGCCCCATGGGTACATCGTCAACACGGACCCGCACGACCGACCGGGCACGCATTGGATCGCCCTGTGGACCGAAGACGACCGATGCGAAGTGATGGACAGTTACGGCTTGCCGTTGGTGACCCACGACTCTCGTCCCTTGATGCAGTGGATCGTCACCCATTGGCGGTGGATGGACACGAATCCACAGAGTCTGCAGACCATCACCAGCCAGAGTTGCGGGCATTACGCCTTGATGTATTTGGCCGCCAAGAGACGGGGCGACACGATGCACGATTTTCTGGCTTCGTTCGATCGTCAGGTCTGGTCCAGAACGACCATCGGGTGGGCCAGTGGTTGAAACGTCAGATCCGACGTCAAGGCACCGACTGGACGCGTTTAGATTTCAAAGACTGGTCCCAGAGTAATGCGTTGTCAATAAAACCGTTGGAACGATGAAAGTGTGTGCGTGTGTTTTTTCCCTTCTCCCACCAGAACATCCGCCCATGGCTCAATGGCAGAGCACGGGACTGTAGATCTCGAGGTTGTCGGTTCGACTCCGGCTGGGCGGAGGTCTTTTTCTTATAAAAAAGAGAGAGAAGGGTCGAGGGGGAACCCACCATGCCCCGACTGACGCGAAGACCCTTTCGATGGGCCAGGGCCACCGTGCCCCGCCTGACGCGTAGACAGTTTCGACGGGAAATGACCTACGGGGTCTTGGACACGCTCCACGCCATGGAGCCCAACGACCTGGATCGGGAAGCCTTGAAGGAGATTTTGACCTTGCTGTGTGCAGAACGCCCTTACGATGCCTTCGTGCAGGGGCTCGGGGAAACCGCCATGGAAGAACTCGTGATGACCTTGGAGAAGCGTGCGTATAAAGCTTTGGGGCATGCGGCCCCGCATCATTACGGCTATTGTATCCGCGACGCCACCAGGTGCCGGTGCTGACATGTTGCGGTCGACCAGCAGCGTCTTGGTGGTGAGTCCGTCAGGGTGCGGCAAGACGGTGTTTGTGACGCGTCTGTTGGCCCAGGCGGCGGAACATTTCGCCGTACCCCCTCGGGCGGTGCATTATTGTTACGGGGCCTGGCAAGACAGGTTCTGAGCCTTGAAAGCGTCAGGCGTGCAGCTGCACGAGAGGGTACCGTATCCGTCCGACTTGACGGCCTGGTTTCCCGCCGGGTCGCACGGCGTGTTGGTATTGGACGACCTGATGGCCGAAGGAGGCAACGACAAGCACGTGTTGGATCTCTTCACCAAAGACTCGCACCATCGCGGCATCATGGTGGTGTACCTGTGCCAAGACATGTTTCCACCCGGCAAGTACGCCAAGACCATTTCGCGCAACGCGCATTACGTGGTGGCGTTCAAGCACCCGTGGGATCGCTTGGGCGTACGGAATCTGTTGATGCAAGCGTTTCCCACGCATTGGCGGGACGTGATGGCCGTCTACGAACGCGAGACGCAACGCCCTTACGGCTACCTCCTCTTGGATTTGCATCCGGCGTCCGACGATCGGTACCGCGTCTTTGCGATAGTATTAAAGGACGAAGGGTGGACGCGGACATTCACTCGCAAGACGACTTAGAGACATGGCCACGCGGTATCCCGTGGGCGTGGGGGCTGCAACCGGGCACGCGGTCCACGCCACCGAACGCGATCGAGCGGCCACCGAACGACGCCTGGCCACCCCTCGATCCGACGTGGATCTGGCCTACACCTCGCTCCGTCAACCCACCATGTTGGACGAATTGTTCGCATCCGTGTCAACGCCGTCCCCTCTGACGTTGGGCACCCCGCGGGTCGTGGCCGGGGGCACGCCGTCGCCTCGCCAGACGGCGGCCGCCACGGTGGGCGTGGGGTCCAGTTCCTCTGACACGCAAGCCGCCCGGATCGCTCGCATCAATGCTCGGTCGTCCGTGGGGCACAAACGACCTCGAGCCCGACCCTTGCCCGCCCCCTCACCCTCGTCCGGCGGGAGCAGCAGCAGCAGTTGTCAGAGCAGCACCCTGACAGGACGCCCCCGACGACGCGGCGGGGACGGAGGCGGGGGTGGCGGGGGTGACGGCGGGGACGACGGGGGCAGCGACGGGGGTGGCGACGACGACGACGACGATCGCCCGGGACGGCGTTTGAACCAAGAAGAATTGCGACGGCAATTGGATCTGTTGGCCGAAGATCAGCGGCAACGGGCGCGAGGTAGGACCATCGCCGGGGTGACGCACACCAACACCATCACCACCGTCTATAAAGACGGCGGATCGCCGGTGGTGCGACGGACCTCGTCGCGCCTGTCGATGCCGAATGCCTAAGACAATGAAGACGCCCGTGTCGCTGTTGACGTCGACGCCGACCCCTTTGGAAGGGTTGACGCCCGACGCCTTGCAAGGGTTGGATTCCTTGTTCGCCTTCTACCACCGGCAATGGTGGTGTCATCGTCGCACCTTCACGCACGTGCGACGGGTGCACGCCGCGTGGAACGGGTTGGCCCTCTTGATCGTGGCGGCCGGGTTGATCGTCGGGCCCGTGTTGGACGACAGTCTGCTGGTGGCGTGTTTGGCGGCCTTGGGCACGGCGGTCAAAGGGTGGACGGAGTTCAAGAAATTCGCCTTCAAAGTGGACATGGCCCGTTGGGCGTACACCACCTAAGCCAAGACGTTGATCGAATTGCGCACGACCATGTGCGGCGTGCTGTCGGACGCCGTGGCCCCTTTTCTGATCAAGATGCAGACGTTGGACGACGTGGTGATGGACATGGCCCCGCCGTTGACGGATCGGTGCCTGGCCACCTACGCGGCCCGCTTCGAGTACGTGCTGATGCACGGGGACTGTTACGTGGACGGATGCGCCCGACCTCTGGTACCCATCGAACGTATAAAAGCCACCACCCCCACCAGCTCGCCGTGAACCATGCCCAAGACACGACGACGCCGACGCAAGACGACGACAAGCCGTCGTCGACCTCGTCGTCAGACCGGAGGACTCTTCCCCTTGCTGGCCTTGTTGCCGGCGGCGATCGCGGCCGGCAAAGCGGCGGCCTTGGGCGGGGTGGCCGGTGCGGCCGGGTACGGGGTCAAGAAAGGACTGGAAGCGGCCACCCGCCGACGCCGTTGATGCCATAAAAAGGGAAGAGGCGACCCCGTGACACGCAGACGAGATGCCACCACCATGCCGTCACACGGTCAACGCCATGAAACAGATGGCCCGCACGGCGACACGGACCCCTCTCCGTCGACGCAAGACGACCCGTCGCCGTCAGAAGGGGGGACTCTTCCCCTTGCTGGCCTTGATACCGGCGGCCGTCGCGGCGGCCAAAGCGGCGGCCTTGGGTGGGGTGAGTGCCGCGAAGCCGTGCAACGCGTCAAACCCGTCTCCAGTGCCTTGCGGTGCACCACCAAACGGTTGCGGCAATTCTTGGAAGGGGACGTGTTTTTAAAGAAAAAAAAGAGAGGCTCGTCAGAGCATTCGCCAGAGGAGGAGTCCACGCGTGCGTGCCTCGGGGGCCATGAATGTGAAGTGGTGATGGCGGCGTCAGTCGACCCTCGGGACGTAATAGAGTAGGCAGCGGTGCCCCGGAGGTAGGATCTACGAGAAAACGACGAGACGAATCGGAATGACGGTGCCGGGACATCCCGTCGGACAGTAGTAGGTCACGAGGGTCAATCCAGGGTGCTTACAGGGTACTAAAACCTGAGGGGAGACCAACCGTAAGGTGGACGCAGGCCTTCGAGCTGGGCGAAGGGGCCCCGCACGGAGGGCCAGGACCAATGACAGGGTGGATGAATACACTGAGGGGCGTGACACTGCCAACAGAAGAGTTGGAACGTCGCACATTGTGGGTGCTGGCATCGCCACACCCCGAGCCGCGCTCCGCGATGGATCCGATCTTCCCACAGGACCTAAGGGTTCAGATGAAAAAAGAGAGCAGGGTCCTTCAACACGAGGCGGCGCTCGAGGTGGGGCGGTGCTCGCGGCAGGATGCGGATCCGACGGTGATAGTGTCCCACGTGGGCAAAACACCACGTGGGCAAAACACCACGTGGTCGCGTGCATGACCTGCAAAAACCAAGACACCACCTCCAGCGTCGTTCCATCTCTCTCTGTCTCACGGGGAGGGAGGGAAGAAACGTTCAAAACTTGGCAAACAACTACTCACGGTGCCGTGGATCCGACAGCGGGGCAGCTCCTCCATTTCCTTGTGGACCCTGCTCCACCCTCGGTCCAGTCGCTCGCGTGCGGTCACCCGGTCGGCCAGCCACTGGATCCGCTCCGCCATCTCGGGTGGCAACCAGTCCCAGTAACTATCTTCTTCTTCCTCTTCCTCCCTCAGGCAGGTGCGCTTGACGGTCGGGGCGTCCACCTCCTCTTCGCGCGGCAACACGTGCTTGGTCGTCATGGTCGACGTTTGGGATCTCCGATGGCCGAACGCGCGGTCTTATGCCTTTGACCTCGACCAATCGGAAGCCGTCGTTGGGCCCACCTGGTCCCAAAGGGTCTGTTGGGGGGATACCCCCCTATCCCCCCTCCAGGCGGTTTTTTGAGAGAGGTCCGGCGTGAGACCGTGATTGGTCGAGGTCGACTCTATAAAGCCGGACGCCTCGCGAGTCCGAGTCATTCTCTCGCTCACTCATCCACCTGGTGAGCGGTCCTCTTCGTCTCAGAAAAACAGAGACCATGGAGATGTCCTGGGATCCCGCGTGGAACGATGGCAACGATGAGCTGATGGCCCAAATGGGGAGGGCGTACGATGCCGTGGTCCACGAGGTACGTACTCGCGTGGGTTCGATCTCTCTCTCTTTCTCTCACTCACTCACTCACACGCGTGGGTTCCTCTTTTTTAGCCTGCGGCCCAAGTCGGAGGAGGGGCGTTCCGGTTCGCCTGTGGACTCCAGGAACTCGCCCAGTTGGCTTTAGCCCCCAGTCTCTACGAGTATCGCGTCGTGGTCGTGGACGCCAACCGCCAGTACACGTGCTTCGCCTTCGGCGGCGGGGACACCTTCTTGGCCCTGCTGCTCGAAGAGGAGCATTACGACACGTTGACCACGTTGCCGGGGTTTTTCGGGAGCAGTTATTTCTGCGGTCGCTGCCTCCAGCCTTACAGCACGGACGGAGCCCATCGATGCTCGGAGGGGAAGGGAGTGCACTGTCCCGGGTGCCTGCAGGACACGTGTCAAGACTTTCACGATGCCTACAAGGTCCATCGCTCCGCCCACCTGTCGTGTTCGGCCTGCCGCCGCCTGTTCTACGGCGAGACGTGCCTCGAGTTACACGCGACCCACGCCCATCGCGGCACCCCGTCGGGACCCGGCCAACCGTGCGTGTGCCAAGTCTGGCGGAAATGCGGCACGTGCCGTAAACTGCTGCGCACGATCAAAGAGCAGCAGGACCACCGTTGCGGCTGGAACGCCACCCGACCCCGAGGAAGTGGAAGAGCAGGCCCGCCTAGCCCAAGGTCGCAAACGGCGGAAGCGGGCGCGACGTCAGGGTGGGGAAGCCCGTTTGGGACGCCAGACGTTGCGCGCCAACGACGCCCTGGACGGCGACGACAACGCCGACGACGAACCGTATCGTCCCCCATTGCTGGTCTTTAGGGACACAGAGGCCATGCAGGACACGGGGCAGCACGTTCCCAATCTGATCGTGGGGACGACGGCGGAGGACGACACCCCGCAGGTCTTTCGCGGCGACACGTGCGTCGAGCAGTTCCTCCAATGGTTGGAAGACCTGATGGAGGACGAGACCCGGTACGTCACGGCCTTGGCGCACAATTTTCGAGGGTACGACGCCTACTTTGTGGTGAAACGTCTGACCGAACGCAAACAGATGTTCGAACAAACGCGTACGGGCGGCAAGTTGTTGCAACTGACGTACAAGGCGGGGTACGTCCGATTCATCGACTCGCTGTCCTTCTTCGCCATGAAGTTGTCGGCCTTCCCTAAGACCTTCGGCCTGGATCCCACGCAGTTCAAGAAGGGGTATTTCCCGCATTTGTTCAATACCCCGGACCATGCCGACTACGTGGGTCCTCTACCCCCGAGGGACACCTATGCGCCCGAGACCCTGCCGACCACCGACCGAGCGGCCTTCGACGCCTGGTACGACGAGCAAGTGGCGGCGGGGACGGAGTTCGACCTGCAACGTGACCTGCTGGCGTACTGCATCTCCGACGTCCGTCTCCTCAAGGAGGGGTGTTTGGTGTTCCGACG
>BLFK01000645.1:427957-438845 GCA_014634185.1 Astreopora myriophthalma | reverse complement strand
TTGACCATATTACGTTTTTATAACATATCTACATTTTATTCACTTTATATTTTATACGGTGGCCGGCTACATTTTATTATACACTGTATAATGTAAGCGCTGTATAAGTTGTGTTATTCTTGTTCTTGTTATTAGGTTATTCTTGATTTTAGAAAAGTAAACTGCTTCATTTCTAGTGTAACCGTCCACGTTCCAGTGTGTCCCAGCCTAGGGAGCGAACTAATTTTGACGTGCTATTGGTTCGACTGCTTGCAATCGGAATTGACACACCTGCTAGCATTCTTCTGAATCTGTTGAGAAGGGCGACGTCAGTATTAGTATGGGGACTCCCGAAGGGGGCCGGTTACGCTTTTATAGATTGTGCTAGTCAAAGTAGCATATTATGCTAGTAGCACTGCTCTTTTTTTGGCCAAATTATGCTAAAACTGTTGTCCTTTTTTCAAATTATGCTACTTTTTAAGAAATTGTGCTCTTTAAAAATCTTGGCAAAGAAGTCCAAAAATACATTTTCTTTAATCAGAAGCCGTTTATTCTTGTTAGCTATATATAGAGATGTATCTTTTTTCGTGTCCGTTTATCGTTGACTGTAGAGAACGGTCTGTGGCAATTGTGGGTGGTTCTGGGCCGTCATTTCTCCGAGAGAGCCGTAAGTTTTCGCTCGAATCGGCTGGCATAGCAGACGCCATTTTGTAGCCTTCCCTATGAGAATTGTTGGGACCGACACGATTTGCCATGGGACTTCCGGTTCCCGTGCATAACTTGTCATCTCAGCCAGGTTCCTGAAGACAATTCTTAAACATCTCCCTACATGTCGTGTACGAGAACTTGCTTCCATACAACTTGTAAGTGTTGGAAGATTTAAACAATTTTGTTGGTCTAAAGAGTGGTAAATTGCTGTTGAGGCCTATCTCAGCCATCAGAATATACCTTTCTAAAACAGCAACAGGACAATATTTATTTTTAATATAAACCTTATTCCCTTCTCTGTAACCGTCATTCTTTGGGCGAAAAACAAACACATAAATGATCAGGAAAAAATACCAAGTGTTTAAGCAAAATACTACTAAATTCATCATAACGAAAATAGCCCGCGAAACCTGACGAGCATATGCAAGCTAAACGGAAGCCCTTCGGATTAGCTGAAGAACCAGCGTACTTATCAATGATTTTCTTAATAATGTTAGCAGATGGGTTCCTTGTTAGAAACAACTGATTCACTACGTTTAGCCGCTTCTAACAAACTATGCCAAATTGCACTATCCAATGGGTTGCTAATGATGCCAGGAATGAAACCATTTAACAGCTGCATGTGTCAAAACGAGTGCTGCATAAGACTTGGAACTAACGTATACCTTGTAAAGATAAGCAATTGCAACTGAAACCGAGAAACGAGGCGACGGCTGAATACTGGACAAATTACACCATCTTGAAAACTCGGCAATTTCTTTTGTATATCTTTTTATTGTGGAATCCGCCTTAGACTTGATTAACAAGGTCAGGAGATCCTTCGTGTTTGGTTTCACGTGATCTTGGAGGTTGTTCCAATGGTAATCTAAAAGAAAGAAAAACAGATTCATTCAGTCTTGTGTTTAGTTCGGAGAAGTGGTTCGCGTGAATTTCATCTATTGGAGAGTTTTCTCTTTACCAGGGTTTTATAGTCATTAAACGGATTGTGTATCTAAGAATTTTTTTTGCGGATTTCACTCTCTCAAGCAATGGAAGCTCGCCCAAAGCAACACCTTGTTAACAGTAGTTAGCTTTGAACAAGAGTGGATCCACTCTTGCTTTGAATCAAGGAGCACGAAGCATAAAGCAGCTATCATAGACTGACTCAATGGCCAGTTTACACCGGCAGATTCCGTATCCAATTTGTTATCTAGTCTGCCTGCAGACGGCAGTTTGTATTCGAAGCCATGCATTGACACGGTCGCCATATTGGACGCGTCAGTGGAAGATCTCCCTTACCGGCTCCCCCTCGCTTTGTCACTCGTCCCAGATCTTCCACTAAAGCGTCCAATATGGCGACCGGATTTGCGAGGTTTCCGAAATGTCGCGCTTGGATCACAAACTACCGCTAGTAAGCTCAGCGGCATGTAAAACTTGGTAAGGGGAGCCGGAGGAGAGTGCCGGAATGATTGTGTGAATTAATCAGTGAAGCTCACCGTCGCATGGGTCTTTGCGCCAAGTTAGCGAAAATAAACGGTGTTCTGCTTTGTCCTTTACGCCCTTTATTAAATTTCCTCTCTTTTCCGAACACAAAAGAAAGGAGGGCTGTGCTAGCAGGGAAAAGTTTACGAAATTTAAGAAATTATTCACGGGTCACGTATATCTCAGGATGCAAATCATGCTTCGCATACACTCATAAAGTCGGGAATCAACACTCTCCCCCTCCAACCTTTTGGTGAATTTCACGCTTCACGTATCATTTTTAACGGTAATTAATTACGCTTCGCGCGCAGACTTCTTCACGCGTAAACCGTTTGCAAACCCCTAATTTAATGGTACTGAGGTTAATAATTGTCTATGAATAAGCAAAGCACCGCATCGCACACCATTCCTTCCATCTTCATATATATATATATATGGCGTTCTTTATAAACGTGTCTTGTCTTCATTTGTGTTTCATATATATATATAGTCCACAAGATTTTGAGCACTGAGAATAGGAATATCGTTGTCGGTAAGAATACATGCACACAAGGCTAAACCACATTCGATTTGCTAAATATATGATATGTGTTGTATGGTATCTTAATTAATTAAGTTGTCCCATACACCTGAGGCCTCTATTAGCGTCAAGTTTAGAAAACGGCGAGCTATCATTGAAACCGTGCTGTCTTTCTTAGGTACGTTAGCCGACCACTTTTGAAGTGTTTAATAAGAACGAACGGAAACGTTAATGAAGGTCGATTTGACTACGAAAAGCTCAAAAACAGGCTTTCTCTTTATGGGTACAGGTAGGCTTTCGTACATTGCAAGCATTTTTTTCGAGGATTTTAGTGAGGCAAAAGCATTGAGCATTATTGGAGCATTTTAGTGGCATTTTCCCGGAAAATTAATTTTTTTCGAAGAAAATAAAAAAAAATTTTTTTAGGAGAAACTAAAAATTCACAAAAACTTCAAATGTCACCCTAACACAGCTGAGTGGAGACCGAGGACAAGTCAGCGGTTTTACGTTTCAAGAGTCAAGGCGGGTAGGTGTTCACAGTTAACACCATGTTAAAGACTTTGAAATTAATTTAAAAAAAAATGAATGTTCTCCTTCTTGGGGTGCTTTCCTTTTGCCAAAACTGGCCGGCCAGACCGATCAGTTTGCAAAGAAATTGCAACAATTTGAACAAACAGTTGCATGATATCCCTCACATTCTTTTAGAGGAGTATCTGATATATATCATCCTTGAAATGTGTTATTTTGAAGGCGTTGTAGCGTTAGCCTTTCCAAATGCCCGGCCTGGCCGGTCAGTTCTGTCAAATGGAAAGCGCCCTTAAACTAAAATTGAAGACTTGTTCAAGCAGGAAAAACAAAAAACAAAAAAAAAAACAAAAAACAAATACTTGCAAATCGTTCACAGAAGCATAGTTTTCGTCCATACTAATCTTAAGGTCAAAGACTCTTATTTTACCCTAATTTAGTAGAACTCTGCTTACCGGGTACATACTGTCACGAATCCTGTAATCTGATTGGGATACCACTTGCCATCTATTGAGTGATAGATAGCAAGTAGCAAAAAAGCCAGAGTGTTACAAAAGCAAAACAACGACAGCCTCTTCCAAGCTTAAAATAAACAAAAATGGGAATAAATTTGAAGGTAGTATGTCAGTGGATTTCTACTAAAACATTCTCATTCTCATTTTTTTGTGAGTTAAATAGTCAACTTGGTGCTATGTACAAGTACCTCGTTGATCACCTGTTTAACAAATAGATTCCATGTTGCGGTGCATCCGTTCAGCGATAGATCACAGATGATGTCAAAATATGGTAAGAACAAAAAAGTTGTACGCGAGGTGATAGCCGAGTATGTCAAATGTACCACATTTTGACGTCTTCTGTGATACATTACTGAACAGACCAAAGGCAACAAGGAATCTATTATTTTCATACAATAAAGAGGTAGAAAAAGTAAACAGTGACGTAATTTATGCATCTGTCCTCCAATATATCATAGATGGTGACCAATCAAAACATACGTAAAACTGAGCTCATTGTATAAATTACTCATAGAAAACTCGAGTTCGTAGTTTAATAGTTGGATGTAAATAATATGGCTGCATTTTCCTTTTCAGACAAAATGCTGGAATTATAGTAAACAATAAAGGGGAAATGAAAGGTAAAAATTAATGTCATCTACATTTGGCCGGCCACATTGACATTTTGCCAGCGTGTGTACTTCATTTGAGCTAATGAGAAAAAGAAACAAACAAACAAGGAAGCTATACTTTTATAAGTTGTTCAAAGCAAGGTTAGCGCTAATCCGGGTTAAACGCCATGAAAGCAGTTTGATCACACCTAAGCTGGGATAAGTGCTAATCAGTGTTCAAACAACAGGTTGGCTATTAATGGGAAAGGAACTGGGTAAAGATGAATGAAGTAGTTGCTGCTTTTTTGTCTTCAATTTGCTTATTTTTTGTTGCTGGTTGGTTGTCTAATTGTTGCACTTGGGTCATCTGGGCAATTATTTGGTCCATTGACTAAGAGCCAACCTCTCTAGAAACACTAAACTTGTACATGTACAGCTGTTTGGTAACACTTCATATGTTGCTGTGTACTTTAAAGTTGTAGAGCAGTGTGCACAGCAGTCACACGGCCATGGGTTTGAATCCCGTTCGAGCCTGGATTTTCTTCAGGCTTCTTTGGAACTGCTCGAGTTTCTCTTATAACTGCGATGATATTCACATCTGACATTGAAGTGAGCAACTTAAGAGTTGGGGTTACTTGCAAAGAAGCCAGAAAATGATCCAGGCTTGAAGAGGACTCAAATCCATGAACATGCGATTACACTGGAAACTGCACTACCAGCTGAGAGCTACATGTATCACGTCATGGGTCAATTACGAGTTCATATTAGATCCCGCAGGAGGTGAATTCGTGATAGCGAACGCATGAAATGTCACATATTGAACTGTGGATATATGGAGGATATTACGTGGTGGCGAGAAGATAGGAATTTTATGTTGGAGTGGCAAGAACAATATCTCACAAGTGAGCGCAGCGAACGAGTGAGATATTGTTCTTGCCACGAGAACATAACATTCCTATCTTCGAGCTAACGCGTAATTTTCTTCTTATTGTATAGACAAAAACACATTAAGTAAAAGCAAAGACAGTTTTACTCACTCAAAGGCGGGAGATGACGTCATAGATATCCTCACCAGTGAGGATATGGAAATACGCCACTACGGTCCCGGATGTGGTTTCTTATGTAAAGCACTCACTCTGACTGCAGTTGAGTACAGTCAGTCCCTGTGTCTCGGTCAGCGGGCACAAGGGCTAGTGCTTAGCTGCCACCCCTTTGGGAACTTGGCGCCATTTTTGTTTTCGCTCTCATGTTCAAGGCCGTTTTGCGTTATTGTCTTGTTTTTCTTTGTATCCCTTCTTTGTTTTTCAAGGCCTAAACGATTGTTAACTCAACTCAACTCAACCCTTGTGAGTGAACTTCGTTTACGTCTTGAAACTCCTCTCGGTACGTACCGGGAGGCAGCCACATTCACGTCTATATGATAAAAAATGTAATGCATGTTTGGTCATCACAGTGAAGTGAGCAGCTTACATAAATACAGTGTGTGTGTGTGTGGAAGAGTTGTGTTGCATTACTCATGCACACGTGGGTCACGCAATTGGGTATTGGCGCATTATATCGTAATTGGACCCCTGTAGTTTTTGGAAGTGTTTTGTCTGTCTTTTGGCGCGAAAAAAGTAACAAAGTTGCGGAGCCATCCCGCGCTCATTTTAGTTGAAGAACGTCTAATGTTTGTTAACCGTGTGCGGTGGCTTCCACGGATTTCACTGCTACATATGCATCTGTTGCAATACAGTGGACCTATTCAAATTTAATTTCAAGTTTTCCGTTCTCTATTATTTTATAATTTTTATCTCGAAATGTCTACATAACTACATTTGACCGGACTGGACCGCAGATAGCCACAAAGCTAGTCGAGGCAGACCAGTCTGTGCTAATCTAGCAATTAGGATTACTGTACGTAGAAATGTTTATTGCATAAGCTTGAGGAGAAAAAGAAATAAGTGAGTTAGTAAGTAAGGAAATAAATGGATAAAGAGTTTCCAGATGAAATCAAGAGTCGGATAAGAAATCAAAGGGTTCTATGAGCCAAGTCGTGAGTGTGGTGTTACTGTAGCTAAAGGTTGGTAATCGCTGATAGCTGAGAATTGGCTGAATTTTAACTGCTAGCCGAGAAATGACAATTTTTAAAAAACTGTCTAGCTTAGAATGACACTTGCCAAAATTAGGTGGTAGCTGAAACATGGCTAATATTTTAACTGATAACAGGGTAATAAGCAAACAGAAAAAAAAAACGATCAGAAAATTTAAAATAACGAACAAAGCATGTTACTTTGTTAAAATTCAAAACTGATAGAACACGATAAAGATTCAAAGTTCAGAGCAAAACAGTTAACCATGTGCGGCACTCATACAGATCGATCACCCAGGGAGTTTATACCAAAATTCTTCCACTCTCCAGCAGACGGTGATTAGTCGTTCATTGCGCATGTGCACATTCACAAAAAACAAAACAAAACAAAAAAACAAAGAAGTTTCAGTTTAAGAATTAATGTTACAGTAAATTACCAGCGTGTTTAGTCACCATAACATTTGGTTCAATCTACTGTGACAGATACATATTTGCCTGTCTTTCTTTCGGGCTTAATTCAGTATCAATGTCACCCTGTCCCTCACAAGGCCTTTCCTTAATACTTCCTTAGACAAACTGATGCACATAATTATTTACATAATAATTTGTAATTAACGGCTGGTTGAGGTTTACACACTATGTTTTGTTTGCCTGATCTGTTCACCTGACACCATTGTGGTGAAAATGATAAGACCTTAGTGTATTTTGACAAGCCATCGATCCTACAGTATGGCCGGATTTTCACATCAGACCGACAATTCGTAGCCATGCTGGCGTCGACTTGAAGCCTTGGAAGCTGGCCCCAAAGAACTTATCCCTCTCGCCCTCTGGAAAATTCAACATACATTTTGAGTGTGATTTTAAATGTGGAAAAGGCCCAAACAAATGTCAATGTGAGGAGACTTTGGAACCAATGTCGCTAAAATAGTCGTGTTAATTGTTGACTTTGTATCAGGTTCTGCCATTACTGGTCCTGTGGCTAAAGAGTGTGCAGACCTGTGGCCGAGGATTGCATCCAATGCTGGAAGCATTCAATGAAATGTACAGAACACGCGTTAAATAAGACTCCACTGACTTCTTGCAAGTGCACTTGGTGTTTTATTTGTTGGCTTCCACACACGTGGATCTCTCTATCTTTCGAATTTTGATATTATGCGAAATGTCGCAGCTCGTTCCCTTGGTTCTAATCATTTTGCCTCTCATTGCATTGAGCTAATATTTACACAATATCATTCGTGCATCTCCCCATCTTTCAATTTCTGTCTTACGAGAAATATGGCAGCTCGATCCCTTCGTTGTTGTATTCACGTACGTGACCATAGACTGAAGAATTCTATTCATTTCAAATCGTGTTTTACACTTAAAAAAAAAGAAAGAAAAAAAAAAAAAACCTCAGTCTACTTGGTGAAAGGTTAAAGTTATTTGATCGTGAAACGCTGTCAGGTGTAGAAGGGACGACAGCAATGCCAATTTAGTTGCGAGTAAATAGTCTCGTTTCAATCTAGATATTAAAAGGAAAGTGGTTGTGTTTGAAAGTTTGGGTCTCGAATCGTCGCTTCACAACCATCTGAACAAATGGTGCCATTAAAGAAGTCCGGACTTATTTGAGGGGAACGGTCTAAAAAAGGCGTTATCACGTTGCAAAGTATGCAAGGAAACCTTGGTTCGCATCCTCGTTCCCGGGAGGAAAAAGGCCTTGTGAGCGAGGGTTTATTAACTGCAAAAGAAACACCGTTTACCTCATGCTGAAAAGCCTTGTCAGACCAGAAAGAGGGGTTTTCTTTTTTCAACTCTTTGTATGACTGCGGAACTCAAATTACAATTTTATTAGGATTACATTAAAGTCTTAAGTAAGACTGATTCGTTCATTTACAAACTAATTTCTCGGAAAACTTTGAGGATCCTTGGTCGGAGCCATAAACTGAAATGCTTGCAGAACAAAAACTTTTCGGAGACAAAAGCTGGAGACTGATGCGATTAAAAACGATCCAGCTTTCATATTATAGGATACATATCTTTGATATTTTAACATACAAGACAACACTTAATTTCTGTAGAAGCTGTTTCTTGGGGACGAGGGGTGGAATAATAGTTTTTTTTTTTTATTTACAAAGTGAAGTCATTAAAAACAAAGAACAGTATTCTTTGACACTAACACTTTTTTTTTCTCGTTTAACGGGTCTTGAAATGCACGGTGAAGCAGAAGATTTTGCCCTGAACACTTATTAACTCACAACACAGGATATAGGCGTAATGCAAACGGCAACAACAACCGAGCATTATCTTGTGTATGTAATCGGCAAGTAGTATACAAGAACGACTTCATTTTACGGACGGACCACATACTATCTTATGGACCATTCTTCGGCAATTTCTCCGCGCGAGGATTCTTGAAGAGGCATCTCAGGCCTTCACGATATTTTCCGCTAAAGGCGAAACAAATGCAAGGATTGACGGCGGAGTACGATGTTACCAAAAAGAAAGTAATTTGCCAGAAGATGACGAGGCTACAGGAAAATGTATCCCATGCATAGTGGATAAGTAGGACGATAGTACTATAGGGTAAAAGGCACAGTATAAACCCCAACAGGATAGCTATGGCCAGCTTTAACACGTTTTCGTTTTGTCTCGCACGTTGCTTGCAAACATTACTTGATTGTTCGCCTGGAATAACTTGTGACTTGAGTTTGATAGAGATGATGGAGTAAACTATGATCAAGAGGGTCGTGGGAATATAAATAAATATTACGAAAAAGGCAAGAAGGTAGTCACTGAATGAAGAGGACTCTCCAAATGCTTGATTCCAGTCAATTAAGCAAAAGAATTCACCTTGGTATTCACAAAGCCTGCTGGCGAAGAGAATAGGTGACGTCACTGCCATTGCCACGATCCAAGTGGCGAGAATAAAGAAACGACACCGTTTCGAACTGATGAGTGAGGAACGGAGGGGAAACGCCACAGCAACAAATCGATGCACTGCTATCAGAACCAGGCTCTGAACAGACACAATGTGGGAGGTAAAGTCTGAGAAATCCACGAGCTTACACAAGGTGTTTCCGAGAACACCTCGGGCGAGAAAAGTGTTCAGGTACAGGTCTGTAACATACTTGGGTATCACGATCAAGGAAAACAACAGATCGGACATGGCCATATTGACAATCAGAAAGTTGAACGGTTTTCTCAAAGTATGCGTTTTGTAAACAATTATTCCTATCAAGGAATTTCCGACCAGCGAAACAGCAAATACAATGCAGTAAGCTATGGTTGCCCCAGCCCTGTATGCTGTGGGATTCCACTTTATAGAGCAGCTCGATCCGTTCGCGGTTGTATTCATGTTTGCTGGTTCGATCAGGACGGCGATCTGATGAATTTATTTGCAGGTTCACCTGGTTTCTCGGGAGTGGGTGTTGTTTTATTGACGCTTAAATTGAAATAGCACAGGTCCTGGAACTATGTGTTGACGCTATTCACTTAATTGCTTGGGCATACAACATCATTTGTCTGTCATGAAGTTTAACGTTTAGCGACCAGGGTTATGATTTTTGCAAGAAAGTTAGTGTTTTATCAAATTCGGCTTAGTGAAAAACATAATTTTGCATGACATCTCCTGAAAGGTTTTTGTTTTATAAAATGACTGAATAAACTCATCATTTATTCATAGCCAACTCCTGCCGCCATAAAATAGGACACCTTGATGATGAAATATGCAGATGACATAATTTGGAGTTCACCTGCAGGGTATGCTACGCCGATATCAAGGCGACTTATAAATAAATCAAGTCACACAATTTACTATCAAGTTGCCTAGAATCAGTATCAATTTTGTTTTGCGAAATCATACTTCTTGCAATTGATATTAACTCTTCTCTCGTACAATTCATGAATTCAATGTCCGTATCACGTGCGCCTCGAATGTCAAGTTCGATGTTACGTAATTCAAGACGCTGTTTTTATAAATCAAGATGCTGATTTTATAAATCAAGAAGTGAGACGACAGCTTTTGATCAACGCTATTTTCGAGGGCGACTGAACACCAATAATGGTTGCTAACAGATTCTTCATCCCGAACACCGAGGAGTTTTTCGAAGGTTTAGTTGCCCTTTTGCAGAAGTGTGGACTATGTTGTCAAGAGAATTCGGATGGTGGGCTTGGAGAATTCCTTGGAAGACATCTTGAAGAATATCAATTAACGCACTTTGCGGGTGATGTATGGCTGAGTAAGGGAGTCTGTTGCTTTTCAAGAGACTCAACTCACTCAAGATATGGAATGTTTGATCCAAGTAATTGGTACACAGTTGGAATCCCTGGCAACACTGTACAGTGACAATGATCAGGAAATTGATGAAGAACTGACAAATATCGGGGAGGATTCAGCCCTTTTTACTATTGCAAGATCAGGTAACGCAGGAAGACCGAGGTGAGCAAATCCACGGACTGCGGGAGGCGTTGGGATTTCGTTGGGTAGACATCGCTAGAATGCTTGGCATGTCAACTAGGACACTCAGGGGGGGGGGGGGGG
>BLFK01000645.1:415933-427947 GCA_014634185.1 Astreopora myriophthalma | reverse complement strand
TTGGCCAAGTGGCATACACAATTCTTGACGCCGACGACTCAGGGTGCTTTCGATTGGGAAATCCGGATTTAGATCTTAAAATCCGGATCTTCGGATTTCCAATCGAACACAAAATCCGAAAGCGGATTTCGCCGCGGATTTCATTAATTGAAATCCTTCCCTGACATGGATTTCAATTAACAAAATCCGTCGCGAAATCCGTTTTCGGATTTTGTGTTCGATTGGAAATCCGAAGATCCGGATTTTAAGATCTAAATCCGGATTTCTCAATCGAAAGCACCCTGAGTCGTCGGCGTCAAGAATTGTGTATGCCACTTGGCCAAGAGCATAATTCTTCGTCGCTGTCTGACGAAGAATTGGACAATGCTATTAGAAACATTCTGTTGATGACTCCTCAGTCAGGTGTGGGTTTAGTTCAGGGAGCTCTCAGATCAAGAGGCTTAATACTACCAAGGCGTCGTGTAATTGAAGCCCTTCAGCGACTTGATCCTGTAACATCAGTGTTGCGACAATCACGAATTGAAGAATTATTCGTCGCACATATCAAGTGCCTGAGCCAAATTCTCTGCGGTGCGTGAGTGCGTTGCATCNNNGGGGGGGGGGGGGGGAGCTGAGGAGGTGAGAGTCTTTGGGTCAGAAGAACTAGGCCTTACCCCATATGGAAATAAAGGATAGTTGAAAAGGGCAAGTTTATGTAGTTGTCGGAGAACAAACTTGTCTTTGTGTTGTGATGATTGAACTCCTTATAAGGGAAGGGGATGATACAGTACTCACCTGCAGTGCACATTTCAGCTTGTTTGTGGGATTTTGTGCATTGCGTCAGACTTTGCCTGTAAAAATCCATGTTTTGCTACCTGTTTGCATGAAGGGGGATGAGGGACAATTTATCGGTAACCTTAAAGACATCAAATAAAAAAATAGATATTATTAATTTCGAAAGTAAGTATGCACTTGGACTACCATCATGGAAGATATAGTTAAAACAGGGTTTTCACTCTAATGTAGTGAGCTACTGGAAATGATAGTTCTTTTCTTAAGTTTACCTTCTCCATATGAAGGACTTCTTGTCAAGTTGTCAAAGGAGGGAGGGGGTAGCTTTGTCAGCATGTAGGAGGTTAATTTGTTAGTTCATTCATGCCAGGATGGTTTCGGGAGAATAATTACCTCCTTCAAGGTTGTGATCTCCGTTCTTGTGCTTGTGCTCGTTGTCCGCGCTCTCCCACTTGACGATCCTCGATTTCGTGAGTAAGGAAACACTCTTCGTTGTCTCCTATTGTAATTTGTGTAGCCATAATTTTCGCATGGATTGTATTGCCTACTCAAACTGTTTGCCGTCGATGTACTGCTCGGGTTCAAACTCATTCCTCCATGATTTGCTGGTCATTCAAACTTGTCTCGCGTTCACCAGTCTCACGACGCGGAATGTTGAATCTCTGATTGAGTTCCTCCTCACAATTTCGAGGACTGGGTAAGTTCATAGCGACATGAGAGGAATGAGTGCCTCCTTGTGTAGATCGAATGATTCTCCTCACAAGATCCTCGATGCTTCCATCGGCCATACTGTCGATCTGGCTTTCCCGGCTTTTTTATCTTTGCCACTAGTGTTCAGTCGCCCTCGAAAATAGCGTTGATCAAAAGCTGTCGTCTCACTTCTTGATTTATAAAAAACAGCATCTTGATTTATAAAAGCAGCGTCTTGAATTACATAACATCGAACTTGACATTCGAGGCGCACGTGATACGCACATTGAATTCATGAATTGTACGAGAGAAGAGTTAATATTTAGTAAACAAACAAATTGATATTGATTCTAGGCAACTTGACTGAAATTTGTGTGACTTGATTGATTTATTAGTCGCCTTGACATTTTGTCACATTCGGCGTTGCATATTGCAGGGTCTAATGTAGCTGATAATGCCGGAAAACTAAAGGGTTGGTAATATAACGGCGTGGTTGGAAGAAAATCTGACGAAGCTCAATTTAAGTAAGACCAAGGAGCTTGTTTTTTAACTATCTAAAAGTAAAGCTGGTGACACACGGTTCAGCATTGTGCAACATTTGTTGCTCAACACATGCTGAACGACGTTGCAGCAACTTGTTGAACGAAATAGAGCTTGTCTCTAGTTTCGTTCAACAACGTTTAACGTGTTGAATGGCCTGTTTTAACATTCAACATGGCATGACACACTATCCAACACTTCTTTCGCAAGAACCTGCAACATTCGTTGATCAAAAATTGTTGAACCGTGTGTCACCGGCTTAACTGACATCAAGCGGTCAGTATCATATTTAAAGCTCCATGGGTTGTGTAACGTTCTAGGATAATGTAACAAAAATGACAGCACTTTTTCATGGGTCTGTCCTGTTGTTGATGATAAATTGCGTCCGCATAAGACTTGTTTGTCGTGTTTCATTTCGTTTAAAACGTTTTCATGCTGATTCATACTGACCGTGCACGTACATAGGCTATTATCCCCAGACTCTTTTGACCAGAGAACATTGTCAGTCATTTATTGGTGCATTGACAGCCTTGGACACGGATTATTCACAACAGTGGCAAGGTGATTCATATTTGATTAATCGCCAGCGGATGTCCAATAATATTAGAAGCAATCGAGGGGCTTTAAAGTAAACAGGAAACGAAATGCTCAGTGCTTGTAAAACACGTGTTAACTTTAACATGGCGCTCTCTGTTTTCAAGGCCCCGAGGGGAATGGCTCAGTCTAATTACTTTATTTATTTCTTGCAAGCCAAGAATGCTGGTCGTTGTTCCTTACGGTCAAATGACCAGCTGCTACTTAAGGTCCCCCAAACAAGTCGTAAGGCCCTCGGAGATCGGGCTTTCGCTATCGCTGCTCCAAAACTATGCGGAACAGTTTCTCGCAGGCTTTTCGGGAGAGCGACACTATTGGCTACTTTAAGGCTAGGCTGAAGACTTATTTATTTGGATTAGCTTTCGAAAGTTAAGTTTCCATAATTCCCTAGATTTTTGACGATATCACGTTTTCATAATATATCTACATTTTATTCATTCTATATTTTATACGGTGGCCGGCTGCATTTTATTATACACTTTATTATGTAAGCGCTGTATAAGTTGTGTTACTTTTGTTCTTGTTATTAGGTTATTCTTGATTTTAGAAAAGTAAACTGCTTCAGTTCTAGTGTAACCGGCCACGTTCCAGTTTGTCCCAGCCTAGGGAGCGAACTAATTTTGACGTGCTAGTGGTTCGACTGCTTGCAATCGGAATTGACACACCTGCTAGCATTCTTCTGAATCTGTTGAGAAGGGCGACGTCAGTATTAGTATGGGGAGTCCAGAAAACGGTCGGTTACGCTTTTATAGATTGTGCTAGTCAAAGTAGCATATTATGCTAGTAGCACTGCTCTTTTTTTGGCCAAATTATGCTAAAACTGTTGTCCTTTTTTCAAATTATGCTACTTTTAAAAATTGCGCTTTTTAAAAATCTTGGCAAAGAAGTCCAAAAATACATTTTCTTTAATCAGAAGCCGTTTATTCTTGTTAGCTATATATATAGATATATCCTTTTTCGTGTCCGTTTGTCGTTGACTGTAGAGAACGGTCTGTGGCAATTGTGGGTGGTTCTGGCCCGTCATTTCTCCGAGAGAGCCGTAAGTTTTCGCTCGAATCGGCTGGCATAGCTGACGCCATTCTGTAGCCTTCCCTATGAGAATTGTTGGGACCGACATGATTTGCCATGAGGCTTCCGGTTCCTGTGCATGACTTGTAATCTCAGCCAGGTTCCTGAAGACAATTCTTAAATATCTCCCTACATGTCGTGTACGAGAACTTGCTTCCATACAACTTGTAAGTCTTGGAAGATTTGTACAATTTTATTGGTCTAAAGAGTGGTAAATTGCTGTTGAGGTCTACCTCAGCCATCAGAATATACCTTTCTAAAGGAGCAACAGGACAATATTTATTTTAATGTAAACCTTATTCCCTTCTCTGTAACCGTCATTCTTTGGGCGAAAAACAAACACACATAAATGATCAGGCAAAAATACCAAGTGTTTAAGCAAAATACTACTAAATTCATCATAACGAAAAAAGCCCGCGAAACCTGACGAGCATATGCAAGCTAAACGGAAGCCCTTCGGATTAGCTGAAGAACCAGCGTACTTATCAATGATTTTCTTAATAATGTTAGCAGATGGGTTCCTTGTTAGAAACAACTGATTCACTACGTTTAGCCGCTTCTAACAAACTATGCCAAATTGCAGTATCCAATGGATTGCTAGTGATGCCAGGAATGAAACAATTTAACAGCTGCATGTGTCAAAACGAGTGCTACATAAGACTTGGAACTAACCTATACCTTGTAAAGATAAGCAATTGCAACTGAAACCGAGAAACGAGGCGACGGCTGAATACTGGACAAATTACACCATCTTGAAAACTCGGCAATTTCTTTTGTATATCTTTTTATTGTGGAATCCTCCTTAGACTTTATTAACAAGGTCAGGAGATCCTTCGTGTTTGGTTTCACGTGATCTTGGAGGTTGTTCCAATGGTAATCTAAAAGAAAGAAGAACAGATTCATTCAGTCTTGTGTTTAGTTCGGAGAAGTGGTTCGCGTGAATTTCACCTTTTGGAGAGATTTCTCTTTACCAGGGTTTTATAGTCATTAAACGGATTGTGTATCTAAGAAATTTTTTTTACGGATTTCACTCTCTCAAGCAATGGAAGCTCGCCCAAAGCAACACCTTGTCAACAGTAGTTAGCTTTGAACAAGAGTGGATCCACTCTTGCTTTGAATCAAGGAGCGCAGCATAAAGCATCTAGTATAGACTGACTCAATGGCCAGTTTACACTGGCAGATTCCGTATGCAATTTGTTATCTAGTCTGCCTGCAGACGGCAGTTTGTATTCGAAGCCCGGCACTGACTCGGTTGCCATATTGGACGCGTCAGCGGAAGATCTCCCTTACCCCCTCCCTCTCGCTTTGTCACTCATCCCAGATCTTCCATTAACGCGTCCAATATGGCGACCGGATTTGTGATTTTTCCGAAATGTCGCGCTTGGATCACAAACTACCGCTAGTAAGCTCAGCGGCATGTAAAACTTGGTGAGGGGAGCCGGAGGAGAGTGCCGGAATGGTTGTCTGAATTAATCAGTCAAGCTTACCGTCACATGGCTCTTTGCGCCAAATTAGCGAAAGTGAACGGTGTCCTACTTTGTGCTTTATGCGCTTTATTAAATTTCCTCTCTTTTCCGAACACAAAAGAAAGGAGGCCTCTGCTAGCAGGGAAAAGTTTACGAAATTTCAGAAATTATTCACGGGTCACGTCTATCTCACGATGCAAATCATGCTTCGCATACGTTCATAAATTCGGGAATCAACACTCTCCCCCTCCAACCTTTTGGTGAATTTCACGCTTCACGTATCATTTTTAACGGTAATTAATTACGCTTCGCGCGCAGACTTCTTCACGAGTAAACCGTTTGCAAACCCCTAATTTAATGGTACTGAGGTTAATAATTGTCTATGAATAAGCAAAGCACCGCATCGCACACCATTCCTTCCATCTTTTCAGTCAACTGCACTTTCCCGGCCAAGGTTGGAGGAAGGGTATACTTTCGAATAGAGACGACTAAAACTGAGTTATTTGAAAAAGTGCTTTAAGTGCTGTCCGGTAGAACAAGAGAAAAGTGATATATATATATGTATGGTGTTCTTTATAAACGTGTCTTGTCTTCATTTGTTTCATATATATATAGTCCACAAGATTTTGAGCACTGAGAATAGGAATATCGTTGTCGGTAAGAGTACATGCACACAAGGCTAAACCACATTCGATTTGCTAAATATATGATGTGTTGTATGATATCTCAATTAATTAAGTTGTCCCATACACCTGAGGCCTCTATTAGCGTCAAGTTTAGAAAACGGCGAGCTATCATTGAAACCGTGCTGTCTTTCTTAGGTACGTTAGCCGACCACTTTTGAAGTGTTTAATAAGAACGAACGGAAACGTTAATGAAGGTCGATTTGACTACGAAAAGCTCAAAAGCAGGCTTTCTCTTTATGGGTACAGGTAGGCTTTCGTACATTGCAAGCATTTTTTTCGAGGATTTTAGTGAGGCAAAAGCATTGAGCATTATTCGAGCATTTTAGTGGCATTTTCCCGGAAAATTATTTTTTTTCGAAGAAAAACTTCAAATGTCACCCTAATACAGCTGAGTGGAGACCGAGGACAAGTCAGCGGTTTTACGTTTCAAGAGTCAAGGCGGGTAGGTGTTAACAGTTAACACCATGTTAAAGACTTTGAAATTAATTTAAACAAAAAATGAATAGTCTGCTTCTTGGGGTGCTTTCCTTTTGCCAAAACTGGCCCGCCAGACCGATCAGTTTGCAAAGAAATTGCAACAATTTGAACAAACAGTTGCATGATATCCCTCACATTCCTTTAGAGGAGTATCTGATATATATCATCCTTGAAATGTGTTATTTTGAAGGCGTTGTAGCGTTAGCCTTTCCAAATGCCCGGCCTGGCCGGTCAGTTCTGTCAAATGGAAAGCGCCCTTAAACTAAAATTGAAGACTTGTTCAAGCAGGAAAAACAAAAAACAAAAAACAAAAACAAAACAAAAAAACCCAAATACTGGCAAATCGTTCACAGAAGCATAGTTTTCGTCCATACTAATCTTAAGGTCAAAGACTGTTATTTTACCCTAATTTAGTAGAACTCTGCTTACCGGGTACATACTGTCACGAATCCTGTAATCTGATTGGGACACCCCTGGCCATCTATTGAGTGATAGATAGCAAGTAGCAAAAAAGCCAGAGTGTTACAAAAACAAAACAACGACAGCCTCTTCAGAGCTTAAAATAAACAAAAATGGGAATGAATTTGAAGGTAGTATGTCAGTGGATTTCTACTAAAACATTCTCATTCTCATTTTTTTGTGAGTTAAATAGTCAACTTGGTGCTATGTACACGTACCTCGTTGATCACCTGTTTAACAAATAGATTCCATGTTGCGGTGCATCCGTTCAGCGATAGATCACAGATGATGTCAAAATGTGGTAAGAACAAAAAAGTTGTACGCGAGATGATAGCCGAGTTTGTCAAATGTACCACATTTTGACGTCTTCTGTGATACATTACTGAACAGACCAAAGGCAACAAGGAATCTATTATTTTCATACAATAAAGAGGTAGAAAAAGTAAACAGTGACGTAATTTATGCATCTGTCCTCCAATATAACATAGATGGTGACCAATCAAAACATACGTAAAATTGAGCTCATTGTATAAATTACTCATAGAAAACTCGAGTTCGTAGTTTAATAGTTGGATGTAAATAATATGGCTGCATTTTCCTTTTCAGACAAAATGCTGGAATTATAGTAAACAATAAAGGGGAAATGAAAGGTAAAAATTAATGTCATCTACTGATTTGGCCACATTGACATTTTGCCAGAGTGTGTATTTCAATTGAGCTAATGAGAAAAAGAAACAAACAAACAAGGAAGCTGTACTTTTATAAGTTGTTCAAAGCAAGATTAGCGCTAATCCGAGGGGTTTTCTTTTTTCAACCCTTTGTATGACTGCGGAACTCAAATTACAATTTTATTCGGATTACATTAAAGTCTTAAGTAAGAATTCGTTCATTTACAAACTAATTTCTCGGAAAACTTTGAGGATCCTTGGTCGGAGCCGTAAATAAATGCTTGCAGAACAAAAACTTTTCGGAGACAAAAGCTGGAGACTGATGCGATTAAAAACGATCCAGCTTTCATATTTTAACATACAAGACAACACTTAGTTTCTGTAGAAGCTGTTTCTTGGGGACGAGGGGTGGAATAATAGTTTTTTTTTTCCTATTTAGAAAGTGAAGTCATTAAAAACAAAGAACAGTATTCTTTGACACTAACACTTTTTTTTTTCTAGTTTAACGGGTCTTGAAATGCACGGTAAAGCAGAAGATTTTGCCCTGAACACTTATTAACTCAAAACACAGGATATAGGCGTAATGCAAACGGCAACAACAACCGAGCATTATCTTGTGTATGTAATCGGCAAGTAGTATACAAGAACGACTTCATTTTACGGACGGACCACATACTATCTTATCGACCATTCTTGGACAATTTGGCTGCGCGAGGATGCTTGAAGAGGCATCTCCTGAGGCCTTCACGATAGTTTCCGCTAAAGGCGAAACAAATGCAAGGATTGACGGCGCCATACCCGCTCACCAAAAACCAGGCAATTTCGAAGTAGATGGAAAGGCTACAGGGAAATGTATCCCATGCGTAGTGCATAAGTAATCTGATAATACTAAAGGGTAAAAAGCACAGTATAAACCCCAGCAGGATAGCTACGGCCAACTTTAACACGTTTTCGTTTTGTCTCGCACGTTGCTTGCAAACATTACTTGATTGTTCGCCTGGAATAACTTGTGACTTGAGTTTGATAGAGATGATGGAGTAAACTATGATCAAGAGGGCCGTGGGAATATAAATAAATATTACGAAGAAGGCAAGAAGGTAGTCACTGAATGATGAGGACTCTCCAAATGCTTGATTCCAGTCAATTATGCAAACGAATTTACCTTGGTATTCACCAAGCCTGCTGGCGAAGAGAATAGGTGACGCCACTGCCATTGCCACGATCCAAGTGGCGAGAATAAAGAAAGGACACCGTTTCGAACTGATGAGTGGTGAACGGAGGGGAAACGCCACAGCAACAAATCGATGCACTGCTATCAGAACCAGGCTCTGAACAGACACAATGTGGGAGGTAAAGTCTGAGAAATCCACGAGCTTACACAAGGCGTTTCCGAGAACACCTCTGGCGAGAAAAGTGTTCAAGTACAGGTCTGTAACATACTTGGGTATCACGATCAAGAGATACAACAGATCGGACATGGCCATATTGACAATCAGAAAGTTGAACGGTTTTCTCAAAGTATGCGTTTTGTAAACAATTATTCCTATCAAGGAATTTCCGACCAGCGTAACAGCAAATATAATGCTGTAAGCCAAGGTTGCCCCGGCCCTGTATGCTGTGGGATTCCAGTTTATAGAGCAGCTCGATCCGTTCGTGGTTGTATTCATGTTTGCTGGTTCGATCAGGACGGCGATCTGATGAATTTATTTGCAGGTTCACCTGGTTTCTCACGAGTGGGCGTTGTTTTATTGATGCTTAAATTGAAATAGCACAGGTCCTGGAACTATGTGTTGACGCTATTCACTTAATTGCTTGGGCATACAACATCATTTGTCTGTCATGAAGTTTAACGTTTAGCGATCAGGGTTAAGATTTTTGCAAGAAAGTTAGTGTTTTATCAAATTCGGCTTAGTGAAAAACATAATTTTGCATGACATCTCCTGAAAGGTTTTTTTTTTATAAAATGACTGAATAAACTCATCATTTATGCATAGACAACACATGTCCCCATAGGTAGTATGAAAATGAGAATCCTAGCGCAGTGCCAAAATTTCATTTACGGTTTGTCGTATCCTACCTTTTGCCGGATTTAGCGAATATGCAAATTAGTTTCCTATTCAAGTTAGGGTTGCTCGAACCTCTAAATAAATTCTAAATGGATGCCTTAAGCAAAAAATAGCTCTGGAGTATTTCTCTGACTTAAAAATTTCAACTCATTTTTACGTGTATCTTTTTCTAACATTCCACCAAAATAATCAAATGGTGCCTTTGTTGATATTTGAGATGGACAATAAAGTGAGACCACGCACGCAACATTGTATCTGAAAGCTCTTGAGATTGAAGTTAATTGCTGAGATAATACCCAAACAGATATTCCTTTATGTCTACCAGAAAATCCAAGGTCTATGAACATGTTTGATCTACGTTTTAAGTCTTTAGAAACAGTGCAATCATCTAAAATAATAAGAGTATTTGTACCAGAAAAAAAGTCAACACAAATCTGTAAAAGACCAATCTCACTATCATCAGATGCAGATGGTGACAAAACAATGAACCTAGTGTCACCCTTAGCAAAATTACGGTAAGTCTTATTATCTTTATAAGTAGGACAAATAAGAACTATATATTCAAATACATATCTAAAATTTTGACGAAGCTGACTAATCAGGTAATGTGTTTTTCCACAATTTGTAGGGCCCGTTATTATACAATGGAATGGTGTCGTATTCATTAGCTCCTTCATTAATATTAATAAATTATATTATTCAATACATAATTTTACCAAAATATTCAAAAGTGCCTGGATGATAAAATGATCCCCACGCGGGTAATTCCTGATTCACACAATATTCTAAATGTTTCTCTAATATTAAAAGCTTTTCTGTGCGTACCCATGTCCTTTTGTTTATACTTCTCGTACATTGTCACTTCCTTGCGTCTAGGCTTAGGTTTGGGCTTCAAAAGTAAAAAAACTGAACCAGCATGTTCTTGTTATGGCAATGCGTTCGGCCAGGGGAAGCACGAATAAACTGCCTGTATGATGGTCTTGAACCGCGGATGTATGATAAACTTAAGGCCGTACTCAAGACCTCGGGCACAGATTTTTCCTATACGGACCGACGTAGACCGGTAAATAACTTTTTTATTTTTTTATTTTTTCAAAAATTCCTATTTTGAAATTGGGAACAAGAGAAAGGACAGAAAGATATGATGCCTACTTAGAAAGCTCCTAAGAGCTAAGCCAACAATATTATCGTATGTCTATCAGCAATTCATGTTGTACTTGATTTGTTAACTTAACTATGACATAACATTAATATCAGCTCTAAACTTTATTCTTGAGTGATCCACTTTGAGCCTGTATCAGGTGCCACATTTTCTTAACGAAGACGTTTCTGGGGGTGAAACCTTGCAGAGGCTTGCAATAACTCTGATATTTCTTATCGTGAAAAACCTAGCTTTTAGAGTGAGCGGATTAGTATGAGGATGAGTATTTTGGACTCATTTGAGAAGTAGGCCCCGTGGTTAGCTTAGTTACTGAGTTTGTAGGATGGGGAGTTAGTAAATAAACCCCCTTAGGAGGCTAGTATGTGGGCTGATAATGTCTCCGAAGCTTCGAGGGAAAATTTGAAATTTTGAGGACAATCTCTCAGCCAAGGACCTTATAAGCCGACGTACCAACAAGCCAGAAAGGGGTTTGTCTGTTTTATAACCCTCCGATTAATTTTCATACCTTTCAACATGGTTGGCAGTTCTGGCGGCTCTATGTTTTGATCTGTTTTCAAGTGTGGCTGAAATTTTTCTTTCTTTCCTACATGCTATAAGTTGGAGGAGAATGGTTGGTTTATTTTATAGTTAGTTACACAATGCAATAATTCTCTATTTAAAAGAGAAAATGACTCAGTTTATGTTTGCGTAAGACTAAACCTGTAAGTGTACTCGTAATTTTCTTCACCTTCAAAGACGTTGACAGCATATTTTGCTGACTTTTAGGTACTTTTCGGAAGAGCATTTGCGACCGCCTTCTAGGACTCTACAAAACGAGTTGGCTATCCTTCCACGTAAAATAATAAAACTGAAAAGTTGAAACTCTCGAGCTGGCTGGAGAAATATCGTCGTAGAAGGGGGTTATCGCGCGAAAATTAATGGGTTGGTTATAATCTTATACGTTATATTCGGCTTATTGATATATTCTTATTCTTACTGATATATTCTTATTCCTATTCTCATTCTTACTGATATATTCTTATTCTCATTCTTACTGATATATTCTTATACTTATTCTTATTGATATACTCCAGGTGCCCATGAATAGGAGCCTTCCTCTCCCATACACGCTGCGGGTGTCTAGATTCGCACGCACTGTTTATTATACCCAATCAGAATAAAGCAGGATGTTTGAGGGACATGGCGGGTAGATCGAAAGACTCATCGAGTGATGAACTCTGTGAAAGTTCGGATTTTTGCGATGTTTCTGGCGGTAAAATTGTGCCTCCAGCAGAAAATGTAGTTCTAAAAATAGAAAGATACGCGCACAGGTTGACTCAAGGATGCAGTGCATATGGAGGCTCCTATGAATGGCTCCTGTATATTCT
>BLFK01000645.1:411757-415111 GCA_014634185.1 Astreopora myriophthalma | reverse complement strand
GGAAACTTTCTCCCAGCTTATACTTGTTGCACTGCTATAGTGTGTATTTTTAGTTTTGAATGCTAGAATTAACTCAGTAAAAATGAATGCGTTTCCCTGGTTATACTTTGAAAGGTACAACGACTTTAAAAGCAAGAAACAAGGTGCACCACATGTAAGCCAGACAGATTTAAAAGAGATGGTGGATGAATTGCAAACCCTTTTGCAGCATGCAGCTTTGTGCAGACCAGAATGGAAAAATGTCCATCAGGTTTGAAGCTCCTCAGAAACCAACTTGCTTCTTCAAATAAGATTTGTTTTGAATACTTCCTTTTGGAAAAAGCTCACGCATTTGTTTTCAATTATTTTTTTGGTTGTCAATAGGATCTCGCGGTATTGTGCCATGGATTAGAGAAGTGCTTGGTTTACCTTAAGGAACAGAATTCAGTGATGGCTACACACCACAAACAGTTGATACCAGCTTGAAGCCCTTTTATAGATGCTACTGTTGAAACAGTTATGGCAACAGGAAATGAGAAGAACATCCCCGTCAAGTTCACCGATTTATATCAGCATCTACAACAAAAGAGTTTTTTTATGAGCCCGTTGACTTGACTGAATTTATTGGAGAATACGAATCAAGAGATGCAAGATATCTATTTATCAAAGATCTTTCAAAAAATAGTCTTAGTGATATTTCTTTTGAACTGTTAAGGTACTCCCCTGGAGGCAGCGTGCGAACACTTGCCGCAGTATGGAAGACACCTAATGAAGATTTTAACTGGAAAAGATCAGATGAAGTGACCGGAGCTCTTCGAGAAGCAGTGCCTACATTTCATACCCGGGCAATGAAAGCTCAGTTCAAGAGCAGGTTTGAAAATATTGCAAAGTTGACGCCAGCTGTTCGCAGAGCGGTTTACAGGTTTCTTGCGGGTGACGAGTCTTTGCCAGACAACCGAGTTACAAAGGAGGTAGATGCAAGAATGATGATTAACCTTGATTCTGGTGACCCTGAACTTGTCGTTGACCTACGCCAGCTTAACAAAGGTAGACCAGAGAAGTACAACGAATTTTGGAGCAAACTTGATTATCTTGAAGAGCATGTTGCAGCCCAAGAGAGGCGTCATGGTAACATTGGGTACATGCCAGTGGCTTGTTGTGTTCCCGACCTGACTGGAGAGATAAAAGGAAGACTTCCAGATGGTACTCCAATTCCCTCAGAAACGTGGGTGCGATATCAATTCTGGCCCAAGGACCCCAGTTCCAAGACAGCCACACAGTATACGGGCCGCTTCAACGTGCGATTCCAAGTACGGACACGGCAATTTCGGCACGACCATCCCGATAGCCACTACTGTGCTGCCCAGCTGAATACCTAAAGGAATTTGTCGTGAAGTTTAGGTCTAACATTTGTCTGGTGATGGAGGACGATAAACAGTTTATCAATGTTGGTGAGCCAGGATTACCACTTGCGAGTCTTGGGAGAGGGGAACGTGTGATGGTAACAGGCCCTGCTGAATCTCGTCCAACAGCGCTCGATCACGATTTCTGCCGATTACATGTAACTCCAAGTGTAACCCTTGTACCAGCCATTCCTGAAGTTTCTTCGGAGTCATTTTACCAGGGCCAAGTGTACGTGGCAGTAAAAGATTCCATTTTTCAGTCTTCTTCAGCTTTACGACATGCAGCCGAAAGTTCACCAGTTGTCGAATAATCTGGAGCGCCTGTTCTAGCCAGTGTTGCAGATGGTGGACCTGACCACAACGTACGACATGGACAGACTCAAGTTGCTCTCATTTCGTTATTTCAGCGTCATAATCTTGACATGCTGGTAGCCATCAACACCTGTCCTGGAAATTCCTGGGCAAATCCGCCTGAGAGGATCATGTCAATACTCAACATAGCTCTATATGGAGTCTCATTGGTCAGGGATGAAATGGACTCGCGCAATGAGAAGCTATTGTGTCGTTGTTCTAACGTGAAGGAAATCCGAGAGAAGGCAGACGGAGATGGGGAATTCAAGGCGGCCATACAATCTAGCTTAAAGAACGTCACTGGCCTCATTCAAGATCGCTTTGAGAAATTCTCTCTCAAAGGACAGAAGTTTAAGATCCTTGAAGCTATTCCTGACGAGGGTCTGAGACGCCAATTCGCGTTTGTCCACGACATTGATCCCACTCTACAACTGGGAATTGGCCAGAAATCTGAATTGCTTAGAAAGGATGACCTACAAGCCTGGTCTAAGAAGCATTTCAGAGCAACGCAGTATTCGTTTCAGATCAAGAAGTGCGATCAAGCTCCTCCATCTGAGGTCCATAAAGAGCAAGCCTTGGAAGAAATCCAGTCAAAAGTGGAATGCCTTCCTCCTCACGTTCAGCAGCTTGTAAATTCAGCCATTCAGCAGGTAAAAAGCATAGAGGGACTTGTCATGCTAATGCAGGCAGTCACAGCAGGCTCGTTTGGTGTCAATGTGGTACGTGCCGCACTGGATTTGCAAAGTTGCACTACGTGTAAAGCTCCCAGGGCGTCGCTATACACGTTTAAAAAGTTGATGTGGCTTCCAGATCCACAATACAAAGATGCTTCAAAGGAACATTACAAAGCCTTTGAAGATTTGTTTGGCCAAAACACCAGCGAGATTGACCGCCCGTCTGCAAAATCAAATCTTGACGACACGTCAGTCAAAGCACCTTATGAAGAAGGAGCGTGTTTGTGATGCAACTGAGTGTGTCGCCTGCAAGAAATGGAGGTGCATATTTGCTGCCACCAAGCCCACAGCAGCACAGATGGAGTAGCTCTGTGAAATAACCGATGCGCTGCAATACAGCTGTGGGGCTCCATTAATTCCGGAAGATCATGAGTTAAGCGGCGTCTTCGTCGTCAGGCAAGATGTTTCATGCGCTGACCCAGTCGATAAACTCTATTACTCATGCCGAAAATTTGAAGAAATTTGTTGTTGGTGTGGCGCTTTGGAGCCAGAGGCAAGAATCAACGACGAGACAAGAGCCATCTACAAGGTCGTGAACCCTGTGTGCCAGGGATGCGCAGCTGCCGGCAAGAGACCAGTGGCAAGCTGCAAGAAGAGCCGGATGGCAGGCGGCAGGAACGAATAAACTAACTCTGCTTAAGTGTTTTCCTATCACACGGACAGAAAGTCTCTGTCGTCGGAGAGTGAGTGTTCTCTGAGGTATGAAGTAAAAACTACAAATCTGTAAAACAAAAAATTGCTTGTTTCAGATTAAAGTAACACTTGTTTGAAATAATGTGTCATTGCCTTCTGCGTAACTTGTTTTTTTTTTTTTTTTTTGAAAACGCGAAAAACTGGGTCGGTCGGACGACGCTAAACAGAGAAAAAAAGGGGATGGCCTAATAGCC
>BLFK01000645.1:391757-404257 GCA_014634185.1 Astreopora myriophthalma | reverse complement strand
GAGATGCACGAATGATATTGTGTAAATATTAGCTCAATGCAATGAGAGGCAAAATGATTAGAACCAAGGGATCGAGCTGCGACATTTCGCATAATATCAAAATTCGAAAGATAGAGAGATCCACGTGTGTGGAAGCCAACAAATAAAACACCAAGTGCACTTGCAAGAAGTCAGTGGAGTTTTATTTAACGCATGTTCTGTACATTTCATTGAATGCTTCCAGCATTGGATGCAATCCTCGGCCACAGGTCTGCACACTCTTTAGCCACAGGACCAGTGATGGCAGAACCTGATACAAAGTCAACAACACGACTATTTTAGCGACATTGGTACCAAAGTCTCCTCACATTGACATTTGTTTGGGCCTTTTCCACATTTAAAATCACACTCAAAATGTACGTTGAGTTTTCCAGAGGGCGAGAGGGATAAGTTCTTTGGGGCCAGCTTCCAAGGCTTCAAGTCGACGCCAGCATGGCTACGGATTGTCGGTCTGATGTGAAAATCCGGCCATACTGTAGGATCGATGGCTTGTCAAAATACACTAAGGTCTTATCATTTTCACCAGAATGGTGTCAGGTGAACAGATCGGGCAAACAAAACATAGTGTGTAAACCTTAACCAGCCGTTAATTACAAATTATTATGTAAATAATTATGTGCATCAGTTTGTCTAAGGAAGTATTAAGGAAAGGCCTTGTGAGGGACGGGGTGACATTGATACTGAATTAAGCCCGAAAGAAAGACAGGCAAATATGTATCTGTCACAGTAGATTGAACCAAATGTTATGGTGACTAAACACGCTGGTAATTTACTGTAACATTAATTCTTAGACTGAAACTTTTTCTTTTTTTTTTCTTGTGAATATGCATATGCATAATGAACGACTAATCACCGTCTGCTGGAGAATGGAAGAATTTTGGTGTAAACTCCCTAGGTAATCGATCTGTATGAGAGCCGCACATGGTTAACTGATTTGCTCTGAACTTTGAATCTTTATCGTGTTCTATCAGTTTTGAATTTTAACAAAGTAACTTGTTCGTTATTTTAAATTTTCCGATCGTTTGTTTTTCTTTTTGCTTATTACCTGTTATCAGTTAAAATATTAGCCATGTTTCAGCTACCACCTAATTTTGGCAAATGTCATTCTAAGCTAGATAGTTTTTTACAAAATCGTCATTTCTCGGCTAGCAGTTAAAATTTCAGCCAATTCTCAGCTATCAGCCATTACGAACCTCTAGCTACTGTAACACCACATTCACGACTTGGCTCATAGAATCCTTTGATTTCTTTTCCGACTCTTGATTTCTTCTGGAAACTCTTTATCCATTTATTTCCTTACTTACCAACTCGCTTATTTCTTTTTCTCCTCAAGTTTATGCAATAAACATTTCTACGTGCAGTAATCCTAATTGCTTGATTAGCACAGCCAGTCCGGTCAATTGTAGTTACGTAGACATTTCGACATAAAAATTATAAAATAACCGAGAACGGAAAACATTAAATTGAATTTGAATAGGTCCACTGTACTGCAACAGATGCATACACTGTATTTATGTAAAAAACTGTCTTAGCTTTTACTTAATGTGTTCTTGTCTATACAATAAAAAGAAAATTACACGTTAGCTCGAAGATATGAATGTTATGTTCTCGTGACAAGAAAAATATCTGACTCGTTTGCTGCGCTCACTCGTGAGATATTGTTCTTGCCACTCCAACATAAAATTATATCCACAGTTCAGTATGTGACATTTCATGCATTCGCTATCACGAATTCACCTCCTGCGGGATCTAATATGAATTCGCAATTGACCACAGTGTTCGTACTCTTAAGAGCTTTTCAAATTCAATGGCTTTCCAGGACCGTTTCCATGACTTTTACCAGTTTTCCATGACCGAAACTTTAGCTGTCACTGTCGAAAACTGTCAAAATCATACTTGTTTTGGGGTATTTTCTGACATATAACTCGCCTGTATTTTACTTTGTCCTTGCTTCGACATCTGCAATAATTTACCTACCACCGTGACACGCCCGTGAATCTGTGAGTTAGACACCACGGCATTATGCAATACATACAATCCAATAAAGGTTTCAGTGTTTAGTCTGGGCTTTTGTAAGGTTTTTGTAATGCCATGGTGCCCAGAACTGCTAAGTGCAAGTTTACAAACGTAACACTGCCATGGTGCCAAGAACTCTTGATACAATGTAGTTATTTCTCATACGAAGCCCCTTGATACTCGTTGTGATGGAGTCAATTTTACCTGGTAAGCGTGGATGTAGAGTTGAATTCATCCGTTCCACTAACCCTGAAAGCCACATCTTGTATCCTGCTCTGCTTTCAGGGTTCAAGGACTCTCTTACCCAGGGCAAATCAACTGGTTTCCCAGTACTGTCCTTAAAAACAGCAACTACAGTGTCTTGTGCATTCGCGTGATGCTGCTTTGTATGCTTCTCGAGAGAGTAAAACGTTTTAAAGGATTTTCTACAAAACGAACATTCCGTTGTTATCGACGACATGCCGATGTTTGACGCGGGTAACGCGTGGTCTATCGGAATACAAGCTTTCACAGGAACGGAGGTGAAATAATTTCCGGATCCCACGCTGACGTGACAACAATTATAGTAACAAGCCGACATCCCCTAACTTTTCTATAAAGAAGGAACGAAATTGAGAAATAAGTAGAGGAAATTTTACTTGAAGTATGAAACCAAGCAGTGTTTTCGTAAATGGTTTCAACATTAAGGAAAGTTAAAGGAAAATAATTTCAATTGCACAGTATCATGAAGCTCCATTGGCCACCCAATCGTCGCCCGATGCCAGTGATTGTCCGCTTCAGTATCATCCAATCCGTTTTTTTTAGAGCTCCATATCGGTCATGTGTGACGAAGCTAAGGCTATAGCAAACGAACGCTGAAGTTGTTTTGCCTGTGGATGAAGAGGATGTGGTGACCAAAAAGAGAAAAGTTGATTTCGTTTGCGATACTGAAACACAATCGTTACGATTACAGAAGTCCGGGATCAAGGGAGAAAGGCAGAATGACGCACCAAAAAATGATGCATCTGTAAATGCCAGCGCGCTTTCGAGAGCAAAGAGAATGGTGTCAACGGCAGTGAAACGACAAAGACCGGAAATTTCCAGGTCCTATACCCAGAAAGTGTTTAAAAAAACAAACACAGTTGTCGTTGAATCCAGTAAAAGTAATACGTCGAAGCGGCCAAAAAAAACAGAAAGCGGCTATTGTAAGGGAAATTAATCCATCTTTGCTGGTCAAGATATTTCATCAGCCCATAGGTGCTGGGACGTTTGGGCAAGTTTATCTCGCAGAGTACAGAGGCATGAAGACTGTAGTCAAGGAAATGAAAATGTGCAATGAATCTCATAAAGAATCGGAACGTTGCAAGCGCGAGGTACTTCATGAAGCTGAAGTAAGAAATAGCCTAGGAGATCATCCCAATCTGCCTTTCCTTTTTGGTGTATGCACGGACTGAAGGAACCTATTTCTCTGTTGCTTCAGTTCTATGCGACAGGAGAACGGAGCCTAACCCTGTCTAAAGCTGTAAAAGAAAGACTGTTTAAAAAGAACGAAATAGTCAAGGTATTCCAAGATATTGCGAAAACTTTGGAACACTGATATTCACAACAAAGGCTTCCTACATAACGATTTAAAAGGGAACAATGTCTTGATTCAGAGGAAAGGCGAAGAATTTCATCCCATAATAATTGACTTTGGAAAAAGCAAAGAGATCCTGAAAGTCGAAGGGTACCAGAGGAGAACTGATGCTGACTACATTGCACCGAAAGTTAAAGCAGGCCAAAGAGAGAGTCCTGCCAGTAATACTTACTCCTTTGGGAAAATGCTTCACGCAGCTTTTTTAGGTCGAAGTTTTAGCACCTTGTTTTCTCGAATAATATCTGACACGACTGCTTCGGATGCCGCCTCAGTCAGGCCTTCCACTAGCAAGGTTTTCATCGAACTCGAAAGTCTTAATGTTAAAAGCTGTTAAACTCGAGTAGAGCAGCGTGAACATTTATTAGTTTTGTTATTCTCAGTTGAGAATTTCGATTGTTCCTTTCTCTTTCACGGTCAAACTGCTAAGATCAGTCAACATGCATACGTTGTAACTCGTTGCATATTCGTCCTCCAGTCATCGGATGGAAAAAGCGTCCACGCGAAGTCGAAGATGTAACGTTCCTTTTAATTAAATATTTCATTGATTTTTTTAGAAATGTTATCAGTTATTTGTAGTGAAAGCCCGATCCGAACGCGACATGTCAAAAATATGCGGCTATTGTTAAAGAATTTACATCACGGCGGCTCAATTTTTTCATTTGCAAGAGATTTTAAAACCGTTTTCTCGTCATCCACGGAAATCGTATTTTTGGCCATCAGAATGGCTGGCGCTAAAGCAAGGTATTACTTCAGCATTGTATGAAAAGGGAAATGCAGGCATATTATTTGCATTCAACAATTAGACTACAAGTTTGAGTTTTCTATGAGTAATTTTTACAATGAGCTCTATTTTACGCGTCTTTTGATTGGCCACCATCTGTGATATGTTGGAGGGCAGATGCATAAATTGTGTCACTGTTTACTTTTTCTACCTCTTTATTGTATAAAACTAATAGATTCCTTCTTGGCTTTGGTCTGTTCAGTAATGTATCAGAAGACGTCAAAATGTGGTAAGAACATCATTGACAAACTCGGCTATCACCTCGCGTACAACTTTTTTGTTGTTCTTACCACATTTTGACATCATCTGTGATCTATTGCTGAACAGATGCACCGCAACATAGAATCTATTTGTTAAACAGATGATCAACGAGGTACATGTACATAGCACCAAGCAAGTCAACCATTTAGAAAAACGAGAATGACAATGTTTTAGTAGAAATCCACTGACATACTACCTTCAAATTGATTACCATTTTTGTTGAGTTTAAGCTTGGAAGAGGCTGTCGTTTCGTTTTTGTAACACTCTGGCTTTTTTGCTACTTGCTATCTATCACTCAATAGTCATATGCCCATCAGATTATAGGATTCGGGATAGTATATACCCGGTAAGCAGAGTTCTACTAAAATAGGGTAAAATAACAGTCTTTTTTTTTTTTTTTTTGGTTTCTTTTTCCTGCTCGAACAAATCTTCAATTTTAGTTTAAGGGCGCTTTCCATTCAGACCGGGCATTTAGAAAGGCTAACTCTACAACGCCTTCAAAATAGCACACTTCGAGGTTGATATATATATACTCCTCTAAAAGAAGGTGAGGGATATCATGCAACTGTTTGTTCAAATTGTTGCAATTTCTTTGCAAACTGATCGGTCTGGCGGGCCACTTCTGATAAAAGGGAAGCACCCTAAGAAAGAGAACATTCATTTCTTTTATTAATTTTAAAGTTTTCAACCTGGTCTTAACTGTCAACATTTACCCGCCTTGACTCTTAAAACGTAAAACCGCTGACTTCTCCTCTGTCTACACTAAGCTGTATTGGGGCGACATTTGAAGTTTTTGTGAATTTTGGATTTTAGTCTTCATTTTCTCTAAAGAAATTAATTTCTTTTTTATTTTCTCAGAAAAAAAAATTTCCAGGAAAATGCCATTCACATGCTCCAATAATGCTCAATGCTTTTGCCCCGTAAAGAGGGAGCCTGTATTTGAGCTTTTCGTAGTCAACTCGGCCTTCATTAACGTTTGCGTTCGTTCTTATTAAACACTTCAAAAGTGGTCGGGTAATGTACCTAAGAAAGACAGCACGGTTTCAATGATGGCTCGCGGTACTCTAAACTTGACGTTAATACAGGCCACAGGTGTACCAATGGGAGAACTCAACTGATATATCATATCATATACATCATATATCATATATTTAGCAAATCGAATGTGGTTTTAGCCTTGTGTGCATGTACTCTCATGGACAACGATATTCGTCATCTCAGTGCTCAAAATCTTGTAGACTATATATATGAAACACAAATGAAGACAAGACACGCTTATAAAGGACATATTTATATGTCAGTTTTCTTTTGTCCTACCGGACGGAACTTAAAGAACTTTTTCAAATACTTCAGTTTTAGTAGTTTCTATTGGAAAGTATACCCTTGCTCCGACCTTGGCCGGAAAAGTGCAGTTGACTAAAAAGGTGGAAGGAATTGTGTGCGATGCGGTGCTTTGATTATTCATAGACAATTATTAACCTCAGTACCATTAAATTAGGGGGTAGCAAATCGTTTACGCGAGAAGAACTCTGCGCGCGAAGCGTAATTACGGTTAAAATTAATACGTGATGCGTGAAATTCAATGAAAGGTTGGAGGGGGAGAGTGTTGATTCCCGAATTTATGAATGTATGCAAACCATGATTTGCATCCTGAGATATACGTGAACCGTGAATAATTTCTGGAATTTCGTAAACATTTCCCTGCTAGCAGAGGCCTCCTTTCTTTTGTGTTCGGAAAAGAGAGGAAATTTAATAAAGCGCGTAAAGGACAAAGCAGAACACCGTTTATTTTCGCTAACTTGGCGCAAAGACCCATGCGACGGTGAGCTTCACTGATTAATTCACACAACCATTCCGGCACTCTCCTCCGGCTCCGCTTACCAAGTTTTACATGCCGCTGAGCTTACTAGCGGTAGTTTGTGATCCAAGCGCGACATTTCGGAAACCTCGCAAATCCGGTCGCCATATTGGACGCTTTAGTGGAAGACCTGGGACGAGTGACAAAGCGAGGGGGAGCGGGTAAGGGAGATCTTCCGCTGACGCGTCCAATATGGCGACCGTGTCAATGCCGGTCTTCGAATACAAACTGCCGTCTGCAGGCAGACTAGAGAACAAATTGCATACGGAATCTGCCGGTGTAAACTGGCCATTGAGTCAGTCTATAATAGCTGCTTTATACTTCGCGCTCCTTGATTCAAAGCAAGAGTGGATCCACTCTTGTTCAAAGCTAACTACTGTTGACAAGGTGTTGCTTTGTTCGAGCTTCCATTGCTTGAGAGAGTGAAATCCGCAAAAAAATTTCTTAGATACACAATCCGTTTAATGACTATAAAACCCTGGTAAAGAGAAAACTCTCCAAAAAATGAAATTGAATCTGTTTTTCTTTCTTTTAGATTACCATTGGAACAACCTCCAAGATCACGTGAAACCAAACACGAAGGATCTCCTGACCTTGTTAATGAAGTCTAAGGAGGATTCCACAATAAAAAGATATACAAAAGAAATTGCCGAGTTTTCAAGATGGTGTAATTTTGTAAAGTATATATTCAGCCGTCGCCTCGTTTTTCAGTTTCAGTTGCAATTGCTTATCTTTACAAGGTATACGTTAGTTCCAAGTCTTATGCAGCACTCGTTTTGACACATGCAGCTGTTAAATGGTTTCATTCCTGGCATCATTAGCAACCCATTGGGTACTGCAATTTGGCATAGTTTGTTAGAAGCGGCTAAACGTAGTGAATCAGTTGTTTCTAAGAAGGAACCCATCTGCTAACATTATTAAGAAAATCATTGATAAGTACGCTGGTTCTTCAGCTAATCCGAAGGACTTGCGTTTAGCTTGCATATGCTCGTTAGGTTTCGCGGGCTTTTTTCGTTATGATGGATTTAGTAGTATTTTGCTTAAACACTTGGTATTTTTGCCTGATCATTTATGTGTGTTTGTTTTTCGCCCAAAGAATGACGGTTACAGAGAAGGGAATAAGATTTATATTAAAAATAAATATTGTCTTGTTGCTCTTTAAGAAAGGTATATTCTGATGGCTGAGGTAGACCTCAACAGCAATTTACCACTCTTTAGACCAATAAAATTGTTTAAATCTTCCAACACTAAGAAGTTGTATGGAAGCAAGTTCTCGTACACGACATGTATAGGGAGATATTTAAGAATTCTCTTCAGGAACCTGGCTGAGATTACAAGTTATGCACGGGAACCGGAAGTCCCGGTGATGGCAAATCATGTCGGTCCCAACAATTCTCATAGGGAAGGCTACAAAATGGCGTCAGCTATGCCAGCCGATTCGAGCGAAAACTTACGGCTCTCTCGGAGAAATGACGGGCCAATTGTCACAGACCGTTCTCTACAGTCAACGATAAACGGACACGAAAAAAGATATATCTATATATATAGCTAACAAGAATAAACGGCTTCTGATTAAAGAAAATGTATTTTTGGACTTCTTTGCCAAGATTTTTAAAGACGGAGCACAATTTCTTAAAAAGTAGCATAATTTGAAAAAAGGACAACAGTTTTAGCATAATTTGGCCAAAAAAGAGCAGTGCTACTAGCATAATATGCTACTTTGACTAGCACAATCTATAAAAGCGTAACCGACCCTTTTCTGGAGTCCCCATACTAATACTGACGTCGCCTTTCTCAACAGATTCAGAAGAATGCTAGCAGGTGTGTCAATTCCGATTGCAAGCAGTCGAACCACTAGCACGTCAAAATTAGTTCGCTCCCTACGCTGGGACTCACTGGAAAGTCGCCGGTTCCACTAGAACTGAAGAAGTTTACTTTTCTAAAATCTAGAACAACCTAATAACAAGAACAAGAATAACACAACTTATACAGCGCTTACATTATAAAGTGTATAATAAAATGCAGCCGGCCACCGTATAAAATATGGAATGAATAAAATGTAGATATCTTATAAAAACGTAATATCGTCAAAAATCTAAGGAATTCATGGAAACTTAACTTTCGAAAGCTAATCCAAATAAATAAGTCTTCAGCCTAGCCTTAAAGCAGCCAATAGTGTCGCTCTCCCGAAAAGCCTGCGAGAGACTGTTCCGCATAGTTTTGGAGCAGCGATAGCGAAAGCCCGATCTCCGAGGGCCTTACGACTTGTTTGGGGGACCTTAAGTAGCAGCTGGTCATTAGACCGTAACGAATAACGACCCGCATTCTTGGCTTGCAAGAAATAAATAAGGTAATTAGACTCTGCCATTCCCCTCGGAGCCTTAAAAACAGAGAGCGCCACGTTGCGGTTAACACTGTACTGGACAGGAAGCCAGTGAAGGCTAGGTGCTTCAGGACTGGAGTAAATACGGGCGTAACGTGGAAGAAAGGCAATTGATTCAATGCTAGTACACGGTCTTAATTCACTGAATCGACTGAAACAAATTCAAAAAATGCCGCTTTGTTCAGAAACAGTACAGCTGCAAGCAGGTGTTCGTTGATCGGATAAAAGCAATATTTAGGTTGAAAGGACAAAACGGACAAGACCAGGAATAAGAATAAGAAAAATGTAAGCCGAAAGAACTGTAAAAATAATAACAATAATATATATATCTTTCTTTTTTTTCTGAAGCATCTCAGTGGGCCGGAATCCTCAATCCTCGAATGTGATTGGCCAATCACGCGCTCGTAGCCCGTCCAGCTTTTTTGCGATATGGACCACGGTCCGGAATTTCCAGTCAAGTGGGAGCAGACACTTACTTTTGACGTTTGACAGATAATTATTTCAATGACTTTTGCATGTCTTTTTCTCTTTTCACATCCGCACTCACAAGCCAAAAAAGGTAAATTGCTGATAGACATAGGATAATGTTGTTGGCTTAGCTCTTAGGCGCTTTGTAAGTAGACATCATATCCTTCTTTCCTGTCTCTTTTTCCCAATTCCAAAAGAAGAATTTCCGGAAAAAACAATAAAGAAATAAAATATTTACCGGTCTGGGTCGGTCCGTATAGGAAAAATCTGTGGCCCATCGCGCGAGGTCTTGAGTACGGCCTTAAGTTCATCACGCATACGCGGTTCGAGACCATTATGCAGGCAGTTTATTCGTGGACTGATTTAGCCCTTCCCCTGGCCGAACGCACTGCCGTAACAACAACATGCTGCTTCAGTTTTTCTCTTTTACTTCCTTTTACGGTGTGTATCATAAGATTTTCGGGGTAAAAATGCATTTCACGTGCATGCCGTGTTTTACAAGCACTGAGCATTACGTTTCCTGTTTACTTTAAAGCCCCTCTATTGCTTTTAATATTATTGGACATCTGCTGGCGATTAATCAAATATCAATCACCTTGCCACTGTTGTGAATAATCCGTGTCCAAGGCTGTCAATGCACCAATAAATGACTGACAATGCTCTCTGGTCAAAAGAGTCTGGGGATAATAGCCTATGTACGTGCACGGTCAGCATGAATCAGCATGAAAACGTTTTAAACGAAACGAAACACGACAAACAAGTCTTATGCCGACGCAATTTATCATCAACAACAGGACAGACCCATAAAAAAGTGCTGTCATTTTTGTTACATTATCCTAGAACGTTACACAACCCATGGAGCTTCAAATATGATACTGGCCGCTTGATGTCAGTTAAGCCGGTGACACACGGTTCAACATTTTTTGATCAACGAATATTGCAGCTTCTTGCGAAAGAAGTGTTGAAATGTGTCATTCCATGTTGAATGTTGAAACTGGCCATTCAACACGTTAAACGTTGTTGAACGAAAATAGAGACAAGCTCTATTTCGTTCAACAAGTTGCTGCAGCGTCGTTCTGCGTGTTGAGCAACAAATGTTGCACAGTGTTAAACCGTGTGTCACTAGCCTTACTTTTAGATAGTTTAAGAGCAAGGTCCTTGGTCTTACGTAAATTGAGCTTCGTCAGATTATCTTCCAACAACGCCATTATATTACCAGCCCTTTAATTTCTGGCAATATCAGCTACATTAGACCCTTCAGGTGAACTCCAAATTATCTCATCTGCATATTTCATCATCAAGGTGTCCTATTTTATGGGAATATGTATTGTCTATGCACAAATGACGAGTTTATTTAGTTATTTTATAAAACAAAAACCTTTCAGGAGATGTCATGTAAAATTATGTTTTTCACTAAGCCGAATTTGATAAAACACTAACTTTCCTCCAAAAATCTTCTTTCTGGTCGCTAAACGTTAAAGACGTCTATTGTTTTTCGAGTGATCACAGCGCGCAGTGCTTAATGGCAATACTGGGTCTTTAAACTTCGTGACAGACAAATGGTGTTGTATGCGCAAGCAATTAAGTGAATAGCGTCAACACATACTTCCAGGACTTGTGCTATTTCAATTTAAGCGTCAATAAAACAACACCCACTCGCGAGAAACCAGGTGAACCTGCAAATAAATTCATCAGATCGCCGTCCTGGCTGCACCAGCAACCATGAATACAACCACGAACGGATCGAGCTGCTCTATAAAGTGGAATCGCGCAGCATACACTGCTAGCATAACCGTAGCTTACTGCATTATATTTGCCGTTTCGCTGGTCGGAAATTCCTCGATAGGAATAATTGTTTACAAAACGCAAACTTTGAGAAAACCGTTCAACTTTCTGATTGTCAATATGGCCATGTCCGATCTGTTGCACTCCTTCATCGCGATACCCAAGATTGTTACAGGTCTGTACCTCAACACCTGGCCCGCCAGAGGTGCTCTCGGAAACGCCTTGTGTAAGCTGTTGCCATTCTCAAGGAATATCTCCCACCTTGTTTCTATTCAGAGCCTGGTTCTGATAGCAGTGCATCGATTTGTTGCTGTGGTGTTTCCCCTCCGTTCCTCACTCATCAGTTCGAAACGGTGGCCTTTCTTTATTCTCGCCACTTGGATCGTGGCAATGGCAGTGGCGTCACCTATTCTCTTCGCCAACAGGCTTGGTGAAAAACGAGGTAAATTCGTTTGCTCAATTCACTGGAAGCAAGCATTTGGAGAGTCTTCATCACTCAGTGATTACGTTCTTCCCCTCCACGTAATGGTTACTTATATTCCAACGGCCCTATTGATCATAGTTTACTCCATTATCTTTATCAAACTCAAGTCACAAACTGTTCCAGGCGAACAATCAAGTAATGCTTGCAAGCAACGTGCGAGACAAAACGAAAACGTGTTGAAGCTGGCCATAGCTATCCTGTTGGGGTTTATACTCTGCTTTTTACCCTATAGTACTATCATCTTACTCAGGTACTATGCACGGGATACACGCTGTAGCCTCGACATCTTCAGGCTAATTACTTTGTTTTTGGTAAGATCGTACTCCGCCGTCAATCCTTGCATTTGTTTCGCCTTTAGCGGAAACTATCGTGAAGGCCTCAGGAGATGCCTCTTCAAGCATCCTCGCGCGGCTGCTTAATAATGCTCGGTTGTTGTTGCCGTTTGCATTACGCCTATATGCTGTGTTCTGAGTTAATAAGTGTTCAGGGGAAAATGTTGTGCTTCACCGTGCATTTCAAGAGAGGTTAAACGAGAAAAACAAAAGTGTTAGTGTCAAAGAATAATGTACTTCGTTTTTGCTGACTTCCCTTTGTAAAGGGGGGAAAAGAACAATTAAACCCCCTCGCCCCCCAAAAACAGCTTCTACGAAAACTACGTGCTGTCTTGTATGTTAAAATTTGAATGATATGAATGTTAAAATATGAAAGATGCCCTTAGCTGGATCGCTTTTAATGGTATCGGTCTCTTGTTTTTGTCTCCGAAAACTTTTTGTTCTGAAAGCATTTAGTTATGGCTCCGACCAAGGATCC
>BLFK01000645.1:385687-391747 GCA_014634185.1 Astreopora myriophthalma | reverse complement strand
AGAAGAAGAAGAAGAAGAAGAAGAAGAAGAAGAAGAAGAAGAAGAAGAAGAAGAAGAAGAAGAAGAAGAAGAAGAAGAAGAAGAAGAAGAAGAAGAAGAAGAAGAAGAAGAAGAAGAAGAAGAAGAAGAAGAAGAAGAAGAAGAAGAAGAAGAAGAAGAAGAAGAAGAAGAAGAAGAAGAAGAAGAAGAAGAAGAAGAAGAAGAAGAAGAAGAAGAAGAAGAAGAAGAAGAAGAAGAAGAAGAAGAAGAAGAAGAAGAAGAAGAAGAAGAAGAAGAAGAAGAAGAAGAAGAAGAAGAAGAAGAAGAAGAAGAAGAAGAAGAAGAAGAAGAAGAAGAAGAAGAAGAAGAAGAAGAAGAAGAAGAAGAAGAAGAAGAAGAAGAAGAAGAAGAAGAAGAAGAAGAAGAAGAAGAAGAAGAAGAAGAAGAAGAAGAAGAAGAAGAAGAAGAAGAAGAAGAAGAAGAAGAAGAAGAAGAAGAAGAAGAAGAAGAAGAAGAAGAAGAAGAAGAAGAAGAAGAAGAAGAAGAAGAAGAAGAAGAAGAAGAAGAAGAAGAAGAAGAAGAAGAAGAAGAAGAAGAAGAAGAAGAAGAAGAAGAAGAAGAAGAAGAAGAAGAAGAAGAAGAAGAAGAAGAAGAAGAAGAAGAAGAAGAAGAAGAAGAAGAAGAAGAAGAAGAAGAAGAAGAAGAAGAAGAAGAAGAAGAAGAAGAAGAAGAAGAAGAAGAAGAAGAAGAAGAAGAAGAAGAAGAAGAAGAAGAAGAAGAAGAAGAAGAAGAAGAAGAAGAAGAAGAAGAAGAAGAAGAAGAAGAAGAAGAAGAAGAAGAAGAAGAAGAAGAAGAAGAAGAAGAAGAAGAAGAAGAAGAAGAAGAAGAAGAAGAAGAAGAAGAAGAAGAAGAAGAAGAAGAAGAAGAAGAAGAAGAAGAAGAAGAAGAAGAAGAAGAAGAAGAAGAAGAAGAAGAAGAAGAAGAAGAAGAAGAAGAAGAAGAAGAAGAAGAAGAAGAAGAAGAAGAAGAAGAAGAAGAAGAAGAAGAAGAAGAAGAAGAAGAAGAAGAAGAAGAAGAAGAAGAAGAAGAAGAAGAAGAAGAAGAAGAAGAAGAAGAAGAAGAAGAAGAAGAAGAAGAAGAAGAAGAAGAAGAAGAAGAAGAAGAAGAAGAAGAAGAAGAAGAAGAAGAAGAAGAAGAAGAAGAAGAAGAAGAAGAAGAAGAAGAAGAAGAAGAAGAAGAAGAAGAAGAAGAAGAAGAAGAAGAAGAAGAAGAAGAAGAAGAAGAAGAAGAAGAAGAAGAAGAAGAAGAAGAAGAAGAAGAAGAAGAAGAAGAAGAAGAAGAAGAAGAAGAAGAAGAAGAAGAAGAAGAAGAAGAAGAAGAAGAAGAAGAAGAAGAAGAAGAAGAAGAAGAAGAAGAAGAAGAAGAAGAAGAAGAAGAAGAAGAAGAAGAAGAAGAAGAAGAAGAAGAAGAAGAAGAAGAAGAAGAAGAAGAAGAAGAAGAAGAAGAAGAAGAAGAAGAAGAAGAAGAAGAAGAAGAAGAAGAAGAAGAAGAAGAAGAAGAAGAAGAAGAAGAAGAAGAAGAAGAAGAAGAAGAAGAAGAAGAAGAAGAAGAAGAAGAAGAAGAAGAAGAAGAAGAAGAAGAAGAAGAAGAAGAAGAAGAAGAAGAAGAAGAAGAAGAAGAAGAAGAAGAAGAAGAAGAAGAAGAAGAAGAAGAAGAAGAAGAAGAAGAAGAAGAAGAAGAAGAAGAAGAAGAAGAAGAAGAAGAAGAAGAAGAAGAAGAAGAAGAAGAAGAAGAAGAAGAAGAAGAAGAAGAAGAAGAAGAAGAAGAAGAAGAAGAAGAAGAAGAAGAAGAAGAAGAAGAAGAAGAAGAAGAAGAAGAAGAAGAAGAAGAAGAAGAAGAAGAAGAAGAAGAAGAAGAAGAAGAAGAAGAAGAAGAAGAAGAAGAAGAAGAAGAAGAAGAAGAAGAAGAAGAAGAAGAAGAAGAAGAAGAAGAAGAAGAAGAAGAAGAAGAAGAAGAAGAAGAAGAAGAAGAAGAAGAAGAAGAAGAAGAAGAAGAAGAAGAAGAAGAAGAAGAAGAAGAAGAAGAAGAAGAAGAAGAAGAAGAAGAAGAAGAAGAAGAAGAAGAAGAAGAAGAAGAAGAAGAAGAAGAAGAAGAAGAAGAAGAAGAAGAAGAAGAAGAAGAAGAAGAAGAAGAAGAAGAAGAAGAAGAAGAAGAAGAAGAAGAAGAAGAAGAAGAAGAAGAAGAAGAAGAAGAAGAAGAAGAAGAAGAAGAAGAAGAAGAAGAAGAAGAAGAAGAAGAAGAAGAAGAAGAAGAAGAAGAAGAAGAAGAAGAAGAAGAAGAAGAAGAAGAAGAAGAAGAAGAAGAAGAAGAAGAAGAAGAAGAAGAAGAAGAAGAAGAAGAAGAAGAAGAAGAAGAAGAAGAAGAAGAAGAAGAAGAAGAAGAAGAAGAAGAAGAAGAAGAAGAAGAAGAAGAAGAAGAAGAAGAAGAAGAAGAAGAAGAAGAAGAAGAAGAAGAAGAAGAAGAAGAAGAAGAAGAAGAAGAAGAAGAAGAAGAAGAAGAAGAAGAAGAAGAAGAAGAAGAAGAAGAAGAAGAAGAAGAAGAAGAAGAAGAAGAAGAAGAAGAAGAAGAAGAAGAAGAAGAAGAAGAAGAAGAAGAAGAAGAAGAAGAAGAAGAAGAAGAAGAAGAAGAAGAAGAAGAAGAAGAAGAAGAAGAAGAAGAAGAAGAAGAAGAAGAAGAAGAAGAAGAAGAAGAAGAAGAAGAAGAAGAAGAAGAAGAAGAAGAAGAAGAAGAAGAAGAAGAAGAAGAAGAAGAAGAAGAAGAAGAAGAAGAAGAAGAAGAAGAAGAAGAAGAAGAAGAAGAAGAAGAAGAAGAAGAAGAAGAAGAAGAAGAAGAAGAAGAAGAAGAAGAAGAAGAAGAAGAAGAAGAAGAAGAAGAAGAAGAAGAAGAAGAAGAAGAAGAAGAAGAAGAAGAAGAAGAAGAAGAAGAAGAAGAAGAAGAAGAAGAAGAAGAAGAAGAAGAAGAAGAAGAAGAAGAAGAAGAAGAAGAAGAAGAAGAAGAAGAAGAAGAAGAAGAAGAAGAAGAAGAAGAAGAAGAAGAAGAAGAAGAAGAAGAAGAAGAAGAAGAAGAAGAAGAAGAAGAAGAAGAAGAAGAAGAAGAAGAAGAAGAAGAAGAAGAAGAAGAAGAAGAAGAAGAAGAAGAAGAAGAAGAAGAAGAAGAAGAAGAAGAAGAAGAAGAAGAAGAAGAAGAAGAAGAAGAAGAAGAAGAAGAAGAAGAAGAAGAAGAAGAAGAAGAAGAAGAAGAAGAAGAAGAAGAAGAAGAAGAAGAAGAAGAAGAAGAAGAAGAAGAAGAAGAAGAAGAAGAAGAAGAAGAAGAAGAAGAAGAAGAAGAAGAAGAAGAAGAAGAAGAAGAAGAAGAAGAAGAAGAAGAAGAAGAAGAAGAAGAAGAAGAAGAAGAAGAAGAAGAAGAAGAAGAAGAAGAAGAAGAAGAAGAAGAAGAAGAAGAAGAAGAAGAAGAAGAAGAAGAAGAAGAAGAAGAAGAAGAAGAAGAAGAAGAAGAAGAAGAAGAAGAAGAAGAAGAAGAAGAAGAAGAAGAAGAAGAAGAAGAAGAAGAAGAAGAAGAAGAAGAAGAAGAAGAAGAAGAAGAAGAAGAAGAAGAAGAAGAAGAAGAAGAAGAAGAAGAAGAAGAAGAAGAAGAAGAAGAAGAAGAAGAAGAAGAAGAAGAAGAAGAAGAAGAAGAAGAAGAAGAAGAAGAAGAAGAAGAAGAAGAAGAAGAAGAAGAAGAAGAAGAAGAAGAAGAAGAAGAAGAAGAAGAAGAAGAAGAAGAAGAAGAAGAAGAAGAAGAAGAAGAAGAAGAAGAAGAAGAAGAAGAAGAAGAAGAAGAAGAAGAAGAAGAAGAAGAAGAAGAAGAAGAAGAAGAAGAAGAAGAAGAAGAAGAAGAAGAAGAAGAAGAAGAAGAAGAAGAAGAAGAAGAAGAAGAAGAAGAAGAAGAAGAAGAAGAAGAAGAAGAAGAAGAAGAAGAAGAAGAAGAAGAAGAAGAAGAAGAAGAAGAAGAAGAAGAAGAAGAAGAAGAAGAAGAAGAAGAAGAAGAAGAAGAAGAAGAAGAAGAAGAAGAAGAAGAAGAAGAAGAAGAAGAAGAAGAAGAAGAAGAAGAAGAAGAAGAAGAAGAAGAAGAAGAAGAAGAAGAAGAAGAAGAAGAAGAAGAAGAAGAAGAAGAAGAAGAAGAAGAAGAAGAAGAAGAAGAAGAAGAAGAAGAAGAAGAAGAAGAAGAAGAAGAAGAAGAAGAAGAAGAAGAAGAAGAAGAAGAAGAAGAAGAAGAAGAAGAAGAAGAAGAAGAAGAAGAAGAAGAAGAAGAAGAAGAAGAAGAAGAAGAAGAAGAAGAAGAAGAAGAAGAAGAAGAAGAAGAAGAAGAAGAAGAAGAAGAAGAAGAAGAAGAAGAAGAAGAAGAAGAAGAAGAAGAAGAAGAAGAAGAAGAAGAAGAAGAAGAAGAAGAAGAAGAAGAAGAAGAAGAAGAAGAAGAAGAAGAAGAAGAAGAAGAAGAAGAAGAAGAAGAAGAAGAAGAAGAAGAAGAAGAAGAAGAAGAAGAAGAAGAAGAAGAAGAAGAAGAAGAAGAAGAAGAAGAAGAAGAAGAAGAAGAAGAAGAAGAAGAAGAAGAAGAAGAAGAAGAAGAAGAAGAAGAATAAGAAGAAGAAGAAGAAGAAGAAGAAGAAGAAGAAGAAGAAGAAGAAGAAGAAGAAGAAGAAGAAGAAGAAGAAGAAGAAGAAGAAGAAGAAGAAGAAGAAGAAGAAGAAGAAGAAGAAGAAGAAGAAGAAGAAGAAGAAGAAGAAGAAGAAGAAGAAGAAGAAGAAGAAGAAGAAGAAGAAGAAGAATGAGTTTCTAACCTTCAGAAGCTGCTTGACCTCATTCTCGATTAGCGCCTGCAACTCTGGACTCGATTTGTCATCATCTTTGATTTGGATCATTCCAATCTAACGACACATAAATTGAAACCCACGTTCAAGACAACGTAGAACAAATTTCGCCACGGGGTACGGGTGGGGTCTCTTCACCACGCGATCTTCTGCACCGCGGGGTAGGGGCGGGGTTCTTTTCACCACACAAGAGAAGAGCGGTTCTCTGCACAAAAGCATAGGGTTGGGGTCTCTTTCCCACGGGGTAGCTGGGCGCTTCTTTCCACTACAGGACTTCTCGCAGCGTTTTTTTGCTGACGTTAAGATTGTTTTTGTGTAAATAGTTTTTGCGTTGTATTAAACGTTGAGATAAAACAGAGCTGTTGAGCTGTACCTTATCACTCATGCCGTACATAGTCACCATGGCACGTGCAAGCTTGGTCGACGATTCCATGTCACTGGCAGCTCCTGAAATGTTCAAGATAAACAAACAAAAACGTAACTACTTCTGGTTTGGCTGTTAAAGGTACAGTATCATGCGAGATAACCGTTTTTTTTTACTAAATGTGAATTTAGAACACTTTGTTAGCGTTCGACCAGTTCAAAATAGGTAATTTTGAGAAATAAAGTTAATCTAGAACAAAAGAATGAACTGGCATATGTTACCAGCGATTTTTTTTGCAAGTTACGAGAGAAACGGTCCAACGTTTTCAACGGTTTAATCTCATTTCTCTGTTGCTTATCTGCCACTGAAAGCATCTATAAACAGTTTCTTTGCATTACGGTAGCCTTTTAAAGGAAGTTTGGCCATTATCTTGCCGCTACTATGGACCAAAAAGTGCCCTTTGGATTTTCCAAAAATGCTAAAAACTGCGTCATATACTACCCCTTATACTGACCTGTGGTTATGTTTTCCTTTCCAAATATGATCTCCTCTGCAACTCGTCCGCCCATTGCAACATCCAGTCTTGCGAGAAGCTGTGCTCTGGACCAGTTCAGCTCATCTTTATCTGGCAACTGGGCAACCTTATAATGCAGAGCAAGAGTCAAATTCTTCTTACAGTTGTGACTAGGATGGACACCTTATGACGTATATATGTCGAGTATCAAAAAAAAAAACGCGAACAAAACATCTTCCACTGCTAATTGAAAAAAAAAAACACCTTACGCCTTTTTTATCGGGTGTACGACCTAAA
>BLFK01000645.1:358187-373187 GCA_014634185.1 Astreopora myriophthalma | reverse complement strand
CTGCATTGTTGGAGACAAATGATAGCTGTTGTGTAAACATTGATAGAGGTCTCCTTCATGGTGTAATAATTATTGATTTGAAGAAGGCCTGTAACACTATTGACCACGACATAAGTCTTAAAAAACTGACTAAGTACGGCGTTGACCATGACGCCCTGAAATGGTTTAAATCTTACCTGACCAACCGTATGCAAAGGTGTAATGTAAACAATCATCTATCTAGTGCGGGCTCTCTGAATAATGGCGTAACCCAAGGGTCAATAATCACCCCTCTTCTTTTCTTGATCTATAGAAATAATCTACCAAATTGTTTGAATGCCGCCTCTTCTAGACTGTATGCCGACGACACTAATGTTAGTCCTTTTCTGCGGCTACTATACCTGATCTTGAGTCTCAAATCAATACTGACCTGAAGTATATTGATCGCTGGCTCAAAGCTATAATAGGTTAAGTCCTAATGTTGCTAAAACAGAGTTTATGCTTACTAGCTCGAGGCAGAAACTAAAGACTTCAAATGACTATACAATAAACATTCATATAAACGGTGTCCCAATCAACCAATACAGTCAAAGTAAATCTCTCGGGCTCATCATTGATGAAAATTTCTCGTGGAAGGCCCACATTCATGAAATTTCTAAAAAAGTATCCTCTAGTATCGGTGCTCTTAAGTGGGTCAGGCCATTTGTTGTAATGCACACTGCAACTGAAATATACAAAGGTCTTATTGAGCCACACTTCGATTACTGCAGTGCTGTATGGGATGGGTCGACCCAACAGCTTAGCGATGAACTTCAAAAACTTCAAAATCGTGCTATCAGAGTTATCACTAAGTCTAACTATGATACAAGTTCTAGATATCTTCCTAACTGGCTTGGTTGGGACAATTTATCGGTTAGAATAAATAAACAAAAGGCCAATTTAATGTACAAGTGCACTAATAGCCTCGCGCCAGCTTATCTGTCTGTAATTTGCTTGCCCAAACAACACCGAATTACTATGTTCGCAATGCGAAGAAAAATCTATCGCTCCCCGAAAACCAGAAACTAATTACCAGAAGCGTAGCTTTGGTTATAGTGGCGCTTTTCTATGGAACAATCTTCCTGAGGAAATGCGTACAGCAAATTCCTTAGGTCTCTTTAAGAGAAGTTCCCATAGATGGTTTTCTGATGACCATCGGTTACGAGGTATCAAAACCGATAGGTTTCCATGGTATTTAACCCTGGTTAGCGCTAACCATGCTTCGAGCAACCCGGGCCAGGCTCACAGATTTAACCCTAACTTTCAAGGCTTACCCATCTAACTCAACAAGAAGCTGATTAAGGGTCATTCTTGAGTAGGGCTGATGATCGTGCACAATTCTGGTGCCTCCAATGGCATCCAGCTCATCAATGAACACGATACACGGTGAATGTTCTCTAGCGGCAGCTGAGTTCAGGAAAAAAAAAAAAACAAAACAAAACAAAATTAATAATTATCCTTACCCTAATAGTCACGCTTCCCGCAAACGAGATTCAGTCTTTCCGTATCTAATCGCATTCAGCTAATCTGGGCTGCATTATTTTGGAACTATTCTGTTTATTCCTACTACAGAATAACTGGAAAGGTTTTCCAAAAGGATGCATATCTCGAAAACGGTGTTGAAAATGGTGACCTAAGAACTATCGCTCGGGATAGTCTGGACACGAATAAGAGCACATTTTATTGGGATTATAACGGAAAGTTCGGTTTACCTGTTCTTTTCCGGGACGTAATCCGGGACGTAATCCGTTTTCCTTTTCGGAATCAACAGAACAGTATTCTGTTTATTCTGCTTCTGATACCAGAATGAATGGAATAAACAGAATAGGGTTTGCTTGGAATACATAGAAAACGCGTTCTTTTCGGGAGATTTTGGCGCGAAAATGGAGCGCGGCCGCCGATATGTCAATTTGAGTCGTGTCCACACTATTTCGAGCGCTAGTTCGCAGGTCACCACCAGAATAACCATTCTGTTTTCGGAACACGCGCGCGTTCTTTTGGGAAACCGTATAGATGGTTTTCACCCACGTGACCAGCGGCCATATTGATTTACTCAGACAAAAGGACATATTTGCACAAAAAATGAAGTTCAGTTCCCCGTAGACCAATAGGAGGCTTACGAAATGACGACGACGACGGCTACGAGGACGTCATTTAAAAATGCAAGTTCGTGTTATTGGTATCACCACCCAACTATTTCATGTCGTTCGGCTTTTAAAATGCTTGGTAACTTTCGAGGAATTGAACTGGTATGAGCCGGTTTGAACCGTAGAGAGGGAAATGAATATTCATGGTCATGTGCTAACGTCCTCCACAGAACCTTGAATTTAGTCATTTCACGTCGTCGTTTAGGAGATGACGGTAAATAAATGAACCAAAATCTAAAACGCACGTGCGGAGCGTGAACAGCCATTGTGTTTGTTCAATAAAACTATTGTTTTGTAGCGTCGTGGTTGCCGTCGGCGTCGTCGTTTCGTAAGTTTCCTAAATGGCCGTCGTGACGTCACGTGAAAACGATTAATTCCAGTTATTCCGTTAATCTTAAGCCGGGATAGGAATAAACAACGGTCCAAAAAGAATGCACCCTAGGACTGACATTAGGGAGCTTAAGCAGCGACGACGTCGACGTGAAAGAGAACGGGAGAAAACAATAGGTTTAATGAGCAAAAACAATGGCTCGGCACGCTCTGCGCGCGCGTTTTACATTTTAGTACATTTCTTTACCGTTTTCTACCTAACAACGACGTGAAATGACTAAATTTGAGGTTACTTGAAGGACGTGAGCACTCAATGATAAATTTTCGATTTTTTCTCTAAACTTCGACGCCATTCATAACAATTAAATTCCTGGATAGTCAGTACACAATTTACATGCCCAACGACTTGGGCATAACCCCGAAATGATTACAATAACCGGAATTTATACTTTCCGATGACGTTCTCGTAGCCGTCCTCGTCGTTCTGGCTTAGGCTCTCTCTGCTTAGGCGGCCGCGCAAGATTTTCGCGCCAAAATCTACCCAAAAGAACGAGTATTCTGTGTATTCCGAGTGAACTGTAGCAGAATGAACAGAATGCTATTCCGTTCAATCCGAAAGCGGAATAAGTCCCAAGTATGACTCCCATTCGGAGTGATACCGTGTATTTTTATTCCGGAGGAATAGACCCAAAATAATACACCACTGGATTTCCCGTTGGCCATTTTTTCGCCTACCAATATACATTTCCTAGAGTTTATTGAAAAATGTATATCATAGTTCAATAATCAATATTCGTATTCTCACGGTTCCACTGAAACGAGCATGGAATAGAGGCTGATGCGGGGGAATCTTTTCAGATGCAAATTATTTTCCCCGCATGAGCCTCCATTGTACATGTATGCTCGTTCCAGTCCAATACTGAGAATACGAATAAGGTCTATTCATATAAGACCTCATATTGTGCATTCCAATTACATGCGAGCTCCGAATTTCAATTTCAGTTAATTTCTTCCAAGACGAGTTTTCCGTCTTCTGTCAAACAGAATTCCAACTCAGATAAATTCTTGCCATCAATTCAGCTAATGATGGCTGCAAAGAAAAGAACATTAATGCAAGTTGACGCAGATACAATGTACACTGTTTCACCGCAGCAATACTTACAGAAGAGATTTCGAACCCTCGCAGCACCAACACCAACGAACATTTCATCAAACTCTGAGCCAGAACAAAAGAAAAATGGCACTCCAGCTTCACCGGCAACAGCCTTCGCTAACAGAGTCTTTCCTGTCCCCGGCAAGCCAGTCAAAAGTACACCTAACAAAACACAAACCACAAACCACATACAGTCCGATGTAAAAAATTTTTGGTTCAGTTTCTGCTCTTTTCGACCCTAAGTTTATCGGTTAGAAATAGCTGAAAAGGCTTTTCAGTCCTCAAGTTTTACCTGTTTCAAACGGCTTAGTCACTGCTTTCTCGCCCATTCGGTAGCAACAGATTTCACCCGTCCAATGAATACCTTTTCTTGTGTCCTGTTGCCCTGTTTTCTTGTCCGCAACCGTGACTTGCCACAGTGTAATGCAAAACCTTTATACAACGTTTATTTCTCGAAATACAAAACTATGTTTCCGCATACAGCCCTTCGATTCATTATGGGCACCCCTGTGACATTTTCACGCAAGACTCCGTTCCTTTGCTGTCCATGTCAAAGAATCTTGACTGTAAAATCATAATGACGACCATTCCACATTTGGCTTAATTGAGAAGCGTTGTGGTCATTCCATTTATTAGTTAAGTAAAACGCAACTTAAAAGTTTTATAGAATGCAAAACAATTCAAACTAAAACAGGCATTTTGGTCTACCACTATGATCACAAGTTCAATGCTGGCTCCAGTCTTTTAGAGAGTTACATGGTCATAATCTTCAATTTAAGAAAATAATCATCTGGGTGACTAGAGTCCTAAGAAGGACTGTTGTTGTTGACTGACGTCAACCTGTGTCAGTTGAAAATTCAAAAACCCTGGTGAGCGAGAGTTGCTCAATAAGGTTGCTCAATAACATCACGGGTTTACTAACGGCTACTCCATCTATTGACCAATAGAATGGCTCACCAGGGTTTTTGAATTTTCAGCTGACTAAAATGGATCACTTGACTCTGAAGATGGCTTCCGCACAGGTTGTCGAAACGTCAGTCAACAACAACAGTCCTTCTCAGGACTCCAGTCACCCAGGTGATCATTTTCAATCGAGGAATCTTTAATTTGATTGCGAAATAACTCCCTGGATCAAGTTATCACTGCAAAGCACACTCACCGGTTGGCATTTTTCCACCAAGACGTTTAAACCTTTCTGGGTTCCTCAGAAATTCAACCACATCTCTTAACTCTTGCTTGGCTTCTTCCACCTGGAAAAGACACCACTTTCATAAGCGCTTAAGAATCGAACGATCACTCTGGCGTGGGGTTCTCAAAGACTTCTACAGTACCGCTGAAGGGAAAGTTACCACCCTCTAGCGAGACGAAATTCTCGTCTTGTGAGACTAGCACCTCGTCTCGTGAGACTAGCGTCTCGTCTCTGCAGACTAGCCACTCATCTCGTGAGAGGGTTAAAAACAATTGTAAGTGCTTGCATTAAGTGCCAACTGTATTTCAGGTGCCACAATTCTGCTGTATCTAAAAAAAATCGATACCTTTCTGAACATGAAACTTTGCATAGCTTCAAAAGGTTCTTTCCCACCTTGAAAAAAATGCTAAACAAATAGCTTTCTTGAATTAACAGATCATTTCGGGACCGAAAAGTTCTTGGGGCTTTTGAGAAAAGCAACTACCGGAATATACTTACCCCTTGCACATCCGTGAATCGAGTGTTCCTGTCCAAACTGTCAGGTTGAATGTCCTTTTGGTTCGAGCTCACTGCAGATAAATCACTTTCTCAACCTTGGAATGATTTATATTACTGTAATTTGCCTGTTTGTGCTTCAATAGGGCGGTCTTCAGTTATTGAGGGAAACTGCGTGGACGGGAGTCACGACGTCAGTCACGGAAGTCAGTCGGAAGTCACGACGGAAGTCACGGAAGTCAGTCGGAAGTCACGACGGAAGTCACGTGGTTTTGATTTTCCCTCTGATTGGCTGAGAAAGTGGCACGTGTTCTTTTTAGCAGACCCAATCAGTAACCAAACTGTTGCAATGCACAACCAGAGCTCTCGCAAAATGTTACTTTCAACACAATTGAAATTAAGCAATGCAAGCCCCATCAATATTACTTTTAGAGCGGTTTTCAAGTGACTGTCGAAAGTAATTACGCGATTGCGATTCCTACGCTTAGTGATTGGCTTAAAAATCTCGCGCCAGTTTATCAACCAATGAGAGGGAAAACCAAAACCAATCACGACTTGCACGCGTGATTTTTCCCGCGCTTTGAGCAAGTTGCATGGAATTGCTACGAATTTTGATTGGCTCGTTGCGCTGTTTGCACCTGCTGTGATTGGTCGGAGTAATTACTTCGGTATTAGTTTTACGACACTCAATTGCAAACCACCCTATTTTCCTGGAATTGGTGTTAATTACTGATTAGCAAACAACTTTCTGGAAATCGTGGACAGAAGGCCATTATGTGGAGATTTGAATCAGACAGTTAATTTCCTGTTATTTTAGGATGAACTCGGACAACGAAGCCGTAACTGTTCCTGAGAATAATTGGCCTTGTGAAGCTGTTGCCACTGCAAAGATATGGTTGAAATCAGGGTTTGATAGGAAAGAATTTTCAGCATGAAGTGAGTTCCACTTACTCTTCATTTGTAGTTGAGCCTCAATCAAGGACAAGATGAGAAACAATGCAATCAGAAATCTGAATGTGTTCCACAGTTGCTCCTTGAAAAATGCACCTGTGCACAGGAGACACAAGACACAGAGAGAAAACCAAGGCATAATTATATTTATAAATGGTACACATAAAATGTAGACAATAATTACGCCACACACAAAATAATTGTTTTAAACAAGCTGCTCATTTGTCCTTACACTCCTAAAAAGAGTTAATGACATTACTGCATGAAAGCACTCTGCAGGAAGATGGCAAAATTCTTCATATAGTGCAGACTAAAGGAAGATACTTCTTTCTTTGATCAACTGTCCCCTATTCAGGGCTCGAAGTTAACCTTTTAGCCGGCTAGCAATGTTTTGCCGATGAGACTTCTTCCTACTAGCAAACGAGTAAAACCACTAGCAAATTCTTGATGAAGTTGCTTTCCCTTTAAAATAATATCTGACTAATTGATTAGATTTGATGAAAATTTCTGGTAAAAAGAAATAAAAGCTGTTTTCAAATCCCAAATAACACACGAATGCGTAGACCGATGGCACATACATGTAGACTCGGTGAAATACTGCTGAGCAGTTGCTAACACAAAACATGCTCTTCTCTCAGCACCTGCCATTTGTCTCAGATGTCTACCTCCTTGCGTTCGAACAGCTTTCTCGAAATTTTTTGGGGACCTGGATGATTCTAACTTGCAAAGGTTTAGCAAGTGGACATTTTGTTCACTCGCAGACTATCAAAAAGACTCGCATTTTGCGAGTTTACGAGCGTTAATTTCGAGCCCTACTTTTACATGTAGAGAAAAATGACTACACACCAAGTTATGGTTTGAAAAAGTTGTGCATGATTCTGAATGACTTTCTGCCAGATTCTTTCTACAAGTAGAGTGCAGTAAAATCTAATTTCAAGCACAGTAAATATTATTGCCATGCCTATCTTACATCATTCTATAAATGAGTTATGATGTGACTACAGTACTGCTTTAGGTTGAAACCATTTTACATGTATGATTCATATGGCAGGGTTTTCCTTTTCAGCTGATGACTGGCGATTTTCGCTGCTGCCTGTGAAGAGCTCAGTCGCCAGAAACTAAACGGGCATGCCCCAGAGCCCACTTTGGCACTCAAATGGGCACTGTGCACCAGATCATCTCTGCCTGCAAAAGATCATTCACCTCCTGCTTCATTTGAAAGGAAAACCCTGTTCTTATGGGCATTCACCTTTCTGATTTTGCATTATGACATAAGTAGGATTGTCTTCTGTTCCAGTTGTGATGCTTGCTGCAGGTGCTGGTGGTGTATCTGACAAAGGTGGGCTGCTGTGTCTCTGCTATGATGGAAAGTTTAAATCAGCAAATGGTGTCTTTAACTATCCATGTGCAAGTGTGCATAATTATACACACACTTTTAAAATGGGGCCACTTTATGGGAACACTATGCAGTCAAACACAAACATTTCAGGACCAGAATTTCAAATCCAGTTGAGATAATAATTTATTGTTTTTCCCCCTGTTTTCTGCCATTTTAGTCCCATAATAAGCAAAAAAAGTTAATGATGTACAATTTATGCATAATTTATGAGACAGCTGTCAATCAAAATGAAGGTACTAAAATTATCACAGACTTATGAAGTGTTATGAATGACAGGGGGTTAACATTACTTTACCAACTTAAGGCAGAGTTACACAATCATGTACATAGCAATCAAAAGTTCCCCTTCAATTTCACCAGTTTTTCACAGAAATTGAGGAAAGAGTTGAAATACTGTATTACAGTATCCAGTCTACATAAATTATGTAATGATGTACATATTTGATGTCATTTTCAATGATCAGTGACCAAAAGAAATTTTATCTGTGACTGACATAATCCAGTGACAGATAAGATGTACCAGTAGGTGCACTGAGGTCACATGCAACTTCACTCAGATATCCAATCACTATAACAAGCAAACTATCATCACAAGATGATAATGAATAATTATGCTAAGATTTTGTATTCCAGACTTGGAATTGGTTGAGAGACTTGGTTTTAACTTCACTAGTAATCGTTAAAATTTAATTAGTGCATTTACGTAAATAAACAATATTAACAATTATTAATGTACCTGGTAAATGCTCAAAATTAACTCACCTGGGTAACATTTTTGGAAATTCCCATTTTCCCTGCCAAAACCAAGGCCTTAAAAAGAACCAAACCCACATAATAAGTATACAACAACTTGGTAAGGCTGCCCTTTGCAAAATAATTGAGCAGCTGCATGCATAGCCATCGTAACTGACTAATTGTTTAGTCTCACACGTGGCAATTGCCAGGTGTCACTGATGTTACATATACCGAGAAAGGGGGGGGGGGGGCAGATTTTGAAAATACTTTTGCTCAGATTTCTGATTTAGCACAAACTTTTAACGGATTTTTGGATCCTGCAAATCCAGTGGATTGCAGTTTCATCTTTCTTTTTGGCCTACATTATGGATTTTGCATGTAATAAAGTTTGGATCGTGGATCTCGCTGATCTCGTTTGGATCATGGAACTCTCAAATCTATGTGAGAAATATTTAGCAGATTCGGATGTAAGGACTTTTTTTTAAACAGATTGACGGATTTCATTACTAAATCCTAACGGATCAGCGGATTTGCATACCCCTATTCACCCCCTTTGTACCACATTCACTACAAAAGAAATCCATACCATTAAGTACTCTTTTGTGACAGAGTCATCAACAGCATATTTTCCACTCTCATACCTCTCTATCACATAGTTAGGATCTTCCTGAACTAAAGCCTGCAGTACAAGAAACCCCTACATTAATTTTCCTTTCAATCTGAAATCTCTGTCACATGTGCACATGTTACATGCGCTTTCTTGTTATCATCAAGCTGAGAATTGAAATTGACTTCATAATTTTGTACTTATAAATTGACGTTGCTTCACAACTGTATGCAGGGCTCCTTGAGAAGCGACTGATCAAAACCCTTGTACATTGCATATCACTGACAATTGTAACCAGTCAGGGACAACACCAAAACCAGTATTTTTTTGGACTTGGTTGCATGTTTTTCTGGGCTTGTTCTGAGCTACAGTACATGTACCTGTGCACACTTTACTTCAACCTCGTCGGTTCATTTGATCGGTTGTGCAGAGTGCCGTAATGTACATTGAAACTGCCCATCCCCCATTTATATGACTTTGTATTAACCACTCAATCAAAATACAGGTAAGGAAATAAGACAAAGAAGCGCACACCACTGTTACATGTTCTAATTTTAGACTCTGAGATTCTTAAATGGTAAAATGAAATATTTCCCTTTTTGAAGCTTGAACATAAAGTAAAAAGAGGCTCTAAAGCTGCATGAAGGGAAACTGATCCAACCTTTAAATATTCTGCTTGTGCTCTTGGATTGTTTTCTTCCGCATTCGCCTTTTCCTCAAGCTGTTGTATCCGTTTCAAAGAAACTGAATGGTATCCTCGTCTTTCACTGATTTTACGAACTACAACACACATTATAACAGAGCTTGCATGTTTTGAGAGTACAAAGCAAAGTTACGTGTAAGGCTGATTTATTTGTTAAACGCACATGCTGGTCTGGTGTCAGGTAGTTTACAACCGAAAACACTATGGTTTTCCAACTAGAGTTAATGCTACACATAACATTTACCAACAACTCTCAGACTTTAGCGTTCTTTTCATAATTGATAAAAATCGTATGTAATGTGCACTTAATTATGCAGGACTATTTCAGCACCAATGCTCAGACTTTGTCGTTCCTCTTGTAATTTAAGAAAAAGTGGAATAATGTATGCTTAGTTATGAATAATTTCAGCAACAGCTCTCTGAGAACAGGCTTTGTTCTTCCTCACATAATTTATGAAAATGCTGTATAACATATGCTTTTAAAAATATGCATGATTGCGTGCAATTACAAAACATTTGTCTACACTGTATATCAAAATAAAGCTAAATTATCAAGGGCTTTTGCCTGTGAACATGAAGGAACAGGGTTATCATTAGCCAAGACACAGTAAGCACCTAAATTGTGTTGCAGCCAGTTCCCATTATAGTTTTACTGTTACTGGTAATATTCTTACAATGCAATTCAAGTGCATATAACTTACTTGATGTGTGTAACCAGGGTAGCTTTGTAAAGGACATGAACATAGTGGACTTGATCCTTGAAGGATTAGGACTGGACGTCATTAAACTTGAAAATCCTGTAATGAGATATGGAGTTTGAATTCATGCAAGCTTACAAAAAGAATTCACTGTTTTCATCAGCTTAATTACACTGTGCTCTCAACTCACTACAAACTTAAAATGCTAATGGTGGCCCGGTGACATAGGAAGGGAAGTGACAAGGCTCAGTGTTTGCATGCAGATGTTCCAGGTTCAAAATCCCACTCTGACCACAGGCGAGATTTCTCTTTGGTTGTCTCCATTTTCAACTCTGATACTTACTGTTGATAGCCAACTGGTTGCCCTCTTCCAGTAGGGTTTCTTAACATTGTTAAGCCCTGGCCAAATGGAGTCGCAAATCATCACAATAGTTTCAAACCTGCGATATTTACTTGCAATTCCGTTTGGCCACAACTCGCATGCACTTGTGATGCAAGTACATGGATGCGCAAGTTGGCACAAGTTTTTCATCGTTTGAGTGACCATGCGGTGAAACTTGTGGGAAATTGAGAGTCCTTTTGGCCAACAACACAAGCTGGTACACAAACGTTCACACATGCATGTCAAGATATGTTGCAACATGTACACAGTCCCACAAGCTTCAAGCTTTAAATACTGCAAATATGTGTCCATTACTTTACTTTAAATACACAATGTCAAAATTTTGTATCTCACCATGCTTGTTTTTGAAAAATGACTCTGACGAGACATGAGACACCTTCCAGGAGCTGTCATTATTTGTGTTAAAGTGACATAACCGCACAGGAGTGGCAAGCTGTGTTAATACCTCAGCAGGAACTGATGTTAAGCCAAATTCATCCAGAAATGTTGCATAAGGATCCTACATACAAATAAAAATAACGATAATTCAGTTACATAGAATTTCCTATTATTGTATTGATTCTTGACAATTTGAAAATAGTTCACATGTACCAATAATTATTGAAGTACAACACAACTGCACCTCAACTTACTGCCACAGTTAATCGTTCATGCAGTACTAATAAACAAATAAACAAATAACAAGAACAACTGAGTCGTTTATCACAGAAATGCATGTGCTCAAATTACAAATCATGTGGGAGTCACCATAAATTATGTGATACATGTCAAACACTAATGTAACACTTAACCCCAACACACCGCAAGGGCTAATTATTAATCATCAATTAATAATTAATTAGTACTAGTTATCAATGAATTGTTATTAATTTAATAACAAAAGAACAATTTCTTAGAATTTAAGAATGTAATCACTAATTAATACGAAATAAACCATTATAAATAAATTTTGTTCTTCCAGCAGAGATACAGTCCTGTAAGTACCCCCACCAAGAATGTTGCTTTGGTTTCATAGATTTTCACACCCTCAAAAGACAAACAAACAAACGAACAAACAAGCAATGACCTCCCTTACTAATTACTTGGAACTCACATTTTTGCTGTTATCTGGATTTGTTTCTGTCCTAGTGTTCTGCTCCGTTATAGATTTTGCTTTTCTAACATGTCGTGTTTTGTTTTGGGCATACGACATGTATCTTCCCACGGACGACTTTTTAAAGCTGTTCAGCAGTGTTGTAACTTGAGGCAAGAGTCCCCCAGCCTGAAAAACAATTCAAGCATGTCAATGGAGATCTTTTTGCAACCAAATGCACAGGTTAGCAGTTAAAGTTGTTTTTGATGACATCAATGGCATCCAGATCTTATTCCACCCAACCTTATTAAATTAGTTATCAGTTACACTCTTGGTACCAGAGGTTTTATCCTGAGTATAGAGGATAGTGTGCTGTTTGTCTAAAGACACAATAATTTATTGTCTGAGAAAACAGACCAATTTTAAAAGGGGCTGGATTGCCAAAGAAATTAACCTCTTTGGTGCAGAGAAATAACTAAAATGTTGTACATCTACATCTACTTTATTACCCTACTAAAGCCTTAGTGCATATTTGTGAAGGAAGCATCTCTAAGAAGGAAGCACACTTGTGAAGAAGGAAATTATTTTGTGAAGGAAGCACATTTTGTGAAGAAAGCATAATTATTTGTGAAGGAGGCATATATGTATTTCTGAATGACCAGTGTTGCATCATCCAGAAGTACATTTAAAAAAAATCTGTGCAAATATACTGGCAAACATGTACGGTTCAAATCGTAGTGACGCAACAGAGGATCAGAATCACACACCAGCTTAATCACGTCGCATTGACAAGATTATTAAAAGTGTATATTTTGTTACATACGAGTAAACTGTGGGTGCTTTCGATTGGGAAATCCGGATTCAGATCTTAAAATCCGGATCTTCGGATTTCCAATCGAACACAAAATCCGAAAACGGATTTCGCGACGGATTTTGTTAATTGAAATCCATGTCAGGGAAGGATTTCAATTAATGAAATCCGCGGCGAAATCCGTTTTCGGATTTTGTGTTCGATTGGAAATCCGAAGATCCGGATTTTTAAGATCTAAATCCGGATTTCCCAATCGAAAGCACCCTGTAATGCTCTCTGCAGAAGGACAAAAAGGGATTGATCATGAAAGAATCCCTTCAAAACTACGCAGAAAAGATTTGCCTTTGGTATGAAAAAAACTCCTGCTCTAATAAAAAGTCTACTGCTGAGCCAGCTCCGCATAAAGTGAGGAGAAAAGGAACATGGATTTTTGTTATATTATCTTCCGGTCGAACAGGAAATGCCGCGCAGCGATGATCGGCTCAAAACGTGAATACTAAGTCGTGATCAGCTACTGTAGGTATTCCGTCTGATTAAAACTGCTCAGCAGAAGCACTGATAACATAGAAGACTAACAACTTAAAAGTACAATAAGCAAATGGAAATTAATAAGACTTCCAACGCACATATATTTTTGTCGAAATTGCATTCTGCTGTTATGACACTGCATAAGAAAGCAACACACCGAATTCAGATTATCCCAATTTCTTTGCGATTGAATTTAACAGATACCTGAGGACTGATTCCACTGGATGAGAACATCTCTTGATGGTCTTCACTCCCCGGGAGAACAATTCTAATTTTTAAACTTCCCTGTTTTTAGCTCACTACTTTATCTCAATTTCACTTTTCACCTTATTGTTGGCTTATTGGATCATGGGTATAATTGTTGTCCGCTGGCTATAAAAAACGCGGGATAAGTGTCTCGTACCCAGGTGCCTACTACGCGCGGTTCTGGTTAAGTGAGGAGTAGACGAGGAGCAATTTTTGGAAAAACATTTTCGCATGCTAAAAAAAATAGACAGGCATGCTCATCCAGTAAAATGACTTTAGCATAACAGCCATTGACACCTCAGAGACCATAACCCGGATCGTACAACTTCAATATATTTGTGTCGCGGCGTTTTCACAGACCCAGGTACTTTTAGATTGATTTTCCATGGAATTCAGTCTCCCGCAGCAACCTTGCTAGCCAATCATGAGCCTTGCATAATTAATCTGAGGTTGTAGTTTTCCGAAGCACCCAGGCTTTCACGGTTAACTAATCAATTTTCGCGCGCGCACGAACCAATAGAGACCTTACGATACGACAACGACAACGGCGACGGCGACGTTAAGGGACTGGGTCGAGTCCGTCGGTTGCCGTCGGCGTTCCCGCCAAAAGTTTACATTACGAAAAGAACTTCAAAACTTCCAGCTTTTGTGAACCAGTGTGTTTATTTACTTGTGAATTTTGTTGAGTTCTTGCTGATTATATCATGCCAAAAGTAAGAGACACTATTCTTCTATCTTTTGCCACTGAAAAGCTATTTTCCTTTTAACCTTATCATCGGAGGATTTGGAAAAAGAATTAAGCAAGAGTCCTTTTGTGTACGTTTCAAGATTAAAAAAACCGTACCAAATTGTTCCCTATTTTTGACAATCGATGACTGCTTGAAATAAAAGCATTCCCAAGATAACACAAGGTTCATTTTAGTGATTAAGTTCGGTGCGTTACTGAGTAAAATCAACGCAGCGACAAATTTTAAATAGTTCTTTATTCGTGAGTGGAACTGGCTTGTGTTCAACACAACACACAAGTTTGACAACTGAACTAAAAAGAAAACTGAAAGAAAACACCAAAATAACTGAGAACCTGTTTTAATTTTACCACTTAACAAGACAGCAGACCGATGCAAATCAATTAAAGAGATTTTTACTTTTAGCGTAAAATTCAGTTACTGAGTGTTATCAACACTAGTGTTATCAACACAAGTGTTATCAAGGCGAATATTTCGAAATCATTCGACGATACACACTAAATTTCAGTTGCTGACCTACAAAAAAGTAAAATGTAGCTCAAATATAACATTACTTCGGTTCCTTGGCCATTTCCTCCGCTGGAATCAAGGGCTGGAATAGTAAATAGTGATATATTTCTCTTTTCGAAACACAGCCGAGTTGACGTTTTCACTCAACGGCAAAACTTGTTCACTGACGTCCGCGCCTTCCCTTGACAACGCCAACGTGACGTGAAACGCATGCGCAGTGGTGCGTTAAGAGGGCAGACGTAGCCGTCGCCGTTGCCTT
>BLFK01000645.1:348187-353187 GCA_014634185.1 Astreopora myriophthalma | reverse complement strand
CTGCATGTGGAATAAATGGAAAATTGTCTGGACTTCTAGCACTAGGCCTATTATCTTCCTCCCTCCTTGTGAACAGCCCCATAGACTCAAGTGCATTGTACATCCTGACGTTGACTCTCAGTCACTCTTTCTGGGTCGTTTGTAATTCAGCCTTGAGAGAAACTGCAGGAGAGGAAAGTGGTGTGCACATTTATTTGTTCATTAATTTGACATGTGTTTTATTAGGGGGTGCATATTACCTGATATCGCGCAGTCTTGGGCCCGAGTTTGGTGGCTCCATTGGGGTGATTTTCTCAGTGGCTAGCGCTGTGGCAACAGCAATGTATGTGGTTGGTTTTGCAGAAACAGTGCGAGACATCCTTAGAGACAATGATGCCTTGATGGTAGATGAATCAAATGACATTCGCATAATCGGTGTCTTAACTATCGTCATACTTCTTGGAGTCGCTATGATTGGTTTGCAATGGGTGGTGCGCACACAGATCTTCCTCCTCATCATTTTGATCATTTCAATCCTTAATGTCGTCATTGGAACTTTTATTGGGCCCCAGTCAGAGGAAAGCAGAGCTAAGGGCTTTGTTGGCTTCAAGAAAGATCTATTCGAGACCAATTTGGGTCCTGGTTTCAAAGATGAGAGCTTCTTTTCTGTGTTTGCTGTGTTCTTCCCTGCAGCAACTGGAATTCTTGCTGGTGTTAACATATCTGGCGATTTGAAAAATGTGCATAAAGCTGTCCCCAAAGGAACACTGTTAGCCATTCTGATTAGCACACTGGTGTATGTGATGCTGGCTTGGTTTGTTGGTGCCTGTGTGGAACGAGAAGCACTGGGTTTTGTACAAGCTGTGTTGAATGGAACAAACCAAACCCCAGCATCTTGTGCAGTGCAGGACTGTGAATATGGGCTTTTAAATGATTTCCAGGTAAGAAACATACCAGACTCATCAAAGACAGTATGTTGGCTTTGTTAGTGGGTGCTGTTGAACATAATACCGGTATTATCATGCCAGCAAACTGTTATTGAAGAGAAATACATATACAATTCTCATAAATTTTATTTTCATAAAGGCAAATCTATCAATACTTAAAGTATGGGGTAGTTAGGTCCTTTTTTTTAACTTTCAGGTATTATTTTGTGGGAAAAATATTAGGAAATAATGCCCACTCACCATTTGCACAAACCATCCAGATGGAAGTTTTAGACACAAATCTTCAATGATACAGCATGTCCTAATGGTAAATAGATAAACCTCAAAATGTACCAGAATACGAAATTTCAACAAAACAGTGCATCGTTGGTTTTCTTAGAAAATGGATTGGGATCTCTTTAAATGAAATTGCAAACTGTTGATGTTCAATGATGTTTAACATACGGTATTATTCTTGTTTAGCAAAAATTTTATGGAATAAAGAGGTCTAAAGAAAGGGGGTATGCTTCTGGCACTGCATGTCATTAAGGTGTAAAGGACTGGAATTAGGTTTAATGATAATTGTATTGATAATGATAATCGTCTTTATTGAGAAAGGGTGACGCTTGACAGATATAGCAACTGATCAAATTGTGGCCCTCTTAGAGTGATCGAATTGGAATTTGGAAGTGTTGGTTTTTGAGGAGAGGGGAAAATCAGAGTACGTGGAGAAACCTCTCCGAGCAATGCAAAGTAGAGAACCAGCTATAAATTTAAACCCACCTATGGGGTTATCCAGGATTCGAACCAGGGTCACATTGGTGGGATGCGAATGCTCTTGCCACTGTGCCATTCCTGTTCGCAAAATTGAAATGGTCTTGCCCCGTGGAATACTTTTTGTGGTCTTGTTTCTTTAGGTAATGGAAGCTGTGTCAGGGTGGGGACCCATTGTCACTGCAGGAATCTTTGCATCTACCCTGTCATCCGCGCTTGCAAGTCTTGTTGGAGCACCTAAAGCATTCCAAGCCGTTTGCAAGGACCACCTCTTCCCATACATCGCCTTTTTCGGTGTTGGGTATGGTCCAGGCGATGAACCTCGCCGTGGCTACCTCTTGGCATTCCTCATTGCTGTGGCATTTATCGTAATTGGAGACCTCAACGTTATAGCACCCATCATTTCCAACTTCTTTCTGATTGTTTATGCTCTCATCAATTACTCGGTATTCGCGGCCTCTCTGGGTCGTTCTCCCGGATGGCGTCCCTCGTTCAAGTACTACAATATGTGGGTGTCTTTGGTAGGGGCTCTGTTGTGCATAGCTATGATGTTCCTGATAAACTGGTGGGCGGCCCTTGTGACGATATTCATCGTTATGATCTTGTATAAGTATGTCGACTTTATCAAACCACAGGTTAGAGACCATGGTGTACTGACTGCATGTTTCAGGTATACAATTGCGCTCATTATGAGTCACCTTTAAGGCGCTGTTACCCTAGGCAATTTTCGTGGACGAAAAATTGCCTAGTGTAACATACCCTGCCACAGACATTTGTCGCTATTTTCTTGTTGCAGCAATCGTTCCGAAAAGTAGAAGTGAGTTATACTTTCTGCAACGCGTCTCCCAACGTTGCAAGGAATTTTCCCCGCACTACGCTGTGTAACATCTATCCTGCAACTTGTGTCGCAACGTTTTGCGGCATCAACCATTGGAAGTGACCCCTTGACTTCTTGTGTGACTTAAAAAGCGAGACAAGTTGCACGAAACGTTGCCTAGTGTAAGACATGTCGAGCAACTTGTCTCGCAGCGTGGGAACTTTTGTGGCAACAAAGTCGTGAGACAAGTTGCGGGACAAATTGCCTGGTGTGACAGCGCCCTTAGGCTTCACTGAGATTTCCCCACCACAAATTATTTTCTAATCCCTTTTTTTATTTCCTTCCTCCTTTTCTTTTTTTTTTAAATCTTATTGCTTGTACTTAGTTCGTTGTCACTACATTATCGTGAACTACATGTAGATTCCCTTGTTACCCGCTTGTGTTGTATCACTTCCGTTATGACTTTTCTTTCCATAATGAAAACTGTATTACGTGGCAAACGAATAAAATAAAATAAAAATAAGTGAATAAATAAAGGAACTGCCGATTTGCGCCGCTTTTGAATGCAAAGCTTAACGCCCTCTTAAAATGATAATTGTGACATCTTTCGGAAAGACACCCTCTCGAAAGTTTTTTATCTGAGCGGGTTGTTAACTGCACTTTTTTTGTCCACTTCATGCAGGTAAACTGGGGTTCCTCGTCCCAGGCCTTTTCGTTTGTTCAAGCGCTTCGCTACACAAGCCGACTTGAAGGGATTGAAGACCACGTGAAGAACTTCCGGCCACACTGCTTGGCCCTGACAGGACGACCACAGGATAGACCCAATTTAACCTACCTCGTGTCACAGATTACCAAAAATGTCAGCCTAATGATCTATGGTAAGGTGATAAGAAAACCATTTGAAGCCCTGCCTTCGGATAAGGAAGACAATCAGTGGATGCGGGAGCATAGAATCAAAGCTTTCCGAGCTGTAACTACAGGTAAGTAGCCTGCCCGATGAACGCTGTTTTCTCTTTGAGGGTTGGCGAGGAGCGAGCGACCTCGGATTGCTTAGGCCCTCGCGCGCTGCGATCTCGCCCTCCCCCAAAATAAAATAGCGCCCGTATTAAAGACCTAGGTAAGAGCTGTTTGTGTTTTCAGCCCTCGTTATCCAAAAATATGGCATCAAATGGGTTTATAGGGTACGTTGGCCACCGTAAGAGCTGCTTGTGAAAACGTTTGTCACCCGAGTAAAGTTTCTTAACATGAATGATTCAACTTTAACTGCCTCATAGCATGAGGCGGAATCCGCGCCCCGAAAACGTCTTAAAAACAAGAACAAACGTAAAAAAAAATTGTCGTGGCCTCCATTAGGCCAACAGAATTCTGACTTCTTCAGCAATTCCGTTTTTTTTTCCCTCATTCTACAGCTTCCAGTCTTCGGGCAGGTGTGCAGTCAATGATGCATCTCGCTGGTCTTGGAAGGATGCGCCCAAACACAGTTGTCATGGGCTTCAAGAATAACTGGACAGATAAGAGCAAAATGCATGAGGTAGGAGACTACTTGGGCGTCATCAACGACATCTTTGAGCTTAATTACGGGTTGATTATCCTTCGAATGGACGAGGCGCAGAAGAAAGAAATCGTTGCAGAGTTAGCTGATGACGAAAGCGATAACGAGTCCAACTCTATCATAGACGAAGATGAGTATTCCAAGCAGAAACCGCCTTCTTCTCCGTCGAAGGGAGCGACGAAAGAAGAGAGGGCTAGTCTTACGAGCCCCAAGAAAGAGTCTTCAGAGATTTCTGAAGATGGAGCCGAATCGCGTGTAGTCAGGATCGTGTTGAAGGAGAAGCAGAGAGGGACTATAGACGTCTGGTGGCTTTACGATGATGGCGGGTTAACTGTTCTGATTCCGTACTTACTGACTCTTCATGGCGCCTGGAAGCACTGCAAGCTCAGATTCTTCTCGGCCTATATCCGCTCCAAGCACGAGTACAGCCCTCAGGGGTTGCAGTTGGCCAATCTCCTGAAGAAATTCCGCATCGATGCGAGCTGCGTGGAACAGGCCGAGGGCCTTAACAAGAAGCCATCGAAAGAAAGCATCGACGCGTTTAGGCGACTTCCAGTCGGCGAAGAGCTGGGAGATGCGCCGATCGAGGACCAAAAAGTCCTCCGAACAATCCGCATAGGGGAGCTGGTGAGGCAGAACTGCTCTCAGGATACCAGGCTTGTTGTGATCTCGATTCCAGTCCCCGTCGCTGGTGCTACTACACCAGTAATGTACATGAGCTGGCTGGAGGTTTTGTCCGCTGACCTGCCACCAGTGCTGCTCGTGCGTGGCAATCAAACAAACGTACTGACATTTTATTCCTAAGTGGACAGAGCTGAATGAACGGTGTGCATGCGTGGACGTTTAGACTATAGTATTTGATTCAGTTCATTTACGAATTTGATGTAAACAAAGCAGACGATTAACGATCTCTCGTTCTGGTAAGCTTGAGGCTATTTGGCCACAGGAGAAC
>BLFK01000645.1:330687-343187 GCA_014634185.1 Astreopora myriophthalma | reverse complement strand
AATCCTGGATTGTTAATTTATCTCCCGTAGTTTAGTAATCACATCACCCCTTGTTTTCGGCCTTATTGTTCTGATCTCGCTGGTAGGGAATTTCCTTGTCACAATCGTTGTTTACAAGTCCCAAGCACTACGAAGTCCAATCAACTTTTTTATCGTCAATATGGCCATGTCAGACCTTGAGTTTTCAGTGCTGTTCCTTCCGCTGGAATTAACAGCATTATTGTTAAAATATTGGCCCTTTGGTGAGGCCTTGTGCAAGCTGAACGGTTACTTGCACAATTTTTCCGTTACTGTTTCCATTCAAAGCCTGGTTCTGATGGCAGTGGATTGATTTGGAGCTGTGGTGTTTCCACACCGTTACTCTTACGAGCAGTTGAGCTATTGAGCCAATTTCCATGCTTAACCGAAAGATTTTGTAATCTCAAGGATAGCTAGGAAGAGATTGTTGCTGAAATATGTTTTATTTCCCGCATTGTTTCACAAGGGATGAAGAAGCATTGCCACTGGTTAGAGTAATTAGCCTTTGTTTTGCTTTAAATTAAAATGAAAGGTGAATCATTTGAAACTGCGGAAACGACCGCAATGGAAAACTACTGCGTGTTTAGTTTGTTTGTCAGCTATGTACACCTGTTATCGGTAAATGCAACACAGTTGGACATTTTCAATCGAGGTATGTTACTCCTGGGTTTCAGCCATTTTCTTTCAGTGTACTCTCTCGAACAATTATAAAATACAGGAAATGCTATTGAGAAACGAATTTGAAGTAAACTTATTGACCTTAGAAATGTACAAAGTGAACAATGCTGTAATTGATTTTCGCCCTCATCCGTTCATTATTTTCATTATTTTGTTAATTATTTTGTACTCTTGTTTAGAAAAGAATAAACCAATATTACGACGTTAACAATTTAGCGATCACGCAAATTTGCGATTTTATTCGAAATCGCGTGCCTTTTGTGCCTTGCGTAGTTAATAACTTCCGGCGAGACTGCTCAGACTGCTCAGCTGAATGTTAACACAATCTGAAGACTGATTGCAAGCAGATACTGGGCGACTTCCTCTGAAGTAATATTCTATATATTCTAATTCTATATTCTATATTCTATATTCCTCTGAAGTAATATTCTATAGATATATAGCACTTAATTTCCATGACATATATAGCAGTTCCACTTCGTTATTAACTAGGTTTCGATTGTTCAAAAGGACGCGTGGATAAATCACTATCCAGTAGAAAGAGCAATATTTCAACTGCTTGCCGATAGTAATTACGCGATAGCTTTAGGTTTAATTGGTCTCGGTTTACGATACGATTGCGCGAACCAATCATATGCAAAAAAGGAAAAACCAATTGCGACTTAGTCCCTCTCGTTTTGCCGCGCTTGGCCCCGGCTGCCTTTACCTGCTTTGCATTCTGATTGGCTAGTAAAACCAAGTCGTGTGGTTGGCTGAAGGCGGCTGTATCTCCTTGACAACGTGATTCTTTCTGGAATTAGTTTGGCTTTGCGAGGCTCAATTGAACGTGGAAAGTGACTTCCGTATTCGATGGATAGCACAGAAGGACTTGCAATTAGAAAGAAGAAAACGGCGAAGTGAAAAGTTCTTTTTTTTTTTTCAAAATTGGACAAAGTGTTCTCATACTTCTGTCGAAATTTGTCCAAGAGAAGCATACCCATACATAACAAGGTTTTATATATGAAGTACCTACCGATTCTCCAAAAGTTGCCGCTTTATTTCCGTGACAACGAGAACAAAATGACGGCCTAAAAGAGAGATCTTTATATCATAATGGCACACGTAAAATAGATGGAAGTAGAACCACCTATGCGCTTGCAGCGACCATCTTCTGGTCGCTCGCAAGATGTATCTGCTTGCAAGCGTGTTCTTGGAGTTTTTCACTCGCGATGTCATCTCAAAAGACACCGTAAAAAATCTGGCTATTTTCAAAAGTGGCGATTCAGGGTATCACGATAAGAACGTGGAGCAATTGAGAAATGTTAGGGAACGTGGAGGAATAGTGTTCTGTTGGAAGAGAAGTCACCGTTGAGATTATCCCCTTATTTTCGGCTCTGCAAATATATAAACTTCAACTTAAGCTTATTACAGTGTTGTAGCTGATTTGTAAAGGACGTAAGTTTACTAAAGAAAACCCGAGCCTCTTAAAGCTAGTGACACACAGATTGAGACTGAGAGGGTCACCCTACCTGGAAGCGTGAGCCTTCTCCAGCTTGGAGGTTGATCCTAGAAGACATGTGTGACCCTAACCTTAGAATAACCTTTCCTTGTGAAAGCTGGTGTAAGCAAAACTGTAAAATGAAACAAGGGAGGGTGACTTTCTATGAAGGGTGCAAATTCTTGGAGGGTCACCTTACGTCTATATGGGTACGACCTTACTTTTAAAGCCAATTTGAACATTGACCCACCTTCGTAGTGGTAGAACAACACACAGTTCATTCTTTTTACAAGTTGATTTGCAAAACAGTGGAGCACAAAGTTTCATAGTGTAGAACGCCGTGTGACGACCAAAATCATTGTGAGGCAAGTTTCAGAAGTCGTTGCAGATAGCAGATAGCTAATCTCATGGAAAAATGTTGCTGATCATCTGGTAACAGGGAACGAAATAGTGCGGGCATTTGCAACCGGAAGTAGGGCATTTTCCCCCTTAGGAACATGGGTGCATCCACGTTTTCTTTGCTAAATCTCTGTGCTCTTAGACGATTTGCTCCAAAAAATGGGGGAAAAAAACCTCTTAGAGAGAGACGCCCCCTTTGACAGACTATCTTGATGACGCACGCTTGCTGTGTGCGCAAGCGTGCGTCATCAAGATGCGCAGCGCACACAGCGGCAGCGGCTTGTCACTCCAACGGAAGTTCAAGCGTGCTCTGGTAGAACGGGTCAGGCTTGCAATAGTCTATGCGTTATTGATTACGCGTTTGCCATTGGATCATTGTGGGGTTCGATTAGGACTGAATACTCGCCATCGGGATGAGTATGATGTGTTGCGGATTGTGCAGTGGGGGGTAAGGGATTGGTGGGGGGAGGGGGGTGTCATTCTTGTACCAAATTGCTTTCCGTTGAAAGTCAACTGAGGGAGTCATTCGATTAGCATGTCACGTCTCTGTTCCTGCTTGGGTTATATTTGAGTCTTCGATTCCTAATTCAGGAGCCCAAACATGCGTTCGGATGACGGCTAACGTTTCAAAGTAATAGTTTGTTGATTTCCCGGGGTAGGGTCGGGGTGGGAGGAGGGTATGAACTCAGAATATTAAGCAAATTAGGGTGTATCAAACTCGTATCATTGTTATTTTGAAAATAAAATAATTAACATCATTTTTGCTTGAAACACCACAGGAATGTCCGCCAAATTGTGATCATACATTGAACAATTATTACACAGTCCTGATTACCCTTCAATTAAATCAAATCTATCTTGACCACAATCTGTAGTTGTCACTATCGCGATTGTATGGTGAAAATAGAAGCAGTTAGAAAAATTACTCGTTACATTATTTGCTCTTCAAAGTTCTGGGCTTCTTGTTATCCATGATAACAAAATTGTTACACTGTTTCTTCTATATTCCATCTACTGATGAAAGTCATATGTTACATTGTTACACGATTCTTTTTCGGCTAATAATCTCGCGAATCGTTCGGCTTCCTCTGGAGAAATCTCTGGGCACCCCAATTCAGAAAGACCATCAATGTCTGAGTCCGTGATCTCAGCTAACTCGAATTTATCACCACAGTCACTATCGGAGTCAGAACCAGCGACGTTGTGCCATTGGGTGGCTTCCTTATCCGCGAGCAATGTCATTATAAGTTGGGTGTGATCTGGTGAACTTTCTAGCTCGGAGAACTTCTCAATGGTCTCCAGGTCCAGCTCAACTTCGTCATCCGAATCATCGTCATCGTCTGAATCGGGATTAGAAAAGTCTGCGTAATAACAGGAAGGATCTGTAGCTGGCACCAATTGCAGGTGTTGCAGGATCAACTCGTCCTTTGATTTGGCAACGAGTTGTTGGCCAGTCACTGCAGAGGCCACTGTTGAAAGCGCACCTGTTACAGGATCTCTAACAAGAGACATCCCCTTGAAACTGGGATTGAACAGTTTCGATTCCAAGCCAGAATAACTGGCCATTTGGAACTGGTCCAGTGAACTGTGTGGCTGCATCTGGTTGCGCAACTCGTGGAGGCAAAACCGATTGCAAATCACCGTGCATGTCCATTTGGATAGATGGTTGCGTCTGAATTTCATGGGTCACTGAATGCCTAACCGGTTGCAGCATTTGCTGCTTCATCACTTGTGTCACTGGTTGCAGTAATGGTTTCTGTGTCACTAATCTCAGTTTTGGCATCGCAGGTTTCACTGGCTTCAAACCTGGACGCGGCTTTACTGTATCCGAAGCAAGCTGCATCACTTGTTGCACATTTCCTTGCAGCACTGGTTCGTCATCAGAAGCCATCTCTACGGGCATGTCTATATCTTCCAGCATTCCTCCCGTGGGTGCCAATGGCCTCTTGGCATCCGTCAGCTCTGCGAAAGGACTTCCTGCTGGCCTTAACGCATCGTACATTTGTTGGGCAATTTTCATGGCCTCCTGTAGCAATACACATTGAGCAGGTGCTACTTGAGGACCCTTAGTGTTCACAGTTTGAGGCTGTCCTGGTGGCATCGCCATTCCAAGGGAGTGTGGATCTATATCCATTTCTTCTGATTCTGCGTACGCGGGCCTCATCGTCGGCAACCTGAACACAGGCTGTTCATCTAAGGCCATTTCTTCGTCGGCTAACTGTATCGGTGATTCTTGCTGTTGCATAACTTCCATATCTTCTAAGGGTGCTTGCGTAGTAACTGGTGTCTTCCAGAGTGACGGCAGTGAAATTGGTAAGAAATTCCACAATGACTCGCTTTGTTGAGTGTTTGCCAACTTCTTCTGTCCCAGTTGCTCCATTTTCTCAACTTGCCAGTTCGTGTCCATCATTTCAACTTGTTCGTTAACGTTTTCACTTGCTGGTGCCCGCTGCGCGCAATTTGCCGCATTCGTCTTTTTAAATGATGCTGTCACACTGCTTGGTTCATCATTTACTACCACCGCTTTGGACTGTTTAACCACAGGCACTTCCTCATTCTCGCTAACCTCCATTGGTTCTGACTGGTCTAATACAACTTCATCCGTCAACTGAGTTAATGGTTTAAGCTGATCTACTGAATCATGTCCGTACTTTGACTTATTACCCATGCTTTCTCCGTTCTTCCTTTTTATGTTTACCCTTGGCTTTTCCACTGTAGCTGGACCAACACTTCTCAACTCAGATTGGTCTGGAATGCCCTCATCAGTCAATCTCTTAGATGCATCTCGCCGGCAATGAGAGTTAACGGGATTTGCAGTTTGCAGTTCTAGGAACGTCTGTTCCTGCTCGTTACATTGCCGCTTTCCCCGGGATAATGCATGTTCGATATCGTCGCCCTTTTTAGCGGACAATATGCTCTCACTGCTCTGTGAACTAGATTCTCGTGGGGCTTGACTCACGTCAGTTGACGGCACCAAGATGGAAATTCCCAAATTTTGTGACTTTCTTCTTTGAGGTCGGGCCTTATTGTGAGAAACTGTGATTACTTGTGTCCGCTGACTAAAACTCTTCTCTCTATTTTCTGTGCTTACGGGAGTTCTTACAGATTCCCTGCAGTACAAAGATGATGCGTCTGTTTTCTTGACCACGTCTTTACTCCACGCTTCACCATACGCTGGACTATGGGCGTTGCTACCAATCAGCTTTTCATTCAATGGAACCTTCTCTTTTCGAGAGGAAATATTTTGTGAACAATCTTTTCGTCTTGATGACATCTTTACACTGCTTCTTATGCCTTGTGTGCTGCTGAGCACAAGGGGTAGCGGCTCCCTCACACAAGACTGATCCGGTTCGGATTTAGATGTTGCCACCTGATTCCTTGCCAGACCCTTTGCGGTTTTGTGTCCATTCTTCTTGCTGGCATCGACAGAGTAACGTGACGTTACTTGAGAGAATGCTAATTGGATGTGGAAGACCTTAAGTGCTACTTGAGATTTCACATCTGCAACCGAACTCATAATGCGACCAGGTAGCGTTGGAATTAAGTCTCTTATGTGACCAGTTAATTCTTGAACTTTGTTCCATAAGGCCTTGAAGCTACCAGAGGAAGTCTCGTCTGTGTGATACTTGTGAGCAGCGTTTCTGCTCTCTAGGATTTTCATGCTTTCTGGCTGATCAGCCACATTCTTGAGTTTCAGTGAGCGCTTTGACGAATTTGTCACACAAATCTCACAGTTGCACGCAGCGTTCGTGTTTTCTCCGTAGATATCATTGAATAGTTCCCACTCTTTCTTAAAGTAATCGCAAAATGGCCACACTACGCCCATTACGATCTGCGACATCGCATTTGCTAAGGTCTCCACGATACGAGCAATGCGCTTGATTCTTCGATTACCCACGACATCATATACGCGCTCTGTAAGGGGCGCGATGACAGCGTTCTCGTTTTCCTGGGTATTCACACTTGAGTCCTGCTGATCGTGCTGAGCTGTAGTTTCCGTTGTCGAGTTCGTGTCGGTATCGACAGACCATAGTTGTATAGGATACAGCGCTGAATTTGTTATTTGCGCGACTTTCTCTGGTTTATGAAATCTGCCTGTTCTAAACTTGTCTAATGGCTTCGGGCTAATTTCTAATTCTCTGTTGATCCTGTTTCGGTTGTGATGATCATTCCCAACATAGTCATTCAGCCCACTGAACGGGAACGTGACGTTCGAACTTAAAGCGACCTTTTCTGTTATACTGCATCGGTCATTCCTCAAGACTAATTCATTCACTGGTGGCGGCGCCAATCTGAAATATTTTTCCATGCCATATTTGCTTCGCTTCTGGTTTGCGTAGTCCCCATTTGGCTTCAGTGTAGCACCAGAAGACTGTCCTAAACGTCTACGATTCCAACCCCAAAATGGCCCACCTCTCTCCCGTTTGTGAAAAAGATCTTTATTTGAAAGATATTCCTTAACTTGCTCGGAATTCATAATGAGGGGAGTTTCGTCGCGGCCGTTCTTTTTAGATCTGCCTTCTTTGTGATTCGTTCCTTTTCGGTCATTTATATTGCAGTAAGTTTGCCGTTCAACGAACGTGAAAGGTCTGTTAACTACTCTCTCTGTCCGTCTTTCAATCTGCGACTGGTGCACACTATTCTTACCATATTTATTGCGTTCGGTTACCTCGATATTTTCTTTTTCTCTGTATGGTTTCTTGCTCCTCTGGTGAAGATTTCTTCTTCTATGTCCCCATCGACTTTCATCGTTTTCTGCTGAAAAAGTTACTTTGCCCCCGCCTCTGCAGCGTACGGTGATCACTGGTCTCGCAGCATTCATTGTCGACGAATTGCATTTGCGCAACTCCACTGCGCGTCGAAGGAAACCAAAAAGCTTCGTCGCTGACCAAATTGACACTTTCACAACCAAGATTAAGGAAATCAATAGAACTGCTAAAAGGAGAAATGTTTCCATGTTACCTTATTTTCTTTTTAACCTCGTTTGTGACGAAACTGTCATTTGTTTCGTCAGTGAATGGTTGTGTATTCAATTGATTGCGCGCGCGCACGTGGGCGCGCGCTATAATTCCATTTTTTTTGTCCATGATAATAAAAAAGAAAAGAAACAAACAAATAAAAACAAAAACGCGAGCGAAGTATAACAACCACGCAAAGTCAATGCTCATCACGGCTAACGAGTGAATGGATTTTCATGACGATTGCGTCTTAGTCAATCTGATCTTCGCGTGCTTGCGCCAGCTGCCTTAACTCGCTTTGGGCTTATGATTGGCTGAGAGTGTATTTCCTTCAGAACGTCAGATCTCGTGCAGGTTACACAGTTTGTCTATCAGTTAAGTAATGATAAAATAAGATACTGTGGACATCATGGAAACGATCTTTTACTGCATACCATTATGGTGGTAGCTTTTGAACAGTTGCTCGTCCCTTCCTTTCTATGCTGGTGTGTGTCTCGGTCTCGTATGAGCGTTTTTGATACGTGACCTTCTTACCCTGCGTAGCTGGTGGGATATTTTATCGCGGCATTATTTAAACACGCTCGAGAGCGACTGGCTTCGAAGCGCTCGCGGCCAAAACAAACGAAACAACCATCGTACGCGCAAGATACTCGCGAGTGTTTCAATAATTCTGCGATAAAATATCCCGCCAGCTAAGCAGGCTATGACCTTCTCGACACCAACCACCATGGTCTTATTAGAAGACTGGTTCCCAGTTCCTTCGTTTTACGTGGTCAAGTTGCCACGGTAAAATGCAAATGAAAGATACATAATATACAAGCGGCGGACAGGTGAATATACAAACTCAATTTCTTCGCAGAGATGGTTCCAATCCAGTACTATTTGGTCTCGTTGTTATTGTTAGCTGGGATCGTTCGTTCTAGTGTTTAAACATGTGCACTAGGCATTAATTCTAAATTCAATTCCGTCCTCGCTGAGCTTTGATAGAGTCGTGTCACACACGAGCCGAGCGTAATTTCTTGCTCGCAAACATGCGTGCCAAACAACGGACTCTGTCAGTAAGTCATATATAATAAGCTTACGTTTTAGAAGCCTCAGGGCTTGTGTTCCTCGGAAAATGACCTCGACTAGTTCGAGCGTAACGTCAAGCCGACGAGATCGACGAAACTCGAGTTCGTCTGAAGTCATGGCGTCTATGATCGCTTCTCGAGCTGCTGCAACATATTTTGACAAAATCGAGCGCTACGAACTGCAAGAAACGCTGGCGTATACCTCTTTTGACTGGCTGCTGTCGACTGAAGACACAAGAATTTCTGTTGAATCGCCACGAGGTCTAATTGCTGGGATTCAAATTCCTAGTAATTTCAACAGTTGTTTGTTACTAATTCCTGAAGAAGAAGGAATCGAGCCATTAGAACTGCGAGAAATGCACCAGATAGTTCGCGAACTGGTGATCGGAATTTATATTTTGAATCAAACGCCTTCAATCACCTTAGAGGCAAATTATGACTGCAGCACTTCGTGTCAAATGCCACCTGCTTACAACGACACGAGAATCGGTCAGATACTTTCTGATGTTGACTACATCATAAAAAGTTTGTGGCACGGGGCTTACTTTCCAAAGGACAAAAGAACTAAATTCGCCGAACGCTGGAGACAAGCAGTCAATTTCAACACTACAACTGGAGAACCAGAAACTCGACGAAGCTTGCAACTCGTGTGGACTGAAGCAGGAATTTTAGACTTGGCCAAAGATCCTGAACTGGCCGAAGCTTTTGACTTACTGCCAGATGAGAAAAAGGATGACCCTCTTGCTTGTGAAGAGAAGAGACACTTCATGAAGCATGTGGACGAGTTATCGCTGAAGCTAACTTTCTGCCAGAATACTGTCAATCAACATCAAAGCATGTTTTTGATTGATGCCGATTATCACATTTCAAGTATTGTGAGATCCGACAAAATGGATCTTCAAAGCTATGAAAAGCTTCAGAGAAGGTTGACTACACACCAGGAATTCATCAGGAATGCATTACTATTGAAGCCTGCTGTGAAGCGACAGTTGTATCTTCTCAAGTTTATTAGCTTTATGGTGCCATTTCTGATTGCAATCAAGAAGCGCTGCAAAGTCCCAGATGTCAACAAACTTCTCCCAGGGTTCACTTTTGAAGAGTGTAAGACAGAACGGGAATTTCCACCTCTGATCTTACGGCCAGATTTCAAGTGCAAAAACTTTGATCATTCCGAGAAGTATTTCCACCTTCATGGGGGTATTTCATTTGTGCGGGAAACTGCACCACCTCAGAAAGTTTCTCCAGCAATTGTTGCTGAGCATGAAAATCTGGAATACATTGCCACTGATGCATACAACAGAATTATGAGCTCTGACTCAGTGATGTTAGAAAGTTATCCCATGACACCTGTTGAAATTGATGGCAGGAGTTACTATGTGTTAAACATTCACCTTGAGACTTACTACCCAGTATCGCCAAAATATCCCTTATGGATACATGCGCATTTTGAAGAAATTGTGAAATTGAAACCAAAGAGGCTTCCGGTGCACGAACTTCAAATTCACGAACAGTTTAAGAAGAGATATGGATACCAACGAACTGTCAAACTCAAACAGATTCCTGCTGGGCTGCAAGCAAGTGCTCAAAGAGGACTAGTTGCGATCTTTCACACAATGACACGGAGGTTACCTCCCTCACGTTTGACAACTCAAGACTCCTCTGGTTTGTCACTGATTCATCATGCGGCCATGTTTAACAGGCCACAGGTCATAACCATTCTGGTGGTGATGGGGTTTGATGTGAATGTTCGACGCTACAACAACATTTCTTCCCAGGGCATCAGTCCGTTGCATCTTGCAGCTCGATGTGGGGCTCTGGACAGTCTTGTTTGCTTAGTGACATATAAGGCTGATGTCATGATGTTTGACAGCCTGGGTTGGGTGCCTGTTCATTACGCTGCATTTTTCAATCATGTAGACTGTCTCTTACATTTGATTCGATGTGAACCTAAGCTGCTGGAACTCAGATCGAAGGATCAGTTTGAGTCTACGCCAATTCTCATAGCAGCATCTAGTGGTGCGCTTGATGCGGTAAAATGTTTGATTGACGAGGGTGCACAGTACACATCGACTGACAAGGATGGAAATGGAGCTGTTCATCTTGTGGCTCTTCATTTTCACACCAACACTTTGGAATACTTCATCAGCTGGAACAATAACGATGTTCCTGTGTGGGACCTGCTTGTTGGTATGCTGAAGTCAGATGACTTTAAAAGAAAACACAGTGCTGTCAGATGCCTTGAGGTTCTGTCACTGGCTGCAGAAAACAACTGGAAGTCCATACTGTATGCAGGAGGTGTTCCGGCTCTTGTGGATCTCCTGAGAACAGAGAATGCTGAGCTGCAGTCTCTTGCTGCTTCTGTTCTGTGTAACATTGGCAGTCATGTCGAAGTCAGGACTGAAGTGTCCAAAACTGATGCTAGTCCCGTGGTAATCAGCTTGCTGGATTCACCTGTGCCCATGATCCACTCTCGGGCTGCTGTCATTCTTGGTGACTTGGCCTGCTTAGATATGAACCAGGCAAAGATTGCAGAAGAAGGTATTGACATCTACAGTCAGAATGCCAGAGTCACATGCTCTCTTTGGATTATCCCAGTATGTTAATGATTTGCATGTTCAACAAGCCCACAGTTGCACATTCATTGTGATTCCTTCTGTGACAAAGGTGGATAGCTTGGGGGGGAGGGGTGTGGGTGATAAAAATTGCATTCAAAATTAGAATTATTTACGATTTTGTATGGTTTGAAACTAGATGAAAACTATTAGAACTGGTATATTGGCAACCTATGGATAGCTCTGCATTGGCTTGTGAATGGAATGATGCTTTGGATGGCCATGTTTTATTGGCTTTCACAATCATAACTGCTTTAAACTCAACGATACGCCCATATAAGCATACCTATTGGCAAACATTTGAATGGGATTGTTGTCACCAAATGAACATATTTTCGCATGTGAGTCTTTCCTTGGAAGGGAACTATGTTATGTGGGAGCCGGTGGCACCTTAGTTTGAAATTCTATTTTCTTTATTATTAGGTATTTGAAATGTGGATGTGGTTTGCTTGCATCATAGTAAGTAGAGGGAGTCTACTGTACTAGCTATGGTGCACAATCTGCTTATTTTTAGAGTAAACATTTACTGTTTTTATTAAAATGTTAGCTATTTTGTGGTGTTGTTGATGATCTTTAGGTGGAATTGAGCCTCTGGTGAGTTTGCTAGACTCAGAACTTGAACATGTGCTAGTGAACTGTGTCAATGCACTGAGATTGTTGTGTGATGGTAACCATAGCAACCAGACAGCTGTAGCCAAGAGTGGAGCAATCGACATCCTAACTGAACTTCTGAGTGAGTATTTAATGAGCCCCTCCGGGGGGGGGGGGGGGGGGGGGGGGGGAATCCTTGTTCCCTTGTTCCCTTCAAAAATTTGCTTGTGTTCCCTTGTTTCCGAAATTAATTGCAAACTTTTTCCCAGCTTTTTGATCCCTAAAATGGTTTGTGTTCCCTGAGATATTTTGTCATTGTTCCCTTGTTCCTCAGTTTAAATTAGTCATGTTCCCTAATGTTCCCCAAGGTCCCTAGGAGGGGCTCATTAGCTAATGAAGTTTTATAACATTAGAAAGACCAGCCTCATTCCCAGGGTGTCTCTTCTTCCTGACCCTGGCAACAAGGTTAAAGAAAGACCTTAATGTCAATGCACAGATACAAGAGAAGTGAAACAGAAAGCTTTCGCCTCAGATTTCAGTGAAATGCAGTCTTTTTAGTTGTCTCATTTACTGGCTGGGCCTTGTTTGAGAGATGTAATTTAGTAGTAAATTAAATAAGTTGAGCTCAACTGTGAGGACTATACAGTCAATTTTAAATCGGTACTGCACGAACCCCTTCCCCCCCCCCCCCCCCCCC
>BLFK01000645.1:291464-330136 GCA_014634185.1 Astreopora myriophthalma | reverse complement strand
TTTCATTGGTTAGCTTGCGAACATTACAATCGTGAACCGGACTGAAAAATGGCCTATGTGGCCCGAGGGGGTAAGCTGGCGCGAAAATATGAATCCATCGGAGACCGCAAAACTACTTTTAAAAAATGGAAGCTCCTGGAACAAACTCGCCAAAAAAACCAGTGTCTAATTTCCGAAATACGTGTATGTGTTGCAGTAAAACGGCTTTACCCAGAAATCAGCTTGTCAAAATATTTGGAGAAAAAATCAACGAGGAGCCGGGGTTTCCAGAACCGCTGGAGTTTTTAATTGGAAAACAAATGCAGTTCAACGATAATTTTCGAAAAACACTAAGTTGACGCCACTGAAAACTTCGCACAGACTCTTGGAATGTACTGCTTCTGAGCGCCGCCATGTTTAGTATAAACTTCACGACTCATACATGAACTCGGGAAGTCCAAGAATCTGAGATTGCAAATCCTATGCCCCCAGAGCCCTTCGTTTTCTCGTGCGAAGGCCCCGCCGGTCAAGAGAAACGATGGGCTCTGGGAACGAGAATGCGCTTGAGCGCGCTCCTCCTTGTGCCCAGATTTCGCACGGCCATTTTTCTGCCCGTCTGGTTTTATTTTCGCATCGCGCTCAAAAGACTAAAGCGGCGAAAGAGGGACTCTAGTCAAATTTGTGTTTGGCCGGAGTGTGTGTTTCCTTCAGAACGTAATTGGCTCTGCAGACCGAAATCGTAAATGGCCGTTAAAAAAAAATGTTTTTTTCTCTTTATGCTAATTTTCCTCACTAGCCTCATTTTGAAGCAAAAATTCTTAGCATAAAGAGACAAGAATAATTAGCTAGCCGCCATTAATGAATCTGGTCTATAATTACTTCGGTTTTGGTTTTACGGCACTCGATTGAAAACCGCTCTTGACGAAAGATTTCTTCCTTTTTCAGGTGCCAGTGCGCTATGGGCGCTAGCGGGTGTTACACGGCATCAACAGCAGCGGATTGCAAGCATGATTGGCATCCACATCCTAGTTGATATGCTAATGCTCAAGTCAGAGACTCTTCAGTACATTGCTGGGATGGCAATCATTGCTTTGACCGCAGAGAACATTGACAACCAGAACCGCATTGTGGCGGGAGGTGGAGTACAACCTTTAGTAAGGCTGCTGAGGTCACCAAAGACTTCTGAAAAGGTGTGTTTACGCATAATCTCAGTAACTTGAATACGACATTTGCGAATTCACTTACAGCCTCTTTTGAAAACAAGTCCAAGTGCTGCTTCTTTCCTATGTTTGCCATTATTATGTAAAGCGAAAGTAATCACCATCACCAAAATTTAATCAATTTTCACCGTGAACAAATACACAAGTTTTCACTACTTGAGTGTCGAAATTAATCGCGTGATTGCTTTTGTGTTGGCTTTGGGTTGCTCTGTGATTGGTTCAAAACGCTCGCGCGCGAAATTTTCCACCAATCAGATGCAAAACTAAAAAAGGCTGATATGGTTGTCTTGGCTTCAGAACACGTGATTGGCTCTGGAATTCATCGCCGCCATGTTGGCGGACGAAAACAATAGATGTCTCATTAGCTTTCTTAGTTCGTCCACCAGCAGTTGTACACGTCACCATTGTCATCCCTGCCCCTAGAGGTTGGTTGAAAACCACCTATACTATAAAAATGAAACAGCTCAGACCAAAAATAAAGCTATGATGTCACTTTTACCTCATTGAAGCAGACGTGGTTTGCGACAGCATTATTTATTGTACGTTTTCTACGTTGTTAGGTTTTGTTGATGGTGATTCGTGTTGTTGGTATCCTCTGTGTCGGCGTGGCTCATCAGTCTAACAAATCAACGCAGATGGAGATAGCAAACGCTGAAGCGTTTGTCACACTGGTACAGCTTCTTCGTACGTCCAAGATGTCGCTGATCCAGGTTAGTCTGCGGGTTTGATCTCTTAATTTAAGTCTAAACTGTTCTCAAGTTTTTGTAGAAACGGAAATAGACGGACGGGCGGAAGGTCACGGACGGACAGACAGACTACCAGAAGGGCAGACTGATTGCCTGCTTGCCTGTTTGAGTAACTGACTGACTGAGAGACAGGGTAAAGGCGTGTTGAAGCAAAGGATAGCAACCTTCCTGGCAATTCAGTTCTTTATTTACACTGTACAGAAAGTTTACACACATTTTATATTATAGAATACGAACTGAAGAAAGAGTGAAAAGTAGAATTATTAGGCCATGAAGGAATTAATGCATATGTGCGCGTGCGCGGCTGTGTCCAAAGGTTCAAGAACTTTGGAGCACTACCTCAGCCTAAAAATTTCTCGAATAGGCGAGGAAACTTGAAAGAACAACGGGACTGGATTGTTCAACTCGACCTGACGAATTTCTTGCTCTGGCAAGCGCTAAGTTCGGCTTTAGGATCTTTTCTCGGTGACCAATTTCCGTGATGAACTCATTTGATGACAATTAGCCTTCACTCCGTCACCGGTGAAGCAGAAGTTAAAATCCTTATCGTCTTACTCTATAGGTGGAAGTCGCCATATCGTTAGGAAAGACTGTCCTCAATAATCCGCAAACCCAGAGACTCTTAGCTGAGCAAACCAAGTTCCGCGTGGTCGAACTACTTCATCACTTTAGAAGCAAAGAGGAAACCGTGCGGCACAAGGCAGGAATGGCTCTGGCAACGTTCGCTTACAATAACACTTCCCAACAGTATGCTATAAAAAACGCCGGTGGAATTTCACTGAGGTCATTCGAAGAATTTCTGGGGTCTGAGAACGAGTTGTACCAGGCTCACGCGGCTTTTCAGATCATTGTCTTAGCGCGTGTGATCGACAGCGATCAGGTGAAACTGACTGCGCGTGGCGTGGAATTACTGGTGAACCTGCTTAGGTCCGAACAGCACAGCACGCAGATCCTCGCTGCAAGTTTGACGGCGAGCCTCGGTCACACGCGTGCTGGTGTACCGGCGGCACTTATTTCGGCAGGTATGCTATGATTAAACAGATACATTGCGTTCAGCCAGTCAGTTTGTCGGCCAGCGAGTCAGCCAGCCCTTTATATTAGTCAGTCGGGCAAGCATGATGTCAGTCAGTCAATCAGTTCGTCAGTTTGGCAAGTCATTCAAGAAGCGAGTTTCTAAAGAAACTGCGGAGCTGCTTCGGCTGGGACTGAAGAGTTAAAGTGAGGTATCAACTGGGTATCAATCAATCAATCAATCAATCAGTTAATCAATCAATCAGTCAGTTAATCAATCAGTCAGTCAATCAATCAATCAGTCAATCCAGTCATTGCCTCATTGGATTCAAGAAGAGTGGGTCCTGTCTTCTAAGTATGTCGGAGTCACCATCGATAAAGACATTACTTTATGAGCCCTTACTTTATGAGCCCTTCTACGGTGAAAACTGAACTTTTGCTTCATGTCCACTATTGTTAAGGTTCAGTGGATGCACTTCTCTCCAATCTGTCCTCGCCCAATGACGAAGTTCGGGGCAGTGCAGCCGTGGCACTTGGTTACTTATCGTTTGACCGCACCGCTTCACGCTTGATGCTGCAGGCCTGTAGAAACACCCCAGGGCTTCTGGAGTCTCTTGTCAGGAACCTAGGAAACGGGAGGATATCCATGGAATTTATGGACGAGTGGAGACAGACCAAGATGATTGGATTGCCTTCTGCCAGGTAAATCCGCAACCAATAGACCTTATTCACAAATGGCACCTGTTTTATTATTCTTTTGCTAATGTGCAAATTAGCCTACCAAGCCTCATTTTAGAGCAAGAATTCCTTTCAATTCACTGTTTGGTATCGAGACTTGGTAGGCTAATTTGCACTTGCACAAATGAATTATAAATTGACTGCCATTTATGAATAAGGTCTATATACTTACACTCGGCGTTCGACGAATGAGGCGACAAACGTGAGAATTCTGTCGAAAAGTACATTCAAAACTAAAGCCTTGACACTAAACTGCGTTTCAGTTTCCTTTCCTCGACCGCCGACCTGATCTACTTAGCTTTCGAGACAGCAAAATTACGAAACTAGGGAGCGCCGGTAAGCTGCGAGAACGTCATTTCAAAACATGAAGGAGTTAGCGTTATTGTCCTCGCTTCGCAATTATTCCAGCTCGTTCAATCTGTGAAATTTGAACCACTTGTCCAACAATGGAACTTTTATGAACTGCGTTAGAGTTTACCGCGAGAGAATGAAAAATTCATCGTGATGTGCTGTCGTTCTCCACAAACCGATGATTTTCACCATTTCACGTTCTTGTTTTGCGGAAGACGACAAAGAAATGAGCCAAATTTTGTGCAATCTGGATTTGAAACTATTTTTCTACAAACTATGGTCCTTAAAAAAAAATGTTTAATTACAGCAACGGAGATAGCAAAGGCATTTCAGTGAACTGAGTTTTAACAGACATTGTCTCTTCTCCAATCAACAGTCTTACGATTCACGGAGGACCTCCTGTTCCACAAAGACTTCCACCTGAAGAACGTAAGTTACACAATTGGTTTTGTTTGGGTTTTCCATTTCTCTATGTGATTGGAATTTGTTGATCGACAAACCTTTCGTCCAACTTCGTATGAAACCTTTAATCCAAGATTGAACGAAACTCTTCGTCCAATTTTGAACGGCACCCTTCATCAAACTTTGGGACGAAACCCTGCCGATGGGGGAAAGATGGAGAGCATCTTATATAGTTATCGGTAGAATGTGAATGGTGTCTAAGGCGTCTGCGACATTTGATCACTTCGTTTTTTGTTATAGTTGTTCCTTTGTTTGTTTGTGTGTTTTTTCAACTCCTTTAACTGCCAGTGTTCTCTATTTAGGAAAACGCCGACCTCGCACATCTCACAGCGTGCCCTCGCCCCGGCAATTCCGCCGACAAGATGCGAAGAGGGTGGCCTCGGCACCAGTTGTAGAAAACAGCTATCGAAACCAAGTCAAAGCGGGCATTATCCGAGCTATGCTACCCCGCTCAGATTCGTCTCACTTGAGAAGCGCGTTTGGAGCCGCGGAGGCCTGGAAATCTAAGTTGCTAACATCACGGCCTACTTTAGAGAAGAAATTGCCCACTAAAAATTCGTGACCACATCTGGGACAGTGGACTCAACATTCATGGATCCTTCCAAAGTAACCACCGCCAGCTTCCCTGTGGCAGGGTTGTTCGCAACTCTATTAGCGCCACTACGAAAATCCACTTATCTGCGAATTTTGCATGACTGCCCCGCACACTATCCTCTGTAAATGCTTCATATTCTTGAGAAGCGTTGGCCACTGGAACTCAGAATCCTCGCACAGGATCGAATTACGGTCTGTGATAAAGAAAGACGCACATGATATCCAGGAGAGCTTATAATGGCCGGATAAGTGGCAGTGCATAATAATAATGGAGGACAGGCACAAAATGATCTTTAGTTCCTGTTTTCATCACGCAAAAATATTAAAACTCGATGTGGGAAGTGTACTCTTGTGAATTCTCGAGGTGCATGTAATTATTAGATTGACTGCATGGGAAGATCAAAACCCAAGCTATATTACCATGGGGAACCCGTGTTTACTAGTTAGCTGCTGTGACCATGGCTTCTGTTTTTGGTCAAGTTACCCGCAGAAGCACGAAAACGACAACAAGCGATATGAATGCTTTGCACGTGCGTTTGTCTTCCGTTTTAGTGGGCACTAAAACAAGATAAAGGTGAATTTTGATAATTAAGTCTCTTTCTTACCGTCGAGGCTGCTACAACCAACTTAGTCCATTGATATTTAGGCTACATGGTCGCCTGAGTTGCATGGGATGAGATTTTCCCTACGTAAGCGTTATCAAGTGGGGAAAAAAATAAGAAGCATGACAGTCGTCTCCCTTCTCCCCTCTGAATTTTTTGGACTCTAGTGCCAATTTTCGTCACCTAATTTACGCATCACTGCCGCGCCCACTTCCCTCGAAGATTTACATCGTATTCCGAACCTTTCTCGCGCAGTGTAATCTAATAAAACGACTCCGATGTGAAGGACTTACAAGAGTTTCGGGCGTACCTCGCTTGGAGCTTAAATTCATTTCGGCGCAAGACCCATTTCTTGTCTACAACCCTCTATCTTCCATACGAACACGTCGCTTGCAAGTTAGATCACGCCCTGCACGTGCAGCTGTGTCCGAAATTCGATTTGTCGTCGGCAGGTTCTTCGGAGCAAATTGGGCCGTTTACCAATTTGGCCGTTTAGCAATTGGCAAACTCGAAAATTTGGGGTTGAAATCCAAATGGTACAGCTTAATCCACCGGGAAAGTTTCTGATTGCCGTGGACTCCTCATACTCATTGTTTTTGTTCCGATCTGTCCGAAGTAACGGGATAAATTATAGCTCCTAAATATTTGCAGATCTGCATTTGATCCGGCTCACCTCGGCTAGTTTTTCCTCTCTTCCACCGAGAAGATCTTAACCCCCATTTTGCCCGTTTCCTGTTGTTGTTGTTTCAATAGGGTGAAAACTCCATAACTGAACGGGAAATTCCTGGGCCGAGTTGTTCGAAGCAGCGTCAGTGCTAATCCCGGGTAAATACCATGACAACCAGTAGGATTTAATCGGACCCAACCCAGGGTCATTGCTAACCTGGCTTCGAACAACTCGGCCCTGTACCATATCCGTGCAAATGGTAAACACTCAGCGGGGGATTCTATACCCCCTCTCCCCTCCTCTCTCGTCTCCATCACTTCATTATGAAAACTCACCATCCAGGACAAATTTCGCCAGGGTAAAATCGGCAGAAAATTGCGGGAAACACGGCTTCATTTTCCTCGAAACCGGGGAAAGTTGTCTCGTGTAATCTTGTAAGCGCATCTGAAGTGTTTGGCACAATGATTTTATTTCTCGTCATTGTAGTATTGTCATTTTTATGTGTTACACCCTTGGACTTGTTAAAATTACAGAACGGACGAAGATATACGACGATCATGTTGAAAATTTTGAGTCCCGCTAAACGATTTGAACTAATTTCTACAAATTGGAACTGCTTAAAATACCAGGTTCAGCTAATTTTACACCCTATTATTTATGCTCTACATACTAAAACGTATTCAAGTCATAAGGCACAAGTGTACAGCAGGAAGGATTTGAAAGACAAGCCACCAGTGCTTAAAAAAGAACACTCCTGAAACGATTATTCAAGGGAATATTTTCTCTTGCTTGAATATAAGTCACACGGTGACTATAAACTACGCTACGACAAGTAGAGAAATCTCTGTCCATGTCAGGTACAGATCCCATCTCACTGGCAATCGTAAGACTTCCCCCTTGCTTTCTCTTTCCACAGTATTTTGTCTGTAAACAGACAAAGCCCAGAATGCGGGCCCAAATTTTCGGTTAATCCACGATTCACGGTATTATCAGCTTAATTTCATCGCAAAAATTCTGCCGCAAGCCGTGTGCTTTTTAGGGCTAAATCCGTCAATCCATACACTTAATCAAACCCCCGGTTGAAACTTTGGAACATTGTAGATCAATTTCTTAAGCCAGCTTTGAAATCGTAGCAAACATTGTTTTTCTCAACGACGAACGGATTAGGAAACAAACAGTGTAGAATCATTGCCAACTAAGTAACGGGAAGGAAAGAAATTTTAATTAGAAAATGAAAGTGGTCCAGCCCTGTCCAATTTATTGCAATTTAAAACCAACGCCGCGCGCAGCGGCGCTGTGAAAGCGAATGGTTGTTCCACTAAAACATGAAACAGCTATACATATTACACTAGCTTATATTCTCTCTATAATATTCTCCGTAAATGGCGTCGAAAATTGAAACTGTCAAAACGCCAAATCATTGAAAGACCAACTCCATCGTATGAAAGTAACGCGCATGCAATGCTTCGCATTTCAATCGCGTCCAACATCGTAATACAAGTAAAAAACGCTGCGACGAGATCGCAGCAAATCAGCCAAATGGAGACGAAGCAAACAAAACAGTTTTGGTCGATAAAACTATCGGAATGAAGATTCATCTTGAATTGCAATCATCGCACTGAAATGCGACACATACACTTTAGATTTTTAATCTTTATAAATAAACCAGTTTCCCCCTTTCCCTGGTTATTTGCTTTTACGGTTATTAGTCTGCGTCACAGACCTACCACATCGCCCGTGAAGTCGCTGACGGTGTGGTTGGTCTGCGACTCAGGCTAATAAGTGGTTATTTGCTCCTGCGCTTTTCAGCTCTAAATATGTCCCAACTAAATTAATTATTTTACTCCCCAACGTAAATGATTGATAAGCGCTGCACAATTCCATGTTTCCTATACTGCTGCTGTGTAAGCTGTCACATCTGGGCAAGTGTTTGGACATGAGATGATCCGAGATACCGCAGTGCAAACAACTAAATGTACACGAAGTTTCATGCGATATGATGCTTGGGATGGCTTCTCGGAGTTGCCGAAATTATAACGTCTGGTGAGACCCTTTCCCATCATTTTGAGCTCTAGTTTGTAAAATTTTCTTGCTATTTGTTTCTTTTGCTTTGTTGTTGTTGTTTTTTTTGCCCGTATTTCTTTAAGGTTCATGCAGCTTCGTGTTTTAAGAGATCTCTTGACCACACGTCCCTCTTTAATGCCATATCCTCGCCAATCATTGTACGTTCAAAGAGGAATTAAGATAACTGAGCAATGGCTGTCTTGTTTCCATCACATAACCGATTCCTGGCGGCTCCCGCTCCCAGATTTCGATTTCGAGGGTATAGTTCCTGAACTCTTGTCAAAATTGATGTATAAGTGGTCCTCGTACATGCGCATATCGATGTAGTCCTGGAGACAAGCAAATAGCACCATCAGCGGGCTTTAGAAAATGACTGGCACCTATCAATCAATCAATAAATACGTTCCCGAAGGTGCCAGCACTAGATGGTAGCCGATGATCCGTCAAAATTGACGTACGACGAATCCTCGTAAGTCTTCATGTCTATGTATTCCTAGGAAGTGATTAGAAGAACGAAGTATGAAAGGAGGACAGGAACGAACGATACATTGGCATAAACGTGAGCATTTTATATGGCGTATTCGAAAGAAAAGACAGACAGAGAAAAAAACTGAGTGATTTGTAAAAAGAATTACATGAATTAGTTCAAAACAAAGTTTTTGAGTAAAGTTGTTTAATTTAATTAGCTAGTTTTCAGCCCTTTTCTTGTTTAAAATAGTCTGTCAGGTAATTAATTAATTTCAGATTAATTAATGAAGAAATAGATGAAGGAATGAATACGTGATTGAATCATTGAATCATTCATGTGCGCATGCACACGCACGTAAACTCGCGTATGCACGTGCGCATGCGCGCATGCGTGCTCATGCGCAGGTGTAACTACATACATGCATGCACGACTGACGGTGGATAAATAACGGCAAAAAAATACAATCACAAACAATAGCTCGTTTCTTACTCAATTGCCATGTAATGTCGAAGTTCTAAAATGGTTTAAAATGACTGGTAATATCAGCGAATAAGAAACTGGCATGCAGCATCAAAGAGTGAAAAAGTACTTACTCTGTCATCACTAAACAATTTAGTGAGGTGCTGCGAAAGTTCTGGGAAAGTTGGTCTCCTCTGAGGGGACACTTGCCAACAGTCCAGCATGAGAATGTACCTAAAATAATGAAACAACTGCGTGCCATTTCTGTTGAACTTGTCTAAGTTGTTTATAGTTTTCTTCATGAGAAATTCACCTCTCTCTAGATAACTAACTTTTGTACTGTTCGAAAGCCGAGTCACCTTGCAACGAAAATGTTCCTGACATCAAATCAAGATTCACATTGGATTGATAATTTCGAGGAGGCTGTGTCGTCAGATATTCGGTCGAAGTATAGAAAAATTAGGAATGCCTGTTACCTTTCTGAAGGATTGGATCTGTACCGTGCATATTTTTGCGCATCCGTAAAATAAACACTTGTCGTTCTTTTAACGTGTCGTAAAATCGCACCCGTATTTAATGATTTGCCCAGAAATGGTACAAAAATCTCGACATTTGAGGCTGTTGCCTCTTCTTCAGTGTGGGTTACCCATTTGCCTGGCCTTTTGTACCATTTCTGCCGCAAATTTCTTTTCCCTATTGATCATTTTGTTCTGCGCTACATGGTTAGTAGGCCTTTATGGTGTCCTATATTTGTTCTGTATTTACGACGGTCGAGTTTTGAGAACGAATTTGTACAGGGCGAGTGACACCCGTGAGAAAGGTTTACTTACAGTTCATCGGAGCAATGCTTAGGTTTGTCCATCCTGTAACAGTCCTGAAGAAAGTTTATCACTTCCTGAGAATTCATGCCTGGATATGGGGACGCCCCTGGTGGAAAAAAAAATGAATGAAAGAATGAGCGCTAACCTTTTCACTTTCCTTCCTCACTCAAACGTTTTTTTGTTTGTTTGTTTTTTCTTTTTGCATATGTATTTTTATACAACAAGAGCGTGATCCATGATCCATGAAAAAGGAAAATGAATCCAGCCTTACCTAATGTAACAATCTCCCAGAGAACGACACCAAAGGACCACCTACATAAGAGGAAAATAGAATGTTGTGGTTATTCTTCGGACGACTATGGTTAGGGGTGGACAGATCTCATTCGAAGTTTTTCAATAAATATTTCGAGCAAGGTGCGTAGACTACGTCACACAGCTGTTAGCATGTTTATACGGTGTCCCAAACTGCCCTTGCACCTACATTGCGCGAATTTAACTTACACATCACTTTTTGTTGTAGAGACTCCATCTAGCAATGATTCAAGTGCCATCCACTTGATTGGAAACCGGCCTCCCTATGAGAGATAGGTAACATCAGTACAACTGTCCAAAAGGCGCTTCCAACATCCATTCAAGGGTTAACCGCGTTAGTCGAGGGTATGTTCTATGATTCACACCTGTAGCTGAGTTAATCATGCATTTTGCTCGTTCATGGGTGGCGCTCTTTGGTTTGTTTCTTCCTTCTATCTTTTCAGGAAATGGTTATGGACTTAGCGTCCATGCACCATTGAGACAAGGTTGCACTCGCTAGTTTGATAACCATGAAAGAAGCGTAACTGCATCGAGCTTCTCTAGCCACTTTACGGCTTAGCAAATCTTCCAAGTGCACGAACAAATCAATGGTCCACAGTTGTGACGCTAAGAACTTGTTTGATGACACATGATAAAACACCACAAAGAAAACGAGGTCCATTTTATCACGAAACGAAAGGGGTGTTTCACTTGCAAATATGAGCGCGAACGTCCACCACCCGCAGCAGCGTGCACTGATTGGAAAACACAGATGCTCAATTAACGAATCCGAATGCGCGCTTTTGTTAGTTTGCTCGATCGTTCAATCTGGCGTCTTGACTTACTTGTGTTTTCCGTGTGTAATGATCTTCAACATAAATGTCCCTTGCAAAGCCAAAATCAGCGACTTTACAAACTTTGTTTTCATCGATTAAAACATTTCTAGCAGCTAGATCTCTGTGAACCACTTTCATTCCCGCAAGGTGCGCCATTCCTCTAGCGGTCTGAATCGCAAATGATAGCAAGTCTCTCGAGCCCAGCTTTTCGACTGGGACTTTGTATAATTCTTGATAATATTTGTCCTCTACTCCTCGGCAGTGACGAAGGTAGCTCTGAAGGTCACCGAAGGCGCAAAATTCCACAATCACCATCAGAGGTTCTGTGTTTATAATAATAATAATAAGAAGAAGAAGCAAAAAAAGGGTGTCTCGAAATGCACTTCTCACTCTAGAAACAGTAAAGATACTGGTGCCTTTTTGTCATGCAAGAATTGCTGTTTGACGGCATGAATGGGAGTTGTAGTAGACAGAGGAAAATCCTCAATGAAGCGTGTTTTTTCCATGAGGAGGAACGAATGATAAGGATGGTGAAATTGGCGATGACAATCAAACTAACCTTGTCTTGTACAACAGCCTAATAATCCGATAACATTCGGATGAGGGTCAATCAACTTGAGTAACTCCAGCTCCGCCAGAAGATCTCTTCTAGCTGTTTCACTGTCGCATTCTGAACAAAAAACGCACGGACAGGAAGTTAGTAAATTATTACAGATTCTGCAAGACTGCAAGCTTTCACTGAACTTAGGCATGTTTTTCAAAGCCTTACCTTTGACGATCTTTACTGCCACATACATTTTGCCTACACATCCCTTGATGCCTTGCGCTTGGCCTTTCATTACCAGTCCGAATGCGCCTGATCCTAAGACCACCTGCAAGTCCACCCTGTTTCGCGGGAATTCCCAGGGACTGTTAGAAATCGCGGTGGCCTCAGCCCCCTGGGGCATCTCTGGTTGTCGAGGGAGAGGTATGTTGGGAACGTGATGGTTATTGGACAACAGCTGCGACGAAAGAACGAAACGGTTCTGGATAAAACATTTTTAAAATAGGAAAAGATGGATTATAATGCTATGATTCTCATCATTGTTAGAGATTTTTTCTAATTTAGATAAAGGACTAATTGCTTTCTCTTTGATTTTTAATAACCCAATCATTAACTACAGTGTGTTCACAACACGGGCCTAGAAAAAGAAAACTTATCTTCTGTTCAAAGAGGACAGATTGCAATTGATTGTTGCTTATGAAATATCTGAACGCAGTAACTGTTTATCAGGCGGATGCCTAAAATGCGTACAATTCCACAATTGGTTTCTGCTCCATTAAATCCCATATTCTGTAGCCGCGTATGGCGCGAGATGGAAATTGATTTTCCTGAGAAATGGCCTCATTTAATTTTCAAATTTTGCTTTGAAAAAGCTTGCCTAAGATTTTCTATGGTTAGCTCCGCCAGAATTCTTTCAATCTCTCTATCTTGTATTCGAGGGAACATCCAGTTATGTACTGAGGTAATGAGGAATGACTTAAGTTTTAGTTTTGACCTAGAACAGCGAAATTCTTGCGACGTAGCCGGTGCTGTACATGCAGTAGGAATTCGCCGGTAACAAAACGAGTGGAGGCCTGTGTCCGAATGCGATTGTTTAGCTGGGCAGAACGGCGAGAAAATGGCCAAATAACGGCCACGTAACAACCAGATATGGCCGTTCTGTCCAGCCAAACAATCCATGCATGCTTTGCGGTCGCATTTCCGACACAAGCCTCTACTTGTTTTGTTACCGGCGAATAGAGCACGAGTTTGTAGGGGCACGCGTGGGAAAGAAAGAAACGCGCGTTGCTGTTGCTCGCGCGGCGCGCCCTTGGAAGCTCAAGCTTTCGCTCTCTCTTGAGCTCATGCTACTCAGGCCTGTTCCAGATCATGCTTACCGACGTCATTTCAGCTTGTTGTTCCTGTTGACTCGTTGGCCGACTGTTCGGAGGTGTATTGGCTGGAGTGTTATTCTTATGGAGTTTTCTAACGAAACAGATCACACCGATAATCCCGATCAATATGATGACAAATGCGCCTCCGACACCCCCAATTAACAAGGTCATATTCTGCGTAAGTCCCATGAACCCTTTGCTGGATTGAGCACTAACGCTAGATTCTGAAAAGAAAAAGAGATAAAATTAAATGAAGTCAAAATCTGTCAAATGCGGTGGAGTTGTTTATAGCAAACAGTGAGATCTTTAAATTCTTCCACAGTATCAAAAATCCTTCCAAAGTCTTCAATACAGAGAACATGACATTTCAGGATACAATGCGAAAATCGCACTTGACCAGCTCTCAGCTGGCTTCATATCTCAGTTGGTAGAACGGTGTGCAACGCAATCGCACGGTCATGGGTTCTAGCAGAAGTCCATAACCCAGAAGTTTCGATCTGCCTCATTTGGCCTTAGCCGATCAGTTTACGGTATTATTTTAATTTAAAATAGAGGTCCCTACAAATAATGGTCAATCAGATTGGGCCTGATAACCACAACGCGTCTCATTGGTCCGCATGTAAGAGCCGCACGAGTGATTGCTCGTGCTGAATGCAAACCATGGCACAAATCTAGCAGTAGCCGTTCTAAAAATAGATAATACGGTAAACTGATGGGCTACGTTCCATTCCAGATCGAGACTTCTGGTTCTGGTTCTAGTCCCGTTCAAGTCCCGTTCCGAAACGTTTTTCCCCGGATACTACCCCCCCCCCCCCAAAAAAAAAAACCACACAACAATAACAACAAACAAACAAACAAACAAACAAGAAACACCAATATAGGAGTTGATTAGATTTCTGTTGTGTCCCCAGATTAATAGCACAAAATCTATTGACACTTGAAGGACGTTTATGGTTATTGGTAGGGCATTTTCCACATATTAAATTCACTCTTCGACAAAAAGGCGTCACCTCAAGGCTCTGGGGAAAAAAACTCATACGAATCCTCTTTACTTGATTCCCGAGGGCCTCGAAGTCAAGCTTTTTGTTTTGAAGTTGAATTTTTGAATGTAGAAATTGGTCCATTTGTTAAAGGCTTATCAGTCATATTTCACAATGCCTCACGCACCTGATTTACCAGTCTTAGCCACATATGTTGAGCTGTACGGACTGGAGCCAAGCTTGTTTGTTGCTAGCATACGGAATCTGTAGTTAGTGTTCGGTTCGAGATCCATAATCGTGTACTTAACCCTGTTGGGTGGTTTGATCTGAATTTCTTGCCACTCGTCCTCAGACACCTCTTTGTATTGAAGGGTTAACGCGATCAGCTTCAGGCCTCCGTTGTGTCCAAGTTTCCACTTGACTACTGCCTTCGATATGCTGGTCTCCACGTCAGTAATGGTTGGACTTTCTGGCCGAGCTAGGGAGTAGAAAACAAAGCACATGCACATTAGACAAGTTAAAAGTACACTATCTCGTATATTCTAACGCTAACGCCTTGTCCGCGAGTAGTGTCCTACTTGACAAAACAAGCCAAGCAGACACAAAGATAAACGATTAGCTTATCCCCAAACGCCTCGCGCACATGATTTAGTGCTCGTAGCCAGAGGATGGCAACGGCCAGGCGGATTTTTGGCTGGTGGTTTACAATAAATCTGCTGCCCTATGCTCTCTGCGACTTCTTGTACTGAAGCTTTAAGGCATTCAGTTTCAGGCCATCGTCTTATCCAAATGTCCAGCTAGCCACAGCGTTAAATTACGTTGGTTTCCACTGAGTAATGACAGGAGCCCATGGTAATGACATAGTTAGCTTTGCCAGGAAGGCTGAGAGGCACGAGAAACAAAGTGCACCGGGAAACGGATATATAAGCGAACAGTGACAGGCGAACTTGGGTCTAGTAGTGTACTCAATAAGCCAGTTACACCCCACTATCCACGACACAATATTCCACTGTTGCCCCTTTGCATTGATACTCCAACAACTTTTTGCATACCGCTATACCAAGTTCTGAACCACTCATGCATCAAACGATGTTTGATATTCTGAACTTAACCTACTTTTTCCTGCCAGTGTAATATTAAAGGTGTCTGCGCCCAACGCATTCACTGCGTGACATGTGTACGTCGTCCAGGAAGCTGTCGTGACCTTCTCGACTACCAGAGTGCTCCGACTCGTTGCGTTACGGCGTACCGTTGTCACGCTATATCCGCTCATTTCCTCGCCCGTTCTGATACTTAACGTGTTGTGAGAAGTGTCTTTCCAGGACCAGACGAATGTTGGGTTCGGATTTCCGCGAGAGTCGCAAATTAAGTTCGCCGTCTCACCCACGTTGGCGTGAAACCTGCTTTCTCCAAATATTTTCGGAGGTTCTGGAAAAGAAGAAACAGAAACCACATGAGTATCTGGGCTTCGGCTCACCCATCTTGAAAGCTTTCGCTAGTGCCACAATTTTGCCCGGGATTTAGCTTCATTCTTCCGTCCCGTCTAGCCGCTCCTGGGTCTTCAAGGATGAGCGGTGCAAATTCGAAATCAAGCACCTTGTGCGGACCTTACTGACCCCTTGTTGAGCATAGTTGCGTAGGGAGTTTGATTTACGGTTATCTCTCGTTTTTTCACTCAGAAAAGGATGTTTAGAAGAGAAAAGAGAAATTTGAGTTTAAATTTGTTGAAATTGTACGCTAATTGAGATCACATATCCAAACTTCCTTCACGGTAGGTTTTCTTTTGTTTTAGGCGTATGAATTATTCATTATTTTGAAGGCGTTGTAGATTCAGCCCTTCCAAATGCCCCGTCTGGCCGGTCAATTCTGTCATTTCGATGACTGACCTCGAAAAAATCCGAGACACACGGGAGAGGATCTAGTTACCTACCAAACACCGTGACATTGAAATCCATGCGATCCGTGCCGAGCTCGTTTTGAGCTACACAAATATAAGCTCCACTGTCCTCGGTTGAAGCTTCCCTGATGAGTAAAGTGTCGTTGGGTTCCTGGTTGAACCTGTCTTTTGGTAGCCGTCCATCAGCCTTCAACCAGGTCACGTTAGCTTTTGGATACGCGCTGACTGTGCAGTCGAGCAGGAGACTGCGCGCCTCTCTAGACTGGGTTAGGTTCAGACGTTGTGGAGTTGTTCTTCTGATTATGGGACGGGCTAAAAAATGAACACAGGAGTTAGCACTTGGATGCAAGCTGATTCTGCACAACGGTTCCGGATTTGAAGGGAGGGATGGGAGGGGCAATTTAGCTCTGTTCAATTCCCAAGAGGATCAAGGGTCATCGTCCGCGGGCAGGATCTTTGAAGCCAAAGACTGAAAAAGGTATCAAAGCCCCGTATGTCGATGTATACGACGTTCAGCAAACGCTCGACTGCTCGACCGAACCGAATCACAGTTGCTGTTAAAGCGCAGTTAATGTAGTCCCAAATTGAAAACAAATGCACCTGTAGTGTATTTAATGTGCAAATGGTGTCAAATTTCAACACCATTTGCCTTTACATGAGAAGAACAAAGTGAAACTTTGTTATGTGACCGTAAAATATACCTGTGACTCAAATAACTCTCAAAAAAGGCGTGTTAGAAAATATAATTTCTGACGTTTGAGGGACGAATTAGTCGGAAATTATTATTCTGACGGCACGTTGGAGAGACTCGCGGTTCATCTCGGGTTGCTTATAGGGACTATTTAAGGTTTTTGGCGGGAGATCTAAGTCATTCTAGGTCGGTCAGCCGGAGTGTTCGCCCCTTTATTTGTTTATTCATTTTTTAGGCTTACGTTACGATTTGATCAACTCGAGTAAATTAATTGTAGAATGCCCTTTCCTCGGGGTTTCGTGCTGCTGCATTAGCTGAGGAATACGTTTCCACATATTTTTTGGTCACATTTAAAGGGTAGTTTTAGTGGTTTTTCGTATCTGGCGTAGCACAGTTTCTAAATTCTTGGAATCTTTAATTAATTTTGTGAGGTAAACATATGAATCATTAATAGATATTAGGATACATTGAATCGCACGGCTCATGGCTGACTGACTCTTCCTCAATAAACTTTTCACATTGAATGTCTCGTGTGAGTGTAGTCAGAATGAAAAATCATAGTTTCTTTGGCATTGTTAGTGTCGAAATTTAAGTATTGCCTGTCTTACTGTTGCAAACCAATTTCGTTTATATTGTAAATAACTGTTTAATAATAATAATAATAATAATAATAACAATAATAATAATAGTAACCATAACGATAACGATAAAGCTGTGTTTTACCTTTAACATTGAGCTGCACGTCCTCTTTGACATAGCTATGACTGCCATCCACAATAAATAAAGCTCCGCAAGAGTAGTTGCCGTGATCATAGCGGTTGACTTTGTGAAGACGCATGGACTGCAGATCAAGTGCAGAAATAAGTCGTTGAGTGTACTTGTGAATGAGTGACTTGGAATGAGAATTGGGACGGACAGATAACAGTTTTTTGGTGCCGTTAAACCAAACAGTTTTAAACCATATTCCTCCTTGGAACGCTGCAGTGCAGCGCAGTGTAACATTCTGTCCTTCTTTTGTTGTGAGGGTCGACGAAGCATCGAAACAATCTGTGGCATAAAAAGAGAATCCACGATCATCATCGTCACTGTTATAATTTGCGCGAGCCCGTAATGCTCCTAACAGGAGTTGTACTCCGATTAATAATATACACGTAAAAATTTCACCATGCTGATTGGCTGAGAGCATGTCAATTAATCTCAAACAGTGCAGAAAGTTGAAATTGAGTGCAAAAAGTTGAAATTGAGTGCAGAAAGTTGAAATTAAGTTTTTGCATGCATATTATTAATCGGAGTACAACTCCTGTTAGGAGCACTCGCGAGTTTTTCCGAGCATGCCCGATCACCATCGATAAATACATCACATCAAAGAATTAATATTTTTAGAAATGGCAGTGCAATTTTTCCCTCCCTCCCTTGGGCATCACTCAAATACCAAGAGAATGGTTTTCTTGTGAGAAGGCAGCAAACAACGCTAGAAATACTTAAATGTGCACTGTTTGGTGGCAAAATACTTTTCACCCTAATGGACACAATAAATATGATATTCTTTAATGAAATAAGCCAGTGTCCTCGGTGTAAAAGAGGAAGGAAGACTTGCGTTCTTGACGTTTTTCTGGGCCGACGGAGTCGTTGTCGAAGCAGGGATAGTGCTAATCTGGGATAAATACCATGACAACCTATAGGTTTTCAATGAACATAACCCAGGGTTAGCGCCAACCTTGGCTCGATTTCCAGTCATATTGTGGGTTCGGATTTCATCCTCCTCCTCACATCAAGAAACACGGGCGCGGCGCACAAAACGGCTGGAAATCGAGCCTAGCGCTAACCTTGCCTTGAACGACTCTGCCCTTAAGTTTATTCAAGCAGGCGACAGAAGTTCTGCCTAACGTAAACATCTGTTTATCACAAATCATTCATGTTAAACCAATTTGTTTAAGATGTTTAATTTAGAGATAATTCACATTAAAAATGATCAGACGATAACTTCGGCATCTCAGCAAAGGCTTGTGATAACAGCCAGTCCAATAAAAACTCGAGGACGTACACGCGCGCAAAAAAAAAACGATGCCGGTTTCCATTTTGTGCGCAGCTCACTCTTTGATTGGTTGATGCGTAAACGATATCTTAGAGTAACACAAGAGTTATAAAAAATGTACCAGGATCAGTCACTTTTAACATGCTTGACTATTCATCGTGTTCTAAAGAACAATGTGGAGACTTTGGTTCGATGACAAAAATCGGATAGAGGTTGCAAGTTTTCCATTGAATCTACAACAGTTATCATAACATTCCGTGATAGTCACAAGGGTATGTTACGGTCATGACCTGTTACTTTAAACTCAAGATGTTTCTGAAAAACTCTAGACGCCACACACGAAACAGAACCTGTACAATTTGTTCAACTATGATTTAGCTCTGAACGTAGTGAAATGCATACTTTGCCAAGGCACTCAATTTTCGAGGTACAAAATGCTCACACAATGTCTGGGACATTTTAGTCTTCACACATCGTGCTAAAACTTAAGTCAGAGCGTAAGGGCGATCGAAAGCCGGTTAACTATGATAAATGTTCGAAATATCCACGCTGATCAACTGACTAACTTCTTGAAATAGTTCTCTCGATTTCAGTATCTCATGAGAGGCTTGTAATGATAAACAGTAATGACAGAAGATTGAAAGAGGTACGGGAAGGGCCAAGACCAAGTCGATGATCGGTTTCTTAGAGCTCGCTAACCTAAAGAGGAAAGTTAATACATTTTTTCATTTGCCGCTTTCGCTGTAGTGACTTCTCTGACCAAAAGTGAGGCTGCGCCACGAAAGCGCGCGTCCCGTGGAGAAAACACTGCTCCCGGAGTACTTTTCACCCAACCTCGTTCCCAAGCCCTGGGAATCAAGTTGACTTTTACACCGTCAAGAGGCGCTAAGGTCGACTTGATTTCTTGCCAAACAACAGGCTTGGTCTTTCTTTTGTGAGGCAGATTTTGTTAAACGCTTAGAAAACAGCCTTTCCGGTTAAGGCGGCGTGGGGCTGAAACAACCGTGACTGAATTAAATCTGAAATGGCAACAATGCAAGTCAACATTGAGTGGGCAAAGCCGAAAAGTATCAGCTTTGAAGTAAGAGTAGGCAAGCCTTAGTTTCCTGAACCCGACCAAGAGTTATTGCTCTTAAATCGTCCATGGGCGCAACTTGTACAAAAGTAATTAGGCCTCGGCGAGTCTAAAATTACTAGGCTTTGCCATAGCTTGGGATCTACACACTTCTTTGTTCTAATTACGGTGAAAGTTCGACATAATTACTGTTTCATGTTACCAAACACTAGATCATTTTCGCAGTCTTGCAAACTGGAATTTATTATTGGAAATCCAGCGCCGAATTCCGGACGCTATAAACAGGATACAGCTTGAAAATGTTCCACCCAACAGATCTAAATTCTTTCCCCTTTGTTTGAATCACGGCCATATTGCATATCAACTAAAGAAGCGACAAAAGTGAAGATTAAACTCGAACTTACCGGGAAACGACATTAAAATAACAACCAGAATTATCAGGAAAGATTTGACTTCCATCTTCAGCAAAAACCGGGGACGCCTTTGACACTAAATCTTCTTTTATCCACCTGAAATAGATAAGCCCTTGTGTAAGCCAAATATTATTTTTAAAATGGAGGAATAAATCCTCCAGTCATTAGATAACTGCCAAATATCAGTCCAAACCCTCTGTTTCGAAAATCAATACAATATTTCACCCGTATTAACTTCCATCTTAATTGAATTTAAATTTCACCTAAACAATACGCCGATCTGTTTAGCAGTTCTGACCGTAAAAATTGCGCTGTCGCTTCTTGGAGCGGTTCAGCGGAACAGCAAATAGCCCTTATCGATGTTGGTCAGATCTATTCTCGCCAAAACACTCGAATATTTCATGTTTTCGAGCTCAATCAAACACCTTTTCAAGCAATTACTTTCAACGACATGCTTCTGAGCACTTGCATTTCTCACTGTGCATTGCAGGCACGCGAAAAGTCTATAATTTCCTTATCTCATTCTGCAAATTACTGATAAGAGGTCATTGTCAAGGACCATAAATTGTTTATCTTGGCGCCATAATCGGAACACCCATTCTTGCGGTTTCCAGAGTTTTTCAAAACCTGCTGCGGCATAATTATGGCTTGAAAAGAAATAACTGCAATTTAACTGGAAAGGCGAGAATAACTCTTGTAGTTTTTCATTCCGGGTGACTTTTTCTAGCTCTAAAATGGCTTTTGAGGAATTTCTCCACAGCTGGAAACAATTGTAGGCTCATAGCTGAGATGGCTTTGACCACTGTCCTCAGACAGGTTAAGAGGTGGTCATTGAATTCGTGACTCGTTGTAAGTGGTATGTAGTCCAATGGCGTTTGTGGCACCCTGGCTTCACACAAATACACTTAAAGCAGGAGCTTATATAATTAGCCGGTAACCAACCAATTCGAAAGCTTCATTTGTTCCTATAACCTCCCTGAAAAGAGGATAACAGAGAACCTCGCAGAAAACTTCCTGCAGTAGCAATTTCCCTGTAAATTGTCGAGTCGAAGTTCTTAATTAAATTCAAAAGATATTAGATTAGTCAGTCGTTGTATTGCTAGTAAAATGTTGTAAAAAGAAGAAAAAAAAAGATGGCTAAAATTAGTACGCACGTATTAGGATATGATCATCATGAAAAACGCGAAATGAAATACCTCAAAATGAAACTTAAGAGTAGTGAAATTTAACCGCTTGTTTGTTTGTTTGTTTTCTTTTTTGTCCAATGTTAAGTATGACAGAGGAAAGGCGGGGTGTTTTGAATACACTTTGCCCAATAATTTTTTAGGGGGAGGGGTGGGTGAAGAGTAGTTAGACTCTAGAAATGTGGTGACTGATTTGAATTCACAAATTCAACGACCATTGAAAAGTAACGAGGGATTGTCTGCAATTGCGACATTACACTACCAATCCGTGTTGAGAAAGTTTCAGAGTACGCCTGTAACAACTTCGTGCCCGCACATCGAGGCTCGTCCGCGGTAAATAAGGTGGTCTTTTGCGCAAAGTCAAACTTAAATTTTGTCGGATTCGTGTATTCTTGCAGAGACAATTAAATGAAACCACGCCACGTACAAATCAAAGACATTAAGAAATCATAAGCTGCTTTCATGCGTTAAGGAACAAGGTTGCGTATCGAAGACGAGTTATGCTTTGAGAGTTATTCTTTGAGATAGGAAAAGGGTGGTTTTCTACTTAGAATTGTCGGTGGGGGTGTATTCATAAGAAGCTCAAATAAAATCCTATAACTATCGATCTAGAGACCAACATCAGGGAGAGCACAAAGCTTGTTTAACACAAGAAGGAAACTAAGGTATTCGTATATTGTGACGCCTTGGAAAACCTCATGATAACCTTTTTTGCTTGGAATGTAATCCTTACACTGAACAAGCGACAGATTGGAGGTCTACTGCTGTTTTTCTGCACCAAGGAAGCACCAAAAGCAAGATCACAATTGAACTCTTAAAACCTTGGGCATCGACTAACGCCAGCTCCTCTTTAAACTTTTTCGTGTTACCTGGGCTCCGCCAATAGCGTAACTATCGACCACTTTATTTTCCCGTGATTCGCTCTGATGAACAGCTAACACGCCCTGGAAAAGTTTGCTTGTTTGTTCGTGGAGAGTAAAAAAAATTACCACACCACCTTAGTCGATACTATCACTTAATTATCTGTAGATACAGCTTATATTCGTGAGTTATTCATACCTTTTTCCTCGCCCGGTTTTACATTCTTCCTGAATTGAATTGAATCACCCCGAAACAAAAATGGCTACTGCTATGAACCATGGATCGATAAAACTAACTGTTCAGTGAGAGAAATGGATTAAGGCCCAGTTGCTTTGAAATCCATCGGAGCAGGAAAAGAATTAACCGTATTAAACGGTTTTATTTGTGGAAGAAGGTAACTCGAGTGTCTTGACTAAAATAACTGTTCGCCAAAAAAAAAAATTCTCACAAAAAGCGGACGCAAAGCCAAGAAAGGAGATCAAAAGGACACCCTTTACCACTGCCGCTCACGTTCTCTGAAGTCTGTGGCTTAAAAATCAGACAACGATGACAGTAATTAAAATGTTTTGCTTCAATAAGGGCCTGAATATTCGCTAATTCGCACTCAATCGAAGTGTGTTCAATGGACATACCTCCGACCAAAAATTTCCTGTTTTCTATCTGATAACTGAGTTATTTCCCGCCATGGCGGTGTCATTAATCAGAATTGTCAAAAAATGGGCGAGGCATGCCTATGGAAACTTCCTTTTAATCAATTTGAACATCTAGTTTTCGGCTTTCAAAGTAGTTCGGCATTAACACTGATATTTTTTTAAGGGTCTCTTAAAGTGACTGTGCGTGGGAAGAGTCCCGTTGCAAACGCCAAGTTATTGGGCGCCTCGTCTGATGAAATTACTGCTTTTAAAGCATCTATTGGAAAAGACTTTCCGTTGGAAAAAAAAATCGAAAACTCTGGAAGAAAACTGTATGCGTGCGTTGCTACTGAGAAAATTATTCATTGAAAACAGTTTGCACCTAACAAGCAAGCCTTGACTGAGTACATTCACTCTCACAGAGCATTCTCCAAAACATGTCCATGAATTAAAGAGATCGAAACACATCTATTTTTTTTCTCGTCAAACCTTGAACAGGAGGACGCCATGTTGGACGGGCAAGCTCCGCGAGGCCTGGGGGCGAAGGAGTGAACATTTGATCTTTGAGGTATCTCAAAAACGGTGTCATTTGACATTTTATTTTAACATAAATGTACTAATAACTCAGCAAGGGGCACATTAATCAATCAAAATTCAATCTAGCCTGGCTAATAGCTCCTCTGATAGGTTGACTCATGGGCCAATGAAATTTTCCTTCGAATACTGTCCTAATTAACACGATCATAAATTTTGCTCTATTGGGAATCAACTCTTAATTCTTAAAATTGAAATTTTAATTTTTAATTTGCGATAAAGTATGGTTAATAGGCCGCGAAAAAAGCAGTGAAAAAAGAACTTGATTCCCCCCGTTTTTCTTTCACAAGTTTCAATATGCTATGGATTCTTTTTTGCACCTGTTCAACTGATCTTCTAACACAAAGAATTCAAGCTAAATTTCTCAATTCAATTTAAACTGACAATGCTCCCGCTTTGAAGCCCTTCTAAAAGGCCAAAACAACAGGGCAAAACAGCATACTAATCACGCAATAATAAGATGGCTTCTGTGAATTAAAGGAAAAAGTCATTTTGTTCAGTGATAAACTTTCGTTATGCTTTGTGTTCGACTAACGTCGAGAACTGTTTAAGAATGTTGCTAGTTATCTCTAAAAAACCCCTGAAATACTCAAGACAGTTAAGGCGCTGTCACACTAGGCAATTTTTCGTGCAACTTGTCTCGCAATCGCAATTTTGTTGCGAGGCAAGTTGCACTAAAAATTGCCTAGTGCAGCATACCCTGCCACACACATTTTTCGCTTTCTTTTTTTGTTGCCGCAATCGTTGCGAAAAGTAGAAGTTACTTCTACTTTCCGCAACGCGTCTCGCAATGTTGCGAGGATTTTTCCCACATTGCGCAGTGTAACATCTACCCTGCAACTAGTGTCGCAACGTTTTGCGGCATCAACGAATGAAAATGACCCTTTGACGTCACGTGGTCATCAAAGCCAGACAAGTTTCACGAAACGTTGCCTAGTGCAACACCGGTCGAGCAACTTGTCTCGCAGCGTGGGAAAATTTATGGCAACAAAATTGCGAGACAAGTTGCAAGAGAAGTTGCCTAGTGTAACAGCGCCTTTAGTATTTGATTAACGGATGTCAATTAGAAAGTAGCATGAAATTCTGTACGTCCAAGGTGTTAGCTCACCCGGTGCTGACCTTGAGAATTTGTTCAGAATATACACTCTTACCCAGTAAAATGGCTTCTAGCTGCGGCTCATAATCTTGTCACTGACCGAATGATCGAGATGACCTCACTCCACGACAAATCTTTTTAATCAGGTGAAAGGTAATTAAGATAAGACTGCAAGGCTTCTACTCAAATAGAAAACCAAAATATCAGCCTCCGTGGAAGACAGGCACGTTCAATCTGGAGAAGAGCAATCAGCTGTGTGCGATACACAAGCTTAGGCATGCAGCACGTGCCTGCTATTTGTTCTACTGTCTGAAAACGTTGCCCTTAAATTTTGAGTGTGTAATATGAATGAAAACTTTCTTAGTATTAAGTTTTTGCGCCACTGTTTATTAAGCTCTATGCGTGGCTACTCTCAATTTTCGACTCATCAATCAGTTGAAAGGTATGAACGTAGAAAGGAAATTTGCAGAATGCTGTAGTGCCGGGTTTTCATGGTACGCGTTTGAAGGTGGTTGAGCACATCCAAAACAACTGAAGTTTCTGAGAAATTCGTTAATTTTCTTATCTCTTCGGGGTGAAACTCTAAAAGTGTGGCCATTGAAACGGTGAAAGTGTCCATTAAAGAGTACGTTCCAGTAATGCTGTTTAGTATGTGGAACTAGCTGATTCAAAACTTTTTGAGGTACGTTTCAGGTTGAAATCCTTAGGTGTTGTCAATCAAATTAAACATACTTAACAGTAATTTCCAGTCGAGCCGTTATTAAGCTGGTCACTGTGGTGCTAGCCATTAATAAGAATAATACTTAGTATTTATTAAGTGCACTTTTCTATCTATATTTTCAAAACTTCTCGGAGCAGCCAACAATTTACAACCCACGTAGGAGGCTGCATCCAGGAAATCGGACCCAGGACTGAGCCCGCCAACCCTTCTCGTCTTCCCCAAGTCTGTGGATGAACTAGTGAAGTGGCACCTTTTAAAATGAACGTTGCTCATCATATTTTCCTGTCACGTACTGTTTATCACGCTTTTAATTAAAGCACAATTCGATCTTTAGAATGACCGTTCAAATGAAAGCCGAGTAACAGTGCAAACACTTGAGCTGGCTGTTTACCTACTTCTCAAAATTGTTGTAAGGCGAAACGTTATGGTAACGCTTTGTTGGCAAAACGTCAAGAAAAACTGCCCTTACATCGTTATCAGTGAACAAAATTCAAGTGTGATTCTGCAGGAAATGGTAGACTGTTTATTCAGCCTATTAATTAAAAGTCAAAACTAATTAAACTATTAACCCAAGGAGTCTTATCTTATATTCCTACCTTAAAAAAAAATTGTGCATCCGTGAGAACACCTATCCATTGAAGTTCCGTTAGTGATGGGATGTAAAATAATTGTGAGGATGTTAGCCAGAACACCGCTGACTCAAAGGACGCGCAATTTAGGCAAAGTCTGTGTCCAGCGATAAAGGAGAAATTTGATCCACCGTGGAGGACCAAATATAAAATTAAAGCATTAAACTGCAAATCCAAAAAAGAGCCTTTGATCTCCTTAACATAAAATAATAGGACAAGTTTCAAATCCCACTTAAACTCGAGACTTCGTCCAAATTTAAACGAAACAAGCCACAAAGAAGGATTCTTTTACGCACGCAACATCACGATTGACCTTCGGATGCAAGGATCTCATGTTCAGACGTCGAAACGTCTTTTTAGCAAGGCTTAAATTTTCTTTGACACGTTTAGTTTAGGAGGCGTCCCAGCCTTCAATTTCCAAACTTGTTTTTGAGCCTTACCCCCTTCCCGCTACACGAACCCACCTAAGCGCTCTCACTTCTCTTGTGGTACGTGCGCATGCATAAGAAATGGAAAGAGCATCGCGGAAAGGGTGGTTTCCACGGATAATCGCTTCTTAAACCGATACCATTTTCGTTGCGTCTTTTCTTATAATCGTTTCACAGTATAAATAACTCATCATTGTAATGATTCGTAGAGTTTCCCCCCAATTCCCCCCTTAAAAAACGAATCAGGGCATGTGGGCTACTTCCTCGGCGAGGCGCACTTTCATGGCATCAGTTGTGAAGATGTTCATACCTGTCTAACCACAAAATCGGGAGCGGTCTTATTTTTGGCTTGTCAAAACAAACTCAGCTTATTTCTTTCCGTGAAGCCTGGGCCGAGTTATGGTACATTGTTTCTGAAATCTGCTCTGAACAGTTAGTTCAGTATACGCTTCAACAAGACAGGACTGAAATTAATTTTACTGCCCGTCATCACACGATTTCAGACGCCGAAGTACGCGGCTGGCCGGAGAGGACAATTTAGGGCTCAGCCGCTAACGAAGACTGTGTTCTTTTAAATTTTAGGGATTTTATCTCGTGGCGCCCGTGAGACGCGTGTTAAGCTGTTAAAGCATGTTATTTGCTTATAGTCTTGCGTCTTGAACATTGAAACCAGCCGGATTGGTGTGCAGGACAAGCTTAATTAAAAGGGCGGAAGTTTGATCCCTGGCCTTAGTGAAAGAATGAAGAGTTTTCTAGTCGATAGTTTTGTTAATTGCGTCGTTACAACTGTGGAGAACCTTTTTTATCTATCACGTTTCAAATCACTGAATTCTAGAATTGAATATCGGGATTCCGTTAATAATCTTTAAATTAAGGGGGTGGTGTCAGAACATAGCCATCTTGATATAACGACACCGTTTTTGCCCCAGACAATGGGACACCATGATGTCCGTTTTGTAAGTGCAGGACAATAGCTTACGTAAAGGCTTTGTTTGTCACTTTTGTTGTCTATACTGGGCAGAACAAATAACACCTTCAAGCTTCTTTTGGTATTCCTCCAACTGCAGGAGTTTTTTCCGTCAAGTTGTTTTTGTCGTTCTTGCTGCCAAAAAGCGCTGAAACGTCTTCGCAACAGTTATATTTGCTACAATGTAGATCTAAAACCAGTATTACTGATGCGCCTACATTGATTTCAATCTAAACTTCAACGGGTGTTATTTACTCTCTGTTTATCTTAGCACTTGGTGTTGCTACGAAATATGAAATAAACTTTAACAAATTAGGCATGTGAAAATGAAATCGAAACTGGAAAGAAAATCATTTTCTACGACTTTAGGCCTGCTGTCACCAGTGTACAACTGCGTCATACCTGAAAATTGCTGATTTTCACAAGAATAACTTCTAAACATTACTGACCATTTAGACATTTCGGACGACCTAGCGTATGCAGGACGTTTGTCACAAGAACCTCAGTGGTTGAATGACCTAGCTCCCACAAGGTAAGTCTCCTGAAGTTGAGTGCATGATGCCGCATTTGAACTGGTTATCGGAAAGTCATATAGGCTCGGGCTTTTTTTTTTTCTTGCTTGCCCGCGTCGTAACTGATAAATTCTTTATTTTAATACCTCCAGAATCTAAATCTCGATATTTAATTAACAGTAACGTGAAACTTTACAACTCTTGCTGAAATTTAAGCGTAATGCAACAAAATTAATTTCGGTATAATTATTTCATGTCAGTCGAGGCCCTAAAAGCCGCAATAATCCTCTTAACTCTGTAACGGGACTCTAAACGCTAAGAGATGTAGTCTCAAATCACATCCAGATATAAAGCATTTAGGTGGAATCTCTGATTAGCGATTTTAAAGGTACCCGACCTTTTGACGGCTTTGTAAAGATACGCCTCTAAGTTCCACCGATTTAGGGTGAACAATTTCTGCGAATGAAATATTGCGTGCACGGGCATGCGAGAGTTCCGACGGAAACTAATTGCTCGGGGATATTATTATTAAGCCGAGAAAAAAAAACTGAACAAAGTTAAGTGGTGTCTCGATTGACCCTTCGACCACCAAGTCAAGTGCTCATAACGGTCAAATCGACCGATACCTGGCGATCGATACTCGATCAATACCTTAACCGATACTCGGTCGATACTCTGTCCGATAATATGATCAGCTAATCTAAGCCGTATCGCTCTAACGGACGGCTGACGCTGGTTAAGACAGATTTCAAAGTTATCTAGGTTTTACCTTGTTGATCCTCCTTAACGTAGTTCTGGTTCTGCGGTTCTACGCAAATTCATCTCGGTGTCATTAGCCGCACGTATGTTTTGCTCAGTACGGAACAGTCAAGTAATATTTATGGCTGGTAACTCGGGCATACGCGGAAAAATGTCGATTACCTCTAGATCTGACAGGAGATTAAACTGGAATATATGATTCTTCAGCGCATGCAAAACTGTTGCCAATAATTTGCGAAAAGTGTATTAGTATATTCTGCGCAATTTCTCAGTAAAACACTTTCCGCACGTCTAATTCTGTACACTGCTGTGTTTCTAAAGATCAGTTCTCTTTATGTCAACACTGGAATCATCAAATGACACCTCGTGACCCCAAGGCGGCTTTTTCGCTCTGGACGTCTTGTGCGAGTGTGTTAACAGAAAAAGGCATGACCTCTTCTCTTACTTTTAGTTGTCCTGCAGTTTCACGTTACGTAATAAGTTTTGCAGTGACGCGCTCTCGACGTTTTTGCCTAAGATTATTCATCGATTTAGCTAGACCTAAAGCCTCACAAAGAAACATTTCCAAACGTGCTCCATTAATTTGCGATTACCGATAAGCCGGTGACACACGGTTCAACATTTTTTGATCAACAAATGTTGCAGCTCTTGTACAACAGATGTTGAACACTGTGTCATGCCATGTTGAATGTTGAAATAGGCCGTTCAACTTGTTGTTGAACGAAAATGGAGGCAAGCTCGATTCCGTTCAGCAAGTTACTGCCGGCAACCTCTTCCGTACATTTGTCACGATGTTGAGCCGTGTGTCACCAGCTTAAATTTACCTTTTACGCGGCTGTTATAGTTTTACACAAACCGGCTTTTCAACTGTTAGCGTAAGATATTTACTTAGTGCAAAATAACACTAAATCTATCTCGTCTTTCTCTACATGTAAATTTCATAATCGTGACCTGCCTCTCGAAAAAACATGTTTCCTAGTAAGGCCTTAACCGCTCTATTGAATTTCAACTCAACAGTTGAATGACACCTCGTAGTGTTAACGACATACCCCCAGCGAAAAACTGGGGCCACGACAGAGCAACATTTAGTGTAGCTCTTGGCAGGTTTTGCAGTATTTTAAACGGGAAACCAAGTTGGAGGCGCCAACATTCATCAGCATTTAAAGGATCATGAAATCACCGAGTTTTATCTCTTCCTTCGCTGTTCCGATTTTGCGCAAGGTCACCGGAACCCTATTAGAATGTACTCGAAAATTATTGCTTCTAAAATTTCAACCAGGGGAATTAGAAATATGTCCTCTGACAACACGCTGATTGAGACCCGTGGCTAGAAAGGGGTCATTTGTTTTCGTGGAAGGATGGGCTGGGATCCAGATTATCAAGGAATGATCGAACATGTCAATGTGTTTGATAGAAAATAGTGAGGTAGTAGCATTTTCTTGTGGCCAAGTGTCGAATGATATAGACATTGGGTTTAAGCACCACCAGATCAAATAAGTGAACGCCTATCTGACCTCGTGATCTCGTTTACACCAAAGGAAATACAAAAGCAAAAATATCTCCAAACTACGCCTTTCTTATCTCCGCTTATCGCTAAAAATGTCGCTCGATTGATTTAATTTTTGTCGCTTGAAGTGCTGCTGTATCAAAAGCGGCGAGGACACTAATTAAGAATCCTGCTCGAGAAGTCCCTCCTGTAAACTCTCTCTGTGGCCAGAGGCGCCCGGCGCCAACGAGATAGAACGCATAGACGGGTTATTTTTACTGTTGCCTAGCTAATGTATATTTTAACTTGCGTCCTTGTTGTTGTTATCTTTTCTTGCCGAAGAATTTTTAGAATGAAGGGTCAAATGAGCGCGTTCTGGCACCTTTTTGTTTGTGAACCGCTCCTTCCATTTCAGCACAGTGTTGCATGTTGCGTCACGCACGCAGGCAACGCATTTCTGTTTTTTTTTTTCTTTTTTTAAAGATCAAAACGCTTAATGTGAGCTTTTGAGTCTGAAGTTTTACTGAAAGTTACAAGTTTTTGTTCCGCCCAAGTTAAATAACGAATGTCGCAAAAGGTGTCACATCGTGTAGAAACACCACTTTCTATTCATTGCCTTAGAATGAAAACCCACAGGAAGTTGTTATGACTACTTACATTGAATGGAAAGTAAAACAAACTCGACAATAGAACAAGATTCGATGGTATGCGAAATTTTGAACAAGCACGAACAAAGCATGAGCTTGTTTAGTTCGATTAATTCCAACGCAGGATCGCTGCGATTCTCGGACGCCATACCTAAGTCGATCCTTGGATTGAACTTTGTCCAAGCAACGTACAGTCACGGACAATTCCTTTTCGTAAAACAAGACTGAAAAATGACCTTGCAAGATTAACTGCACCTTTACTTATCGTTAAAAGTTAGAGAATGTCCCGTCCGAGAATATTCGATACGTGAGGTCTTCAAATACAACTATGGAGTGATCGCTGAATTACCCACATTATCGAGTTTAATTGTCGCTTCATTTTTTACCCTCAAACATACTAAATAAATCACTGTTTTACTTACTCAAGATGCTCTCGTATATTTATACCATGGCCTTGGGCTCTTATTCCAGTCAGATTTACGATTGAGCCCTCTTCAAGAGTTTCACACAAGTAATGAATGCGTAAAGTTCGCCCTTGAGTTCAATCCGCGATGGCCGATGTTGCTCGGGGCGCGATGCCAATTCCTTGTGATACGATCTGGGTGAAAAGAAATCCCCGCTGGGCTTTTCTTGGCCTTGAAAATCCTCGAAACGCTCTGTAACCCCTCCAATAGCGCTGAAGATTCCAACACTTCCAACTTTCTTCAAACACGTTGATGGACAATCTGACGGCTCTGACAGTTACCTCCTTCGGTGAAGCGACCCTGCGGAGAATTCAGCAGAAAACCACACAGAAAATGCACTCAATCTTTCGCGCCTTGATTAGATCTTTCCACTTTCAATCTTTAGGCGTAATTGACATTAATTGACTGGCTGGATGGCTAATTTAACAGATCATCAGCTCGTTTTAATCGCTATTGTGTAATCGACCAATCCGCTGTCAGGGCTGTTTTTGATGTCAATGAGATGACTGTCTAAAAATACAAGCAAAGCTTTCAAACGTGACGCCGTTTGTGGGAAAACGATCATCTCGCTTCCTCTAGATGCGAAACAAATATTTCTTTACCTTCTTATTTTCATAATGCCTAAAGACGCCTCAATGTCTTCATTCTGGACACTTAAACCTTTTCGTTGACTCCAAAGACAATTAATACACTGGGACAAAAACGCGCGTTAAATGGACAGTGGACGGCTAAAATAACGCGCGCTTCGTTAAACTGTATCTCATGTTGAAAACTTACATCATCCAGCTTTTCATTTACGGCGATCAACAAAAAGGACCTCCCTTCCGATAAGATCTCAATTATTTCACATAATGCCTGGATAGAGGAAATCTTTCTACGGCGTTGAAACCTGAATGCAAGATAATTTCAGCCTGCGCGGTATTTTTGCCTGCGTTCTGCGTTCTGTTCAGTTGTCATATGCTTTGGAGACGTATATTGCATATTCAGTCACCTCACACATTGGCTGCTGTTTGCACACCGATGTGCTTCAAGTGATTGCGCTGTGGATTAATCCTTTAAACTGGCTTCGAAAGCTAAAGCTGCTAAGCGATATCTTCCGTGTACTAAATAATTTCTTTCCTGTCTTGACCTTTATTCAGTGCGGTTTGTTTGCGGAAACCATACCTTTCTCCAGTACACGTCTACTGTTTGTTGGAAACGAAGGCTACCTAACAGAACCTTTGTGAAATAGATCAGCCACTTTGTTTTTATTCTTTCGCATCGTAAACATTTGGGATGATTTCACAGCTTCAAGAAGTAGCAATCGAGGGTGATCACTTTTCGAGATGGTGAAATCTTTGGGTTTTTTTCCGATGCGGTGTCATTTCCGTGGGAAATGTTACAACAGAACGGAATCATTAAAATAACTGAAAAGAAACTTGTTTGTTGCTTCACAGAAACGGCTGTTTTAGCACTTATAATTCCTCCCCAAAAATAAAAAGCAAAAGTCACATAGCATACTGAGAGTAAACATTTGCTTTAATTTCACAATTAACTCAGAGCCTGTAAAAATATTTTCCCTTAAAGTATAGAGCAAACAAAAACATTGCATGGTGTGAAATGTGCACGATTTTACCTATCACGTTAAAGGTTCATTGAAAACAAAAAGCATTTCGTTAGTTTGTTTAATCGACCTTGCACCTCTGCCTCACTCGTTTCGGAATCCTTTTAGATGGGCGGGTCGTGTGCTTATCTTTTGTTCTGTTTTGTAGAAACAAATTGACAAAAAGAAATCTCGTACACGATCAAGGCGCGGAAACACAGAAGCTTTAAGATGCTTGTCATCCAATTTAATAAGCTACCGCGGTTTGAGTTTTTTTTTTTTTTTACGAGACAGCAAATTAAAAGCGCCTTTTTGGTGGGATTGTTGCTGAGAGCCGGTTAGGTTGTTCGAATTAGGGTGTGTTCAAATCGTTCCCCATTGAAATTATGTTGCCCTTGGTCTCAATGTAGACATACAGCGATAATCGATTCAATAGATAGCTTGTATCGTGGGATCCAAATCAGTTCGGGATTTTACATTCCTGCAGGTAACGCTTTCGGCCTTCAAGGTGAAGTTGTTTAAAAATAGCTTGTTGTACATGTATCACCTCTTTTTTCGCCATATTACCGTCGCATAACGCTCGAGCTCTTTGCAATGAACTATGTTGTTAACTCACCTTGGGAAGATGCATACGCGGAGATTTTTTACTTGATGAAAGAACCACAACATTATCAATCTATCGTTAACAGCGGGTCGGACAGAACGGCTTATAATTATAAACCAGACAGATGGAGACCATCAACCCCCAATGTGCTCCACTTTATAGACAAAATGCCCTCCGGGGAACAATCTTGCCCTGTAGCTCGTTATAGCGGTTAGTCTAAATGGGAATCAGTCCGTGCTAGGCCCTGTCCAGTCACTTGTAATGTTGCAGCCGTTCAGCTACCTCTTTATTTGATGCACTCGGAAGCCTCAGAGTTCATGATCAGGGAATAAGATACAGAATATATATTTTTCGACATACATTTTTACTAAATTTGATGGGCCAATTCAAAGCTATTTGGACCTATTTAATCTCAGTTAAATCACGTCTTCGCCTCGGGATGGAGTACTTAGAACTTTCTGGTGACTCTCCACGTGATCGTGGCTCCGTGGTCTTTTGGGGAAGCATCCACTCGCACATCAGCAGGGGCCCATTAAGACCATTAAGAGCGCTTCCCGTGTGTGAAAATGTCCCGCGTGGGTATACTGATTAAATTTAACTGTGAGCACGCAAAGCTACTGGCTGGGTAATTTGATCTCGAGCCTTTAACTTTTGATTTTTTTCGGTCAGCGTGAGTTTGTTGACACCATGCAGTATGAAAGATATAAAAAGTAATTTTCCGCGATTCGCGTTACAAAGATGGTTCAGGCAAAAGTTTCTCTTCCAAACTCGGAATCTGACATCATTATAATCATATTAGGGAGTGCTTTTTGCAGCTCTCCGGAATTGATCACAATGGGAATGGTACAGCTCTGAACACTTCTCTGCTAGCATCTTCGGACGAAAATAAATTTGAGGTTTTCCCAGCCATTTCGTGCGCAGCAAAAAACCAAATGGTCAGGATGGCGGAAAATAGCATTTCCGCCCGACATGACCAACTTCTCAAGACGGCTCGGCTTTGGGCGCAAGGCCGGTGCCGGTTAGTTCGCGCACGTACACCTCTCGCGGGGGAACGATGGTACGGCCGCTGGTTCCCGGATCGGCGTTAGAACGACTCATTATACACTGATGAAATATCCTCGGCCTTTACTTTGGCTAGAGCAAGAAATAGCTAGAATAGGCTAGTAGACTGATTGGCATTCGAATTAGCCCACTAATCGTTTTTCCGGGAAGTGGAACGTGTTCAAACTAATTTCAATTTAGACGTTATGGATTTCGAGGGTCTTTTTCTTTTTTTAGCTGTGGACTACAAATCGAGCTTCTCAATCGTTTCTGCTATTACAAATTTGTCTATTGTTAAACTGGCCAAATTGCGTGCGAGATGGTGCGGAAAAGGAAAAGTTTTTCACCACTCATTTCTCATGTTCGCCAACCCCCAAAATTCGACCACAAGGTCGGAAAAGGTCTTTTTCTCACAAAATGGCAACACAACATCAAAACCGCACGACCCTATTTTCAACGGGATTCTCTGAGGTCTTTCGAGGCTTATGAATCTATGATAACTGTTCTTTTTATCGCCCGAACGGTTGCGCCAAGTTGCCGGCATTTTTCATTCAAAACAGGTCTGTGACTCAGAGATTTCATAGTCACTAGCAAACCAGCCTAAGACACTAATCTAAAAATCCCCTTTGTTAATTATAAGTCCACTGTCGGTAGATATCTATATTGTTGATAAGAATAAGTTGTATGGGTGCGACGAAACTTAACTTGTTGATAACGACGGCGAAGCTGTTTTCGCGTCTCTGAAATGTTCCAGTTAAACTTGCGCGCTTCATTTTCTTAAATAACAAAAGTTCCTTGTACATGCTATTTCTTCGTTTTGAATTAATTGTTTTCAGTTTTGTGTTCAATTTGTCAAGTTGTTTCCGCCAGGTTTGTTTTGATAAATAAAAACGTTTCCGTTGTGTATTAGTGGATATTACACAGGTTGTTTGCCAATCCAAGTAGCTTTAACTTGCTGCAAGTGGAATTAGAGTTTTAATAGAGTCTGATATGTTCTGCAAATTAAAAAAAATTATTTGTTTGCTTTATCGTACCAACTGCGGAAAATCCGAGGGGAGTTCCATAGGAGTACCGTTTAGTTCCCATAGTCCTGGGACGCTTTTCTAGCCATTCAGGCTTTTGAACAAATAACATTAAAAGAAGGAAGGTGTTCATTGAAATTCTGGGATATCCTTACCATGCATGCGCCGCAGTTTCGTCCCGGCCTTCGCATCCAAGTTAGCAGCATTTGTGTTTGCTGTGAACTGTTTGAAGTGTTTGAGGAGACCTCTTTTCCGAGACTTGAGGACCCTCACTTGTGCCGTTCAAAAGACCCACTTTACTAATGGCAGATGAGCGTGTATTTCCTTTTCTAAAGAACAACAATCTCATCGGTGGACTGACTTGCGCATTTTTATCAGTGCCGAACTTGACAAATCCTGATTGACTGAGACTAAGGCCAATTGGATTCCAACTGGATCAATCAACTCACTCAACAGATTTGATGTTAAATCAATCACAATGGCGCTGGCAAAAACTGTTTTGGAAACAAATTGAGCCCATATAGTAGATAAGTTTAAAGAACTGTTTCATAACATGTAGCCTGAATTTTAAGCTGATGCGAGATAGCGCTTTCGAAAAAAAAAACGTTAACTGAGAAAAACGCGTTTTAACACGTTAAGTGTGAGATTCTTTTCGGCTTTCAGATCTCTATTCTATTTTTGCAGAGAGCTTGCCGAGGATGTGACTACGTTCAAAACCTACAAAAGTACGAACTACATAACAAGTTTCATTTTAACCTTTGGGATCATGGAGCCTTCGAGTTGCTGAGAGATTATTAAAAGAATTAACTGTTTATCACACTGAAAGGCATACAGAAAAAAACTCCCCTTGACAGAGAAATTCAACGAAATCAATTCCAAGCACACGTCGTGTTGTATAGAATCGCACTGATGAGACTAAATATTCATATTATCAGTCGATTTTAAACCTATATCCTGGTTTAAATCTTCCTTTACCCTTGCACACCTCTGTTTGTTTGTTTGTTTGTTGAGGAATAGTTTAAAATCAGTTGTTGATGTTGTTGTTGCTGTTGTTTTGCTTTGTAAAGATGCGTTCTAGCCCTAGCTCAGTGACACACTCTTCATTATTCCGCAAAGCTGGTCTAAGTCTGCGTTCTCCATCTCGTGGGCTAAGCGCGAGCTGGTTCAACATTGCGAGAGCATATTTCTTGTAAATTACTCGACGGAAAAATAAAACAAGATTATTTTTTCCGGTTTACCTGTTTGCGTGTCCACTTTGCAGCCGTCTGGCTGACGCGGCGTCATGCAGTGCGAGGTACGTAACAAAACAGTTTGGTCTATACAGTTTTGTCGCTGTTCCTTGAAAATTAAAGGATCTCCGTCAGAGCTTCTGATAAGGAGTTTCTATTCACTGTACCCGTTAGCTTCCTCACAATAGCTTTAAAGCATCGCAAGAAGAATCATTTGCGAAGGAATCCTAACTTTCTCGTTGCTACATGACCGGGAACATAAGAGGCTTAAAGATTTGGTTTCCGGTGTTTCTAAGACCTATGCAAATACACAGAGAATCTAACCTGAACTGAACCGACAAACAATTCTAGCCGCTGCCAGAGGGTATAACATGGTACAGGTAAATAGGAAATAGCCGGCATCCCAGTCAACTCAGACATCACGGACCTGAAAACGTACGTGCCAGCCAGTTCGTATTTCACTGTATACAGCTGGACGGCCGGCGAGGGAAGAATGAAACTAAATTAAAAAGTCAAGGATTATTCGGCGAGATGCAATCTGTACGCAGCGTACGGTCGCTGTGTGTTCACGTTCGAAAGCCATAAGCTAGCGGTGAGTGCCCTGGAAACCAGTGGGTCGGAATGAGCTCAGTGTACGTCAGTATTCGATCTGCTTAAACAGACGGTTAGAAAAACATCAACTACCCCCGTCTGACAACAGGATGAGGTTGCATTAAGCTCAGACGGATGCAAGACGCACCCTAAAACCGCTGCGGATTCCCTTCCATGACCACCCTTTCCCAAGCTACTACTACGAGCTCTCAACATTTGGGTGGCCTTCACTAACAAGGGGTTATTCTGTGAACTTCGGAAACATCCCGTCAGGTGGTCACTGGACAGTTCAAAGTTTTAATTCCATGATATGTCACTGCGGAATTGTCCTCTTGATTGGTTTTCACAGAAAAAAGAAAATTTACTGATAACTTAAGAACGTTTCCGGATTTTCATAGGCCCGGCTTCAAATCTCAATTTCACGTCTGCGCAAGTCTCTCGGAAACTAATTTTGTTATCTGTAAACAAAATTAAATTAGGATCGAGTGCTATTTTTGTTTAATAATTCAGAGGCTTAGCAGCTATAGCAGCTTTAAATCTAAGCCCTCAGCCCCTCCCACCCGCCCTACTTTTCTCATGGGAACGCTGCGCCCCATCCAATCCGCGCTCCTGCTGTAGAAACTTTCATGCCTCGCGTTTTAGTCCAGGGGCTCATTTCAGCCCTAAATATTCTCGAAACGTGTTATGAATATCTCCGAATAAAGGAGAAAATAAAAGACGATTAAAAAGTAAATTATATTTTCGATCTTAAACAAAAGTAATTATTATTATTATTTAGTTAATACTCTTCTTAATATTTTAACTAGTATCTATTTATAATCTTATTAATTTTATCATTTTAATTAAACTTTTATCGAATTTGTGATATACCTTATGTTTTAGCGCTCTATTTAGTTGTGATCACGTGACAGCCCGGATGCCATAAAGCGCACGTGCTCATCCCGTGCTCGTTGTTTTACTTTCCTGAGACTTGAGACAGAGACAAATTTAGTGTACCACCAATATCATAGCACGCAATACAGTTGAACCTCTCTAATGCGAACACTAAAGGGACAGACGAAAGTGTCCGTATTATAGAGGTCACCAAGATTGCAACATTTTTAAGACTCCACTGACAGTTTTAAGTGTTCAGTAACGAAAAATAGGCCCAGTGTATCTAAACTGACTAATATACGGTATCAGACACAACGATTTGTACATCTCAGTTACAGTACATACTTTATACGAATCGGTTATTTGAAACTAAAGGAACTACGTACAACGCAATGCTTCACCTAAAAAGGTACTAATAAAAGTACAATTTTC
>BLFK01000645.1:251328-287574 GCA_014634185.1 Astreopora myriophthalma | reverse complement strand
CCATCACCACCACCCCCCTCCCCCCCATCACCCCCCCCCCCCCCCCCCCCAAGGCATTTGACTTTTTAGAAAAATTGTGGTCAAATTCCACAAAACCCATGCAGAATAGCAAAATGGCTCGCGAGCAAATTGCCAGGGGAACGAATTTCGTAATCCTCAAGCTTGTTGCCCTTCTTGATAATCAAATGCCTGACCAGGCTGGCTTGCATTTGTCTTGGGTAGGGGTGGGTGGGTGCTCTTGGAATTGATCGAGACGTTATGTCAACTTTATTTCATTCATTTAAAAAAAAAATTAAACAAACATACAAAGAAGCAACAACAACACAAAACAAACAAAAAAACACGGCCTATAGTGGGTCAGCATTCAGTCTTGGAGCAATAACTATTTCAGAATACCCAGCAATTTAAGAGCAGTTCTAATGTATTGCTCCCGCAGTCTGGCAGTACTGCAGTCCCAAACTCAATGAATTGTGTCATGAAAGCAAGGCTAGTAAAACAAGTGCTTCCACAATACCCCACTCTCATAGTCGAGGAAGACTAACAAAACAAATGGTCCGGCAGTCCCGCACTCCTGTATTTGAAGAATGAATTTATAAAAAGCAAGGCTTGTAAAACAAGTGTTCCTGCAGTCTCATACTCCTGTAGTCAAAGGGAAATACAATGACTAAGTGATCATTATTTTTGACAACTTTGGACTGGAGGAGCAACAATTGAAGACGCATATTTTTAAGTATGTGTACCAACTTGTAACCTTGTCCAGATTTAAGTGCTGAGTACTTCAAGTGCTTAAGCCTGGTTTTAATTCTGTTGCAAGCAATGTTGGGGTCACAGACTGAAGTAACCACAGGTGATGAAAAAGTGATGTGTTTCCATAATTAGGATCCCAAAGGACAGCATTAGATGCAGTGTGTTTAGAACATTCAATGAGTGTGTTTGATAAAGAACTATTGTAGGATGGGTTTGTTAATATGATTGCATTATTGCAGTGGATTGCAGACAATCACAGGGGACACAATTATAATAGTTATCCCCTCTGCAATCAGTTGTGCAATTCTGTGATTGTGTACAGCCATGTGGAAGCCGGGTTTTACAAGGGTTGTTCCTCATAATTTATGCCCAGCATAAGTCCTTGCTCATGTTTTCAAGTAACTAACAGGCCAACTGTTCTCTCTCTCTCTCTCTCTCTCTCTCTCTCTCTCTCTCTCTCTTTTTCCTTTTCTAGTGCACCTCTGTTCTCTGTTCCATTGTTTGGGGGTTCAGCTACAATAGAATGGATTACGCTGAGTTCCTCTGGAGTGTCTGTTGCTGATAGCAGGGCTAAGACGCAAAGACTTGTACAGGGAAATGACAGCACCATACCGAGATGGGTAAAAGAATTGAGCTTGAATCATATTTTCATTCATTAATTTTACCTGGCTTAAAACTTCGTTCTCATTAACTACCTACTGTAATGATATTGGTCATGTTCCTGAATGCAGCTTATCACATAGCTGGAAACAAGTCTCTTGTAGCTCAGTGGCTGAATATTCAAACTAACCGACACTTGATAAAACACAGCACAAAAATTAATTAAGAAAGACCATTCAACTGATCAATGACCTTGTTTTGTTGGTTAGTGTTTTGTGATGCTTTTTATTAAAGTGGGATAAAAATACTTTAATGTAAGTTGTTGAAGTTCTTGTTTTGATCAAGTTGTGCATTTTCTTTACAGTTTGTAGGTGATCCACTGCTTTATATCCAGCAGTTTATTCTAATGGCACATGTCAGTCCCTGGAGACCACACTTACAGAATAATATGGTCATAAAGGAGGCATTAAGACCAGCTTTTAAGGTCACAAAATTTATCTTGGATTTCCAGCATAAAGTTGGGTATGCTACTGCTTTTTGGTTTGTTAGCAATGTACTGTACACTACAGCAAGCTTTTACCCTGCCACGCAAACTCAGTTTTCCCAATTGTTGGCTTCATTTCCACAGTCTTCAGACTCAAATGTTGACAAGTAGTTGATTAGTGGATAAGCTTCCATAACGTTACCCTATGTACCTTCTGTCATAGGAGCAGTGCTGTCAAGTTAAGTGATGTTTGTTTACAAGTAAGTTCTGGTTCCAGTGTTGCACATTTGTCAGGATACACAATCAAAGATCAGAGTTATCTTCCTTCTGAAGGATGTCTTTTGCTTTCACCTGCTAACCTTTGGAGTCGGAGCATGCAAAGGTTAGAATACAATGAGTTAGTTGTAAGTATTATTAACTAGTGAAAACTGTGAAAGGGTTCCTTGGTGAAAAATCTCACAGGATCTTTGAGGATCCTTAAAGATCTTCAAGGACCTTCTAAAGATCGTTAAGGATAAGGACCTTTTAAAGATTTTTGAAGGAAGGATCTTTGAAGGATCTTTGAAGGATCTTCAAAGATCTCCAGTTGCTAAACTACATGCAAAGACCTTTAAGGACATTTTAAGGATCTAGTGAGGATCTTGCAAAGATCCTTTTGAGAGCAAGTACAAGGATCTTAGCAAATGAAGGGCTCAGAGCAAAAACGTCCTATCTGACTTTTTCAGTGCGTTTGGTAATTTTGTGAAATTGCGGGTAAATTCCGTGCAATACACAGAAATTAAGTTATGGCATTACCCATCCTGAGTGATGTGAACAAAATAATGAAGGAAAAGAAAAAAAATTCAGGGCCCTGGGGAGAGGGAGTGGGGACACAAGAGCCAGAAAATATGAAAATACAGGTAAAAAAAACTTTTTTGTTTTTCATCAGATTACCCTAATTTTTGGCATATAGCATGGAGATGTTCACCCTGTAATTTCGATTTTGCGAAATGACCTAAAAATCACTTAAACGTCAGTTAGGACGACGGTTTTTGCCCGGAGCTCTTCAAATATCCTTGAAGGTCTTCAAGGATCCTGTCAAGGTTGTTAAAGATCCTGGCAAGATTTCTGAAGATCCTTAAAGCCATGACTTCCTAGATCAAGTAATTCACTGTCAGAGAAAACTTTTAATGGTTATTAAAAATATAATGTGGTCATGCACCTGTCTTAAGTCACAAAAAGGGCCATAGGATGAAAACTGACTGGCCGCAAAGAAGTTAAAACTCATACATCACTTTTGCCCGCTCATACATCATGTACATGTAGCAATGAAAGAGCAATGCCATGCCCCATATAATATAGGTTGTAGATGTAAGTTCTGAGTTCAACTTTGCTCTTTTTTTTTTTCAAGGTTTAATGAAGATCCTTCGGTCCTTGATGACCTGTATTTAGATCACAGCAAGCTGCCATTTAATATTGCTCTGAGAGGTGCACATAATTATTATATTTGTAACATCTGAACGTGTTGAGGTCACGACATTTTTTGTAGAATCCTAGAATTTAAAAAGAGTTATTGACAACGTTTATGTGATGCTCTTCAAATTAATGTGCTGTTGTTTGTTTCATTTTCCACAGAGTACATTCTTGGTTTGCCACTCAGGCACACAGGAATTTACCCCAATGTACATAGTGATGGACCCAACCATGTTATTCAGTATGCAGTAACACTCGTCCTTACCACACATGATTCAAGGTACAATAATAGTAGATAATTATCAGCCCTGACATTTTCACATGGATTTACATGGCAGATGTTGTGGTATGTTTACAAATCGTTTTAGTTGCCATCAGTTTCATCTTCCTCCAAACATAGAGAGAACAATGTTATTTTGGAAACCATAATTATTCAAACATGTACTTGATTGATTAACGTGGCAAACTGTTTAATTGTTCTCTTACTCAGTTATATCAATGACCTTGGGAAACAGTTGAAGAAGGAATTTCCTTTGGTCTCTCAAACTGCAAAGGACAACAGTGTTGACAAAGATGATGTTGTTCACATATACTACAAGGTATACATGAGGATAACAAGAGAAAAGGATGGTTACCGAATCTTTTTTTGCTTTTCACATGATCACTCAAACTTTAACTAGCCATAATTGTACTTCTCAAACTCAGTATAATGTGAACACCGCTCATCAGGTGCCAGTTCTTCAATGGTTGGACAAGCCTGTTTTGGATACGAAGACTCCGAACCCCCATACTTAAAGTACATTTTAGTCTAGACTTAAGTCTCAGACTTAAATCTACAGCTCAATTCTAGATTTAAGTAGGGGTCTCTGGGGTCTTCGGCTGTCTTTGTTTTCAAGAGCCAACTTTATGCAGCAGATAAAACACTATTAATTTGGCAAAGAAAATATTCTACATTGTTAAGCATTTACCACAGTTAAAATAATGATACTCTCCATAATTACATGAACCAAATGAATACTGAGTGTTTTATGGGGCTTCAAACCGGATAAAACACAACCTGCGAGTTTATTGAATGGCTTCAAATACGTTCCACAAAGAGCGTGTCTCTTTGGAGTCTGAACATTGGTCCAAATTAGCATACAAGAAAAACAAGAAAAAAACAAGCTGTATAGCTTACTAGTATTCTTTACATGACGAAGACTAACAAGGAGTGTTTTATCGGGTTTTAAAGCTCATGCATGTGACGTTTCATCGGTGATTTGATTGGCTGTTAGGTTCATGAATGAGTAATAAGAGTTGGAAGGAAAGCCCCATGTCATTGTAACGATGTCTCTTTCTTTTAGGGTGAACACAGAGAGTTCATTGAGCTTCTTCCCCTTTGTGTAATATACTTTATGGTCTTTCTTTACTTGGCTTTCTCTGTTGGTAAGTTCATGTCCAGTTTGAAAACATTTTCAGCAGCCAGTTTCTGTGATTTTGTTAATTGAATGGCTGTATGCATAAATGTATTAGTAATATGTTAAAGCAAGAAGAAATTTAATCTTGAATGCATGAGAGGCCCCCAGTGATGAATAAAATTGTCAGCCATTTGCAAGAGTAAAATTGAAACCGTCATTATTGGGAGTTTAAGGGTTAAACCTCGACATGCATTTTAGAGTTGCCTCTATGTCTTGTTACTATCGTACTAACAATAAAGCCAATATTTGGCATAAATATTTACAGCCAAGATCGAGATGGTTAAGAACAAGTGGGGTTTAGCATTCAGTGCTGTGATCTGTGTTGTTGCATCTCTCATCATGGCGTCAGGATTGTGTTCTTTCTTTGGCCTTGTAACTACTCTAGACAGCAGGTGAGACGGATAACCAAAGTGCTTTCTTGCAAGAGGGGAGGCTGGGGCAGTTGTATTTGTCAGGGCTTCCTGTAGTGGAACTCTGTGGAGGACACGTGATTGGTCACGTGAAGGGAGGAGAAGGATTCAGTGTGTGTAAATACTAGGGGAATAAAAAGGTTATTAAACACTACCTCTCGTACGTCTACACTCCGGGGGGGTGGAGAGGGGGGTCCTTGTTCCCTTGTTCCCGAAATTAATTCCGAACTTGTTCCCAGCTGTTTTATCCCTAAAATGGTTTATGTTCACTTGTTCCCTGAGATAATTATTTTGTCTTTGTTCCCCTGTTCCCCTGTTCCCCTGTTCCCCTGTTCCCAGTTCAAATTAGCCATGTTCCCTTGTTCCCCCAAACCCCTGGGAGACCCTGATTTGTTGTCAGGGTAGTCAGGAAGGTTTGGGTTTGGCGATTCCTCTCGCCTGCATGATACCCAGAGGGTGATCGCCATGTGTTGTTTGTTTACTTTTCCTTTCCCTGCCAATTTATGCCATCAGCCAGAGCTACACTGTATGGGAAGAAAACTGACATATATTTTTGTGGATCCGGGATGTGATGTTCGGGATTGAGTACAGATGCAAGCACACGACTACATAAGTTCAATAGGCCATTTCCGAATTGCTGTTTGCCTCTGTTTCAAAGCGAGTCTTGGTGCTAAACCATTTAAATGATACTGAGTTTGATTTGCATGAAAATACAAAAGTCATTTGCATTTGAATGGTTGTGCACCAGGACTCGTTTTGGAACCGAGGCAAACAGTAATTCGGAAATGGTCTATTAACTTTTGTTACTTGTTCTGCAGTGAGATATTTCCATATCTGGTTATTGTGGTTGGCGTTGAAAACATTTTGGTGATAACAAAATCAGTTGTGTCAACGCCGGTTGATCTTGAAGTCAAGATAAGAGTTGCACAAGGTATGTGAAAGGGTTAACTCTTTCTGCCCTAATGCTACGGTATAATTTTAATGTTAACAAGCGGTTCGGTCATGGGCTGTTATCATTCAGTTCTTCCACTGTGTTGTCTTCGTTAATTCAATAACTGTTCGTTTATTTTGAACATACACTGTCATCGTCACTGTGTCGGCCATTTTCCTGTTGTTGAACGTGGTTTTGTTTTACCGGTAGGATTAAGCAGAGAAGGCTGGTACATTTTCAAGAATCTTTGTACTGAGATATTGATCTTTTCTGTTGGATATTCTACCTTTGTACCTGCTGTACAGGTAAAAAAAAAAATTGAAATTCTTTAACAAACTTACTGCATCATTGGATTGTGATTCGTCGTTGTAAGATAAGATTTAAGCCGCTGTTACACGTTGAAACTTTTAGCTAAAACTTGTGTGCAACGGCGCTGCGAAACAAGTTTCAGCAGGCGTTGCACCGTGTAACATGGTCGGTTTCGTGAAACTTTTTGAACTTCCTTTGCGAGACAAGTTTCAGGAAAAGTAGAACCGCTTTCTACTTGGGCCTCGGTCGCAACGAGAGTTTCACCGTGTAACACCACTTCGTGAAACTTGTTTCGCAGCGCCGTTGCACATAAGTTTCAGCTAAAAGTTTCAAGCTGTAGCAGCGGCTTTAAGATGAGATGTGTGTAAACTTCACATGCAAAATTAATTTTGTTTTAAAAAGAGAATTCATAGTGCCATTGTAACCTAATAATACTAACCAAACAATATGATTCCCTTTCAGGAGTTTTGCCTCTTTGCCATAATTTGCCTTCTCTCCGACTTCTTCCTTCAAATGGTGCTGTTTGTGACAGTTTTGTCCATTGACATCCGCAGAATGGAGGTATGTGTTGTATTTTCTTCGAAAGTGTAGCAGCTTTGAAGTACTCTTAAGGGAGGCCATATTTGGTTTGCTTGTATGCGGGAGTCGCTTATTTAACATCTGCTGTACAGACATTTCTTGAAAAACACGATACCGACATTGTGCAAAATATTAGGGGTCCATTTTGTTTTTATTCTCTGTTATTGAAAGGCTTAAGACATTTTTAGGGGGAGAGCTCAAATACCCCATGCAGTATCCACTATCAACGATAAACTTCAGGGGCATGGGGATACGTTCTGCGAGTGATCATACGTAATCTCTTGGTCTAGCCTAGATCCAATAATACTCTCAGTTGTCAAGGGCTAATATGAAAAACCGTATTGTGTCTTTTTACGTGTGTAATATTGCGGATCAAACTGTTTCAATTTTCATACCAGGTTCAACCTCGTCCTGAACCTCGTCCTGCAACGGTGTCATGCTTTTGGATGTATTTTTATTTCATTCATTAGAGCAGTTTTCGGTTAAGTGTCGAAAGTATTATTACGCGATGTCATCGTTTTTAGTTTGCCCTATGATTGGTTAAAAAAAACTTAGGCGAACTTTTCAACCAATCAGATGCAAAACTAAAACCACATTGCAATCTCGTTTTCCCGCGCTCAACGCCGCTGCCTTGCGCCGGCTGCCTTTACCTTCTTTGCGATCTGATTGGCTAATAAAACCAAGTCGTGACTTACTTCGATTTGTGATTGGCTGAAAGTTGTATTTCCTTCAGAACGTGATTGGCTCCGAGATTACTTCGGTTTTGGTTTTACGGCGATTAATTGAAACCGCTCTAATTTTTTTCCTTTATTCAGCTTTCAGATCTCCAACGGGTGCAACAAACTGCTAGACAAAGGCGTCCAACGGAGGCTGCCGTGCAAGGTTGGTCAATTAGTTATTGAAGGACCTGCATCACTCTGCTGCGCGTGTGCGGTGTTTTAATTTCTGATCCCGCGGCGGACCTTTTTTTTTTTTTCAAAGTCGTTTTCGGTGTGGGAAATCCTTTTCCATCGGTCTAATGAGGTTTGTGAAAGTTGTAAGAACGACATTGAAGAGTAATTTGGTCATCTGTGGAAGATTTCAACAGCATATTTTGTAGGTGTAGGTAAACATCGTAGGGAATGTGTTGTCCTCGAGAGCAGGAACCAGAGGCGATTCGGAACGAAATTTCTCATCGTAAAAAAAATTGAAAACAAAGAAGCAAACAAACAGCAGACAAAAAGCGATGGGAGAACGATCGTTGGAAGCGTTGCATTGCTTGAGATATTCGTACGAGCTGGGGGAAAAGTGTATGTGCACGAGTGAGCGCATGCGCATTATCGTGACACAGGCACAACTGTAACTGGGACGCCCTCGGTTACTTACACGTATGCTGTCTAAACAAAAACGCTTTTCAACTCGCTGAGCTGGATTATTGTCCGTTCTGGGAACATTGAAACAAACAAGCTATAGTAATAAATACGAAAAAAGAAAAAACATTTATTTTCCTCGTTTGTTTTAGTTTCTGGAACAGCAGCTTTTTCACAATTGGGTCAAAGTCCACCATCACCAGTGCCCAGTCCCCCTCATTCTTCTGAGCCAGTGCAATTTTTTGGTCTGCTCCCTCCTCTACCCCCATCATCACTAACGACTCAGACTACCCCAGCCAGAGAGTGCCCGGTGCTGCCAAAGAAGCTCCCCAAAAGGCTCAACGTCGCCTACTTTTGGGCGAGAAACAGGATTGTCCAGAAAGCTTGTATGGTAAGGCGGTGTTAGGCAATAATGTATTCTCTTGGGACTGTTCTGGAATAAGGTTTTCCAACAGAATGGTTGTTGCGCAGGTGACCTGAGAACTAACGCTCCGAATAGTCTGGACACAACTACGACTGACATTTCGCCGGCCGCGCACGATTTTGGCGCGGCAAAACTCTCCCAAGAAGAACGCTATTTTGTGTATTCCGAGCAAACCGTATTTTGTTTATTCCGTTCATTCTGCTATCGAAGCAAAGTGAAGAGAATGCTATTCTGCATTCACTGTTTCTTACTCCGGAATAGTCCGAAATGAATGCGGCCCTTATAGACACATCACAATACAAGGTAAACATGTTTTTGAGCCTCAAAAGTCCGATTAACCTTCTTGTTTTAATTTACAGATCTGCTTCGTAGTTTATTTTGTGAGTATTCTGAGTTATCCTGGGTCGGAATCAGTTGACACGATTCAAGATCGGATAACGCTAACTGGAAATCTTAACACCGAGGACTCTGGTGTTAATCACGAAGACGACAAAATCAAAGCGAGCCAAGGAATGGGAAAATTGCACTTCGCGTCAGACGAGAACATTAAGAGCGACGAATCGTCGAAGAGAAGGTCTGAGTTTTCCTTCAAAGCTCCCTCCGTTGAGATGTGGAAAGGCCTCTATCAACGACACTGGCCTGAGCTGCTAAGCTACTACAATATTAGCTTACTGGGCAGGTAAGTATGGTAAAGTGCTCCGCAACTGTGTTTTAAGGTGGCTTTGAGCACGTGAAAGCAGGCTTGTAGACTTTTCTAATTTATGCAAAGTTAATCGATCATTATTTGCGGCTACAATAGCCTTTTTTCCGCTAAGGAAATGGCTGTTGCCCATGGGGAAGCAATTTCTTATGTGTACCCGATCTTCCCATGCAGAGTGACTTGCCTTTAGGTAATTTTCATGGATACCGTGAGCCAAAAAGAAGAAAAGTGTTGCCCGTGGCAGCGCCAATTGTAAGTCCTATAGTTTAGCAATATCCGAAGGCGGCCAATGAAACATGACGAAGTTTTACGAAAACAACGTAACACGAGGCCGGGAGTAAATCAAAACTTCAATCAAACCCAGCGCAAGTTATGTCCTCAAGAGGACCTTTGGGAAGATGGTGTGATATAATAACGCAGTATTTTCTTGTTTCTAGGTACCTGTCTGTTCTACCACCAGTGCATCTTGGCATCAATATTGATACAGACATCTTCGCTGTGGACGCTTCCCAAGATGTCATCGGACTCTTAGATGGCGGCCAAGGCTTTTCCTCTGTGAACGGGACTTTGAAACTCGAACAGTCTTTGGGCGGCGAAGAAGAGACAGAGGCGGCGGAGGGCGAGATTCGAGACCCCGAATATTTCTACAAAGCCTTAACATGCGTCGTACTTGGTGTAGTCGTCATGATTATTCTCTTCTTCATCTGTAAATTTTTGAATGATCTCCAGATCAACCCCAAGTTAGGCCGCGGATGGAAAAGAACAGGGTGCGGTCACGATAGACTGGTCGAGAGTGTGCCCATCAGCCTTAGGGGACATACTCAGGTTTGTACGGCGCAGTTGCTCCAATAATACTGTGAGATGACTTTTTTACACTGGACAACGTGTCTTGCTGTTTGTCTCGCTCTCGCGGAATCACATGAAGCCACGAAACAGTTTCACAGAATATCGGCGCCAAAATCTGCGACGCAAGTTACAGGACAGATACCGTCGCACTGCGCAACGTTTGAAAACTTTGTTGCAGCGTTGCGAGAAGCGGTTCGGAGAGTAGAAGTAACTTCTAGATCTCGCAACAATTGCGGCAAGGAAAGTGCCTGCGAGAAATGTTCATGCTCGGTTCGCTGCAAAGTCCCGAGAAAGGTTACAAGAAAATTTGCTTAATATGACATGAGCCGAACTTCAAGAACATGATCTTTTTATTTTATTCTATTTATTTTTATGTCTAATGATTAGTATGTTGTATCGCCCCCGCTTATTTATTTCAGAATGTGGAACATTTGAAGTGCACAATGTCATCAATAATCAGTGTCTGTCTAAGCGGACAAATCTGCGTCTGGGACATCGCTGCGGGGTATCGCCTTAGAGTAATCAGCAGGAAAAGGTCTGTTTTATCCTCGTAGATGTATCTATTGAACACTTAGTCCCCTTTCTGCGACATGTCTCTCTCGATGAAGTTAGATCGAGAAACAGCCCTATTATTGACTAGAGCAAAAGTGCCATTTCATGTCTCGAAGCCGTTGAACAGAATGCGCAATTTCAGTCAATTGCGCGGATTAAGAAATAACCAGAGAAAATATAGATGCAGTCTTAGGCAGCGTTTACACGAACCTGGTTTCAAATAGACACTTTCAAAGGTTCCCCGTTCACACGACAGATGAAACCGTATGGTTTTCAAAACACTCCACTTTAGTCAGCGTTTTCAGTTCAAAACGACCAGGATTCGGTAACGGTCTCGATCGGCATCGTGTAAACGGAAGGCGAAACCACACTGTAAACGATGCGGTTACAAATGAAACCGTATCCGTGTAAACGCGGTCTTGGCCGCATAAAAATTCGTCACTTGATAAAGTTAGGTCGCCCAGGTGAGTGTCTTCCTGGTGTTTGGACAACCTGCGCGGAAGTCATCTTGATCTTCAGAGTCAAGTGATCTGTGTATTGTCAAGTCATTGTGAGTCGTGTAAGTACTATGGTCATTGGCCTGGTTGGTGAGCAGAAACACGTTGTTATTGGTCAGGTAAGCTGCGATGTTACGGAAGTCAAACCACTATTGCAATTTTTTGCAGCCACGATCAGTTGGAGGTGGCATCTAAGAGACGAAACTCAAAAGTGAAAAAGCCTACGCAGAAGCCCAGTACAGAAATAGACAGTGGTTACATCACTCAGCGGTACACAGACCGGCTGCACGGTCCCATTTCGCTCTCGGATTTGGAGTGCACGTCACCTCAGTTCTGTGGTGTAAATGAACCGGAAGCAAGCGATGGCGTGCTGCTATGTCCAAAAACTGGCGGAGACCATGAGGTATAATAATCTAGTAATATTCATGGTAATATCAATAATAATGATGACGTTGGTCATGACGATTAGGATAACGATAACGGTAACGGTATGCCTTTTGATTCTGTTTTAAGGTGTTGACGAACGAGTGCCCCTTGAACGAATCAGGCGGGAGTCCAAAGTCCAATGGCTATGACTTCAGTAAATATGCCAACGGGGCGGACATCCCTCCATGGTCCCCAAGGATGAGTTCCAGAGGCTCCTTCACGAGTTCGTGGTCCAGCGTTGATGAAGACGATCCGGGATGGTTATCAAGCTCTGAAGAGTCTGGTGACGAGCAGGCCAATGCACAGACTAGTAGTTTCCATGACAACCAACTAACCGGGGCCTCGGTGTGGTGTGTCGATTGTAGGGGTGATTTCTTAGTGGTTGGCTGCAGCGACGGCACAATTGAGGTATGATAATAAGCGCTTTGTCTATTACGAGGAAGGCCAGTTAGAGGAATAAGCTTGAAGTAGTTCAGGCGATCGCAATCAGTAAAACTTAACGTTGAAAAGCAACAGTGCAACAGGACCTTTATCTTGTTTTCTATATTTTTTAGGTCTGGAGTGTATTGTCGGGCGCGCAGATGTACGTGTCACGTGATAATTCTGTAGGCGTTTGCAAACTTCGCTTTTTGTCAAGCAGGTAAGAGCTAAAGCGGGGGGTATACTTCTGTCTCGGTACCTAATTGTAACCCAAAAAGTAAAATAAATTAATAAAAACAAAACAAAACAAACACGAAAAAAAACCCTAAATCTTAAACGAAGCAGGAGGCATGATACCACTTCTTCGGTTAGTTTGAATGATTTACAGTATAACATATTTTGCTGACATCTTTACTGTCCCTGATTACATTCTAGTGGAGAAGGGGTTAATTAATTTAGTCTTCTTGGCTCCTTTTAGTCCTCAAATCGTTGTGGCTCGTTTGGATGGCACATTGGAGTTCCTAAACCTGGGAGTGCCCACAAGACCCACCGCATATTTTCCCCTTCAAGAAAGTTCCCCAATAAAGCGTTCTTCACCTCGAGTTACCAGGAAAACTGATCCTCAAGTAAATAGGATCCCCGGGGCGTCAAACAATGAGACCTTGACGTCAATTGGCGTCAAAGCGACTAGCGCATGCAGTTCAACAGATAGTCCGCATTGTAGGATAAGTCACAAACTGCGGGCTCACCATCAACCCATAAGTGTATTGGATGTTATGGAAGGACGGGTCATCACTGGAAGTCATGACAGGACACTCAAGGTAAATAGGCGATTTGATGCTTTTGTAAATTCATTCATTCATTCATTCATTGTAAATAAGTAAAAAGATAAACTGGATCGATTTGCTGGGGCACCTGCACAGAGCAAGAGCCTTCAGCACTGGTTTCGTATACCAACACAGGAGTAGACGGGATTATTTTTAAAACCACATTTCGCGCGCTAAAAACACAGGCAGGCACGTTCAACCAATCAAATGCCCTTAGCGTGACGCAAGCTTCACGCCGATATGGCCGCTACCTCTCTTTCGCACTGGGGAGAGCGTTTGCATCCATGGTAACCAATTTTCACGGGAATTTCAAAACCTAAAAATAACTTCGTCTACTCCTGTGCTGGAAGCCCAGACCCAAAACATATGAACGCTCCAACTTAATGGGCTCCTGGAGCGGTTACACATCCTCTATATCCAGATCGAATTGGGAATTTGGAAATGTTAGTTTTTGAGGAGACGGGAAAAGCGGAATATACGAAGAAAGAAACCTTTCGGAGCAGAGTAGAGAACCGGCAATAAACTCAACCCGCGTGTGACGCCGAGTCCGGGAATCGAACCCAGGACACATTAGGGGAGGGCGAGTGCTCCCACCACTGCGCTAACCCTGCATTGCGAAATCCTGCTCCCCGTCATGCGCTCATCGTCATTTTTATCGCGTCGTGGTCGTCTTCATCGTCATCGTCTTCGTGTCGTCATCATTATCATTATGATGAAGGCGACTAACCATCGTTTTGTTTCCTTCGTTACAGGTTTTTCGTACTGATGAATGCGTCTGTGTTTACACATTACACGGTCACGCAGACAGTATCACTGCCCTGACAGTGGATAAGGTAGGGAACGAGACGTTTTAAACGCAATCGTAAAGTGCTTACTACGATCAAAAATCACTTTACGGTTTTCTTCACATTTCGAAAGTACTTGTGCTGAATACTCGGCATGCGAGATCTTATGCAATTATTTCAAGAGGAAGACCATTTATTCTGACAGGAATTAATTTTTTGGATTTAACGGTCCGCCATTACTTGGAGCGGTTTCGACCGATAAGCCCCCAGAAAGCTGGATTGAGGAGAAAGTGACGTCATTTACTCACTAGCTTGAAAATGGAGTGTGTGAATGCGGCTTAATTAGTATGCAGAACACGGATTTGACAATCTGAAAGCAAAAAACTCCCGTGCAGCATACTAAGTAAGCCGCATTCACACACTCCACTTTTAAGCTAGTGAGTAAATGACGTCACTTTCTCTTCGATCCAGCTCTCTGAGGGCTTATCGGTCGGAACCGCACCAAGTAATGGAGGACCGTCAAATAAAAAAAAAGATGGAGTTAAAATTAACAGCCTTCCTCTCGAAATTACTGCAAAAAAATTCACCTGCTTAGCATTCAACACGAGTATTTTCGAAATGTGAAGAAAAACGAGAACTGATTTTTTCATTATAGTAGCACTTTAAGCCGGCGATCAAATAGCTACATTTAAAGTTTGTCAAAAGGATCATTTTTTATGTTATTATGACCTGTTGTAGCAAGACCCTGGTTAGCTGAAAATAAACAGCAGGATAGCCTTCTTTTCAGGATGGGAAAGAATGTCAAGAGGTCGTTACAATTACAGTAACAGAGTTCACCTCGCCCCAAGCCCTCTTAGCTCTCATCCTCCAAGTACGCACCCCGTACCCTACAGTAAACTATGCATATTGTCACCTTGAAAGGCCTGTTGCTAATTTTTAGACCAACAACCGTCAAGTGGTCAGCGGCGCTGCCAATGGAGGCGTGCGCGTGTGGGATGTGATAAGTGGCGAATGCCTGCAGCATCTTCGCGGTCACGTGAAATCTGTGACTGCTGTAACGTGCACAGCGGAGCATTTGCTGAGTGTAAGTTTGGAAAGCGTGCTTTGCATTTGGAACAGATCACGTGGCGAGTGCTTGCACCGTCTGAAACAGGTATGTTTCTCGGAATTCTTCATCTTTTGTCTGCACTTTCCTCCTGAGGCTCATCAAACGCTGGTAAAAAACGCTCGTGACAGCATGGGTTGGCAATTGTTGGGACTTATGATGCGGACAGGGGGCAAACGGTCGCAGCGAGTAACAACACTCCTGGACATAAGCGAGCAATATCAAACTCTGGGACCAATATAATCACATTGTAAATGGTTTGAACTGAGACGTTTGGTCTCAAAAGCCCCGAGAAACCATTTGTAAAACTACGGTTCCATACTCGAAAGAGCTGCATTCTTAACATCCATTCTAGACAAGAAAGGGAAAAGTTATCGCGAGGTGCCGTGCCTAGGACGCCTTCAGTCGTTTTCAAAATACGTAGCAAATTATGGCATCCGAAATATGCCAGAAACGATTTAGGGCCTTGGCACTCCCGTGGGCACATCATAACTCCATAAAAGTTTGGTCGCCTGGATGAGTTTTGTCCTAAGAGAGATTGTTGTTGATGACGTTGACTGGCCTTTCGACAACCGAAGACAGAGGTCAGCTTCAGAGTCACGTGACTCTGAAGATTACTTCTGAAGATGACTTCTGCGCAGGTTGTCGAAAAGTCAGATATCAACAGCAGTCGTCAGTGTTTAAGACTACACTCGCACGATCGTACTTCTTCAAGTCATAACGAAATAGCCTTAAATGCCACGCATAGTACGCGTGCGCGAGCGCAACTGTGGTAGGCTGGTCTTCCGTGCCGACATTGTTCCGAGCGTTTGCTTGGGTCTCAACCACACGCCACATCCTCTGATCTTTCTTGCAACAGAAAGATTAGGAGAGGTGCCGTTATGATATGTTTTTGTACAATCTCACTAGACCTCCATTTCATCCGAGTTCAGTTCAGCCTCTTTTTCAAAGCGAGTATACTGTGAAGTCTTTGTTACGAAAATCAGTTTTTATCCATATGCAAAGTAAACTAATTAGTTATTACCATCACAAAACTTCCGCACTTGGACTCGCTTTGAAAAAGAGGCTTACATGATATATGTTCCTAGTTCCCAGATCTCTGCTCCAACGTCGCCATGTTGTCGAAAACGCTGTTCATCACTGGTGGACAGGTAAGCACGAAACTGAGCGTTTTAGTCTCCGTTGTTTGTAAGGGTACTGTGCATGCGCCCTGGATAGTTACCATCATGCGGCGATTTTGCTTAGTTTTCACCGACCACGTTTTGACATCTTGTTGGTGTTGTCCTTGATGATTTTCGTTGAATTGACCGACAAGATCCAAACAGAAAGCGAAGTTCTTTAGTCTCCATGCTTTTTTTAACCAAGCTGCTTCCTCTGGCAACGTGACAAGTCGACCTTCCGTGACTAGTCGACTTTCTGTCAAACGACATTAGAAAAGTTGTGGAATAGATGTCAAGAAAATACAAATCAAGAAGTTTGTCTGGTTTGTAACCCCGAGTTTTCTTCGTTCGCCAGGGACACATTTCTGTCTGGGACGTCTTGACTGGAAGGCGCGTGAAAACAGTTTTATTGGGCGATGACGACACTTCAGTGTTTGTGCATCACGTGAACGTATGCGAAAATAAGACGGTGGTATGCAATTATGGAAAAGAAGTCAAAATTGTGGCATTTCCTGCTGTTATGGACAAGGCAGAATGAGTATATCATGTTACATTTTAATGGATATTTCGATTATTTTTGGCGGATTTGATGCCTCTTAAGCCCAGGAAGGCCGAGAAGGACTGGCACTAGCGATGTAAAACGAATTATTCGACACTTGGCTCAAGACAAATAAGTCACCTCACAGTGTGTCTGTATATATCGCACGCAGCTTGAGCCACTGACTTCTTTCTTTTCACTGGGCAGGAAGTTCACTTCGAAAGTAATTTATAATGGGCCACGTCCGAATTCAGTTTGGCCTCTTTTTCAAAGTTCTTGTTCTGCAAAGACTCTGAAGCGCCAGGGCTCACCTTGATAAGAAGGCTCTAAGCAACTCGCAAGTGGGCTGTAAGTGATCCCCCAAAATACCATAAAACTGACAAGCAGGTTCAAAAGCCTCATGTTCGAGTGGCACAAGGGAATTTTAGATCTTCTACGTGCAGTCCGTGCATCAGCACTTTACTCTCGATTTTGCATGCGTCGAGCATGCAAGCTACAGTTGACTATGAAAACATTGCACAGTAAATCTTTAAAATTAAATTGTTCCAATTTAGCTCAACTTTGGTTCGTAGTCTGGCTTTGATGAGAGAAGCAAAGCTAGTTTATCTGATTTTTTCTAACTTAAGAGCTACAATTCCAGGAATTAGTTTATTGTTTTTGGCAAAACAAGAATAAAGCAAAACTAAACAAATTTATAAAATAATTAGGATAGTACGCGCGCTCTCATTGGTCAATACGTGTGTTTAGATGAGAGTATGTAAACACGGTTGTGACATCACACGAATTTTGATTGGTTGTGTTGTCAAACGCGCGTTTTGATTGGCTGGTAGGAAATATGAGCGTGTATGGAGAAAACCTGTTTCAATCAAGAAGTAAAACAAACAGCATTTTCCTTCATTTGTCGAATTATTTTAAAAGCAATAGAGGACTTTTTTCCGTGTTTACATAGCCTCATGTAAACACTGGAGGGGTTGGGAGAATTCTCGACAGTTATGCAAACCCTCGACTGCGTCTCGGGTTTGCATAACAGTCTCGAATTCTCCCAACCCCTTCTCGTGTTTACATGAGGCTATGTAAACACGGAAAAAAGTCCTCTATTGCTTAAATAACAACTGGACAGTTCGTCTTCGTTTTCCCACCAATTTCAAACGTCATTTGGTTACAGCTGCGATTTCAAGACGACAGAAGATGAGGTTTGTATAAGATACTTGTATCATAGTTCGTGAAACGAATTCAGAGCGCTAGTGTAACAAAAGATTTAAATTTTCATTTGTTAATTTAACAGAGAGAACCATAATCATCTTTTTGCGTGAATTCAGTGTAGTGCTTGTTAGTTTTGACACGAAAGTTTAAAAAAAGTTACGTTTTTTATGACATAATTCCCTGAAGTAAGCCTCCAAGCAAAAAGTTCAGGAAAGATGCCAATAAACTTTAAATAAATTCAAAGAAACTGCGTTTCATTTATGATCTAGTTGGTTGAAGGACATAACTCATACTCAAGAAAATCAGTTAAGTGTGGAATGAGATCACGATTTCGTGTCACTGCGCCAGTCATACTACTATGCTGCCTCGCCCACGTTCATCAACGAATTCTAACGAGCCACTTTCTGTTGCTACAATGGAATTCTTGGAATTCGTCTATGAAAGTGGGCGGGGCAGTAAAACAGGGTGGGTGGGGCAGTGGTAAGAATTTTGCCCATTCCACACTCCCCAATCAACATTATCGTCGTCGCCGCCGTTGTCGTCGTCCTTAAAACAACAACTTTATTTGTACTCACAAGTTACCTAATTTACAATGTATCTAGAAAAGAGTACTGGCTGCCTAGAATAACCATATGGGCTAGTAGAACCAGCCAGCCTTGTCGGCATAATTATCACGGCCATCATCTATAATCTTGCGTCGTTTGGCCTGTTAAGCCGGGATCAAAGAAACAACTTCATTGCTCACCTCACGATTCATTCTTAGTGGCGGAGACATCTAAACCAGCTGACTTGAGGGGAGTTAACTGGACAAAACGAAACAATTGAACTAACCGAGCCAACATACTGAGAATGCGTGAAGATTGAATAGTGAGGCCAACCGGCTAAACCAGCTTAATTGCACCAACCGAACAAGGCTATCCAGCTGAACCAGTTGAAGAAGCAAAGACAATTCAACTCCCTCCCCCTCCCCAACCCCCGCCCAATCCAGTGACTCTAAACTTAATGAACAAGTGAGCTTCTAAAAATTAATAATCCGGGGCTACGTTGGTAAGGAGTGAAAAGAATTTTATGTTAGTGATAACTCTAAACGTGCTAGGAATGCAGCCATGGAGGTTTTCGAATGTCCGTCTTCAAAGTAGTTGGGAAATGAAGCATGAAGAAATTGAAGCTTCTCTGTTTTGGAAGCAAGACAAACCGAAGGTGAGCACTGGTTTTTGTAAAGTGTTTGGGAACTAAACGAACGTTCCTTGATAAAGTTACCTCGTGTTCTCAGTTCAGAATGCACCTAGAGTCCAAACATTGAACAACTCACAATGTATTCAGTACTCTTGTTGAGGTCTGTAAAAACGTTTCTGAGTTACTTTCTGGTGTAACGATAATATTTGAGTGGAAATTCTAAGAAAGCGATGTGTGACTTTCGTTGGATCGGTTGTAATCACGTGAACAGCGGCCATATTGGTTTGGTCATTCAAAATGGCTGCCACCATCCAACGCAGACATTGTTGCCATGTGAAAACAACTTGGAGATCTCGGAATGTTTATGTCCTCGGTAATGAATCTAATCATTACCGAGGACATAATCATTACCGAGGACAACACCAACACTGCAGCAGAGCCTACCAACAGTATTCAGTAGCTTCTGTTTGATAAATGCCGTACACCAGGGATCTTATTCACAGGCTCAAAAGTTAGCGCTAAGTACAGCATAATGAATAATGTCAGAGGTACTGAGGAGGTACTGTTCACTCGCTCGCTTTCGCTTCAGATCACTGGGTCGTACTAAAGGGTTATATTAGTCACAGAACTGGAGCTTAGAACCACTTTTTACAACAATGTAATCAGATCCACAAGAAAGCACTGCTCAATAGCTTTTATTTGGTACCGAAATATACGGATTTCATGCACAGACGCACAACTGACAAGCACCCGGTTCGACAAATTAAATGACCACTGGATTGTTCTAAGGAGCAAGGTCTTGATTTCCAGGGGGAATGGAGTTTCAGGTCAGCCAACGTTTTATGTGCCTTTGCGTACTAGAGCTACATAATTATTTTCAGCGGTGAGTTCATAACGCAAAGAAGTACTATATTAAGGTGACGCGGGGACACTGGACAGAGCGTTTTTGTTGTTGTTTTTTCTTTCAGTGTAAGACTTTTTCATCTTCAAATATGAGTCTAAAAAATAGAACAGGTTTGTCAAGCACACATTGATCTATCTGCTAGGTTTCAGCAATATTTAATACTTCACATCAATATTTAATACTGCCTAATCTTTGCGTGATCAACTGATTGCAGTACTTTAAGATCCTCCTAGCATCTGTACTACTTCGTTTGTAAAACCCAGATGTCTGGTTTATAGATGATGATGGTGGTGTCTTAAACATAGCTCGAGTACTCGGATTGACGTACGACGAACGCACGAAGACATATAGATACATACAATGCACCACACGCGGAAACGTACGGGTACGTTTGACGACGACGACGATGACGATGAGACGCCAGTACTGCAAGTAACAGACGGAAACAGAGTATCATACAAGTAAATCACACGATTGACATACGGATACAGACGACATTTAATGATAATCGCAATGAACTTGGCGATTTCTTGCAAATAAACCTGGAAGCTGAAATTCCGGTCTTGAAAGGGTCTCGAAAGGGTCTCGAACCCATAACCGTGTAGTTGCTGTACACTGGTCCCACCAACTGAGCCACCAGGCCAACTAGGAGCTGGTCAAATACATGACCACTTCGCACGTACGAATACAGACGAGCATCATGCGGGGACAGGCGAGTGACATCGGGTGACACACGAGTAGAAACGATTACAAACGAGTACGAACGAGTAACATGTGAGTAACATTCAGACACATCTGACGAACGAGATACAGCAACATCCGCTAGTGCCTCGAAAATTACAACATCGTTTTCGATTTCGTTTTCAACGTTTCGACATCGTAAAAAAGGGGTGGCAAACGGTTTCAACATAACCGTTCAACAAAATCGAATGGATGTTGAAACAAATGTTGAAACCGTTTCCGCCTGCCTTTAAAGTTCATTATTTGTGTGCTTCAAACAGTCTGCCCGTGCAAAAGTTCTGTAGATCGTTTTCACTCACGTGACCAGCGGCCATATTGAAAAAAAGAAAAAAAGAAAACATTTGCATACAAATGGAGTTCAATTCCCCGTGGATTGTTTTGGGACACCAAAATGGCCGCCATGACGTCATGTGAAAACGATCTATTGTATGCGTTAGGTATTTCATCCAAGATATTTGCAAAGAAGCAATATTTTTGCATATGGTTAGGCCTTGGGTTGAAAAAAAATCGAGAAAAGGGAAGAAATATAAAACTTAGAAGATAGAAAAAGAAAGACATCATACGGTGTTTTATCATAGATGTCAAGAGCAGTTTAAGTCTTTTCACTTGTGTGATACCCAAGTTACTACATATTTCACAACAGGAACGTGCAAACGCAAAAAAGCACATTGGAGAAATTAACGAATGTGTACAATCGCGGAGTGAATACAAAGAAAGATTGCTATCTTTATTTGAACATTAGTCGCCTACCATTTGGGTAAAAATGACATGAATGTATTTCAGATATTTTGTTTAAAATTGAGTTGACTCTGAAAGTTGCCAGTAGAAAACGCTAAAATCAGCGAGAAATCCTATTTTCTAGTTGCGCGTACCACTTTTAACCATGCCCTCTCGAAGCAGAATTGGAAAGTCTCCTTGTTTTTTTTTAGCGAAATCGTGAGATCGGGTTTGCATCTGAGCCTGAAAAGACGATCCAAGAATTAAAGCAATTGTCAGATCAGAGACTAGACCTTTTTATGAGCGTTGTATCATTTTTTGTTTTGTTTTGTTTTGTAATATATACCCCTGAGGAAAAATTTTGAAGAGTCGCACTTGTCGGTCACGAAAAAGTGTTTATCCAACTCCTGCACAACACGTTGCCGGCACTGGATTTGCAAGAACCCCAAGGACAACTCTTAACCTGTTCCAAAGATATGTTTCCCTTGAGTATACTATACTAAGTACACTCTGCCTATGTTTTTTTTCTAGAATTATCCTAAGTCACTTCCCGAAAGTACACGTACTAATATTGCACTCTTGTTTGTCTTACATGTAATTTTTTCGTTTCTTCAGGAAGCTTTTACTGTGCACTTAAGTTGACTTTATGGTTTAACTTTACAAGCACGTAATGAAGTTCAAAACAAAAGGTGTATGTTGTTTACAATTTAGAACGAACAGGAGGCATGTGTCAGCGACTCTGTAATGAAGGGAAAATAATGTGTAAAGATATATGCCTGCCCTTCGGCATGGGAAGTCTTGATTGACAATTCAGTAGCTGAATAAACCTTCTAATACTTGGGCAGGCTACTTATTACAAAACGGAAAGACGTGAAATTTATATGATGGACAATATCTATGAAATTTTCGATGCATGTATTGGAACTGCGGACGGACATGTCATGAATTGAAGTGTGATCGTCGCAGTTTAACTCGTACGCATGACCGTGCGATTGCGCAGTACACTGCCGGCTCTTACAAATGATCACACTTCAATTCCTGACACATCCGCAGTTCAAATATATGACTCGAAAATTTCATATACATTCTTCATCATACATGCACCTATTACAGGAAATAACACGAACTCGCAAGTAACCAGCTCCCAGCTCGGTTTGATAGCTAAGTTGGTAAAGCACTGTGCAACGCAATCACACGGTCACCGGTTCGAGACCCGTTCAAGACTGGATTTTTTTTCTTCAGGGCTTCTTTGCAGCTGCTGAAGTTTCTTCATTAACTGCGATCTGATGATCACCGACTTCAATTCATGTTTCAATTTTTGTCGTGTATTTTCAAAACATCACTTATAGTTAATGAACGTACCGGCCTGTCCTAAAAACTAACTAAACGATACAGCTGAAGGATCGAAAAGCGAAACCATATCGGGCTCCACTTGAAGAGACTTCATCTGGTAAGGGATCATTTATCGTTGGTTTCAATTTAGTTTGTCGTTAGGAAAAATAGGACATACTTAACGCAGACGTCTGTTGAGTTCTGGGGTTGCTTGCTTTCACAACTGATCATTCTTAAAGCAAAATTAACACTAAAGTTGCATTTCCAATTTGAAGTAGCATTTTAAAGGAACGAGGACTGATAATGCAACCCGTATAGTATAAGGCCTACCTTGCTGCACTAGAACACATGGTTTAAACTTTACAAAGCAAATATTTTCGATTCAGGGCATCGTGTAGCCTCAGAGCTTTAAGTACACTCTTTCTTTTAAAGAACCTTTTTTTAATAAGAAAGTTCGGGCAGAGATCAACCAAAATTTTAAGAACATACCAAAAACCTCAGACTGAGAGTCAGTTAAGAACGTTTTCATTTTGCTCGTTTGTGGTATAAATAAAGGAAAAATAAATGTAAGACTGTAGTCTAACGACAATTTACCCAAATATACTTAGGGATAGGTTTTTTTCCCTTCAACACTAACAATGAGGTTTTCTTATTGGATGATTCACCGAAGAACATCTCAGTTTGTAGTCGAACTCGACGAACAGTGTTCTTAATAAAACTAATAGAAAACTGCAATTCATCGAGCAGTTCTTATTTATAACCTTTTCAAAATAACTTCCACACCATCGAAGTCATAAGAACATAATAAGAACGTTTTCAGGCTCAAATCCAGTGGTCAAAAAAATAAGAAAGTGTAGGTGGAAATAATAAACTCACGGCTACACACGAAGGATCGGATAGCGGACAAAATCCGGCGTAAGACCACACAGACGCCGTGACAGCTTCCAAAAACTCGACTTGTCAAACACAGATTAAGAGATTTCAGTGGAAAAAACATCAATGCATATTTGAATGTAGCCACGAGCGACAAAGTAAATTCCATAAATATGAGGTAAAAATGGCATTAACAATTGATAAGGTTGTTGAGCTTTGCTTTCTGTTTCTTTCTGAATTTTCGTAGGTCTGACTTTAGGCCGGGCATGGAGAGCAATGAGACTGTATCTGGGAGTAGAGAAGGTGCCACAATGGATCGCATCTACGTCTTCACACCGGCTGGCGATCCGGTCAAACGCATGGTGTGCCTTCTCCTATCAACAATAGGAACAGTGGGTTTCATGGGCAATTCTTTCATAGTTTACTTTCTTTGCAAAACCAGAGCGGCGAATAGGATCCAGGCAAGCCGTTTCGTGAAGAACCAGAACATGTACATCCAGAGCTTGTCTCTGTCTGACCTCCTTTTTTGTTCGTTGTCCTCGTCTCTGTTATGCATCCAAATGTCTTTTGATGTCTTCCAAAGGAAGTGGGCCTGCAGAACAGTGCGATACTTAAATTTCGTATTTCCCTCCATTACAATCCACAATCTTGTCGTAATAAGCCTGGAGAAGTATTTATCAACTCGCCCAGTTCCACGCACATTCCGCGTGTCAACAGTTAGGAAAATGATCGCCTGTGCCTGGATATTTGGAACTGTGGTGACGTTGTTTCCTGCAGCTTCGTTCGATGGGTTGCGAGTGGATCTCAATACGACGCATTACACTATCATTTGCAGCTACAACGAAACTTTCTATCCTTTTCAAATAACACTGATCCTTTTCCCAATCTACTACGTTCTTCCTAGCGTTTTTGTCACTTACATCAACATATGCTTAATAAGAACTGTCTGGTTCAGAGCAAGGTGTCAAATCGGAAGTGAATCAAACAATGCGTTTAAGAACAATCTGAGAAACTTAAAACTCAGAGGAACAGTTCTTTTGATCGCAATTACGTTCGGCTTCATCATTCCTAATTTCTTCTACATAGCTAATGTCGCTTATACTCAGATCGCGAGGCCAAGACGTGACTTTTCGACAGATTATATTATTCGTTACGCGAGTGGTGGCATTGCCTACTCAAGTCCTCTCATAAACTTCATAATTTACTTTTCGTGTACAAAGACGTTTCAAGCTTTTCTAAAGGAGCGTTTCTGCAAGCGGAAAGATGATGGTAAGGGGTGTCAGTATACTCATACAAGGAACAGACGACGATGCAGTATTGCTATATTTGAGATACCGCCGAAGGTCACACCAAGAAAGCAATTCAAAGAGTTAGCAGTGTAGCGTTTGTCCGTTTCGTAAACGGTCCTTGCCATTTCAATGACAAATATTTTAACTATTAGAAGTTTTTTGCAAATACAGGAAACTTACCTAATCAAGAATCAAACACGGCCTATTACATTAACGGCGCACGGCGCACGCCGCTCACCACTATACTACTGAGTTGCTCGGCCAAACAGCCTAACTTCTGGGTTCGTAACCATAATATAAAATCGAATAATATGTAAATAATAGCTGTTTATATCTAAAACTAACCGGTCAGTCGCTCCTAACCGAACCGAACGAACCATTCGTCTCCTATTAAAGCGGTCGACCATCAGTTTATACTCAGCGGTTTAATGTTCTAATTAATTCGAGAGATATATAGCCTTGTACTTTTCCCCGCCAATTTGCACGCCGCTGCCTATTTCCCTTTGGTAAACGGTCGTTGTTATCCTTAGTAACCAAGGCTTTTGTAATAAATTAGACCTAAGGCCGGTAGTTGAAACTGCAACTAAATCAGCTAAAATTGTGCTCAGATTGCGGAGAAATTAAGCCTGAAAATTATAAGGGTGAGTAGGCTTAGCACTAGGGTGAGGTCAGGGTTAGCGGTAATAAAGCCGCCATCTTGTTTGGTTTCAGTGGAAAAAAGATGAAGGAAAAAAAGGACATAAAAAGAAAACTGATCTTCATTCCCGATTAAATTTAGGAACACAAAGTACCCAGACCACCTTGATGAAACAAAGAAACGAACGAAACGAAGAAATTTAACGCTTCGATAGGGTAACAAAAACACAGGAACAAAGTTAGCCGATGCACAAGCGCTGTGCCTCTTATTTTTGAAGTAGAAGTAAGATTTTAAAATGCTTCTATTGTTTTACTTTCCATGTGTGTGTGTGTGAATTACAAGAATGTGAATAATGAAATAATAGCCCGAGACTGTTCACACAAAGAGTGTCGCGCGAATAGTGAACACTCTTGGGCTATTATTTCATTATTCACACACACACACCTACCCACCTTTTCTGTATAAAATGGCTGTTATGTTAATTTCTTCGCATTCGACAATGATGACATGAGGTCGTCGAAACGTCATGTAGTATTCGATCCTTATCAAAAAGTATTTAGCAATAAAAATTGTGTTAAAAACAAGCGAAGTTTTTTCCCTGGTAAATATTTTCGTTATAAATACTGAAAAATATTGTTTTAAGACATAAATTCAGATTTTATTCCACGCGCATTTTACAAAGGATGCTGAAACACGGCAGCTGAAACTTGAGTTGCCACTGAATTGAGCAAAATATTAAACATTTCAAAGCGAGCCCTTTTCATTAAGGCGTTGGTTAGCGAGTTGGCGGTCCAATTTTTGGCAAGAGAGAGACTTTAAGATGCTCGGGTATTAAAGATCCTAATCACTGGGGAAATAGAAAGAGAAACAAAAACACAAAAGATTCTCAGTGATCATAAAAAAACTAATCATACATCAAGCACAGGTAAATTTGCCGAAACTTTGAAATGTGTGCGATACATTATTGCCTCTTCACTTCTCAACAAATTCGTTCAGTTGCAAAAAAATGACGCAAACGACCACTTGAGATTTCATTCCCTTAAGTGGTAATTATAAAGGCGGTAAAAACTAAAAACGAAAAAAACGATTGACATAGAAAAACCCATGCGACGATTACTGATAATTTTGCGGATAAGCTAAACAAATCTGACAGCTGGCCTTGATCGAGGAGATGCATGGGTAGCTGTAAAATTGCTAGCGCCGTCTTTTTCAATTGAACCAAAGCTTTCATCATCCGAGACATCATCCAACAGCGAAATGGTTCAAAGATTTATTCATCAAACAACTCGGCGTCTTTTCTTTTTATCTAAATCGGGCTTCGTCATTACGTGGTCATTTTGTTTTCTTCTCCTCGATAATAGCAGGGAATGGAGTGTAAAATAGTGAGCAATATATCGGCTAACTCATCACAGACCATTTCATGCTGTCAGCTGGTTTTCTGCGTGGGATATAACAGCTGATATACTCGAAAGGACCGACGTCCTCAGTTTATAAATTCGAAAGGCAAACTTTTTTTACTAGAATAGATACTTCCAACCGTGCGGCTTTCTTTCGCTGAATATTTGTATCCGATTCGCTTTCCATTTGCAAAATTTCCTCCCTTTATGTCGGACACTATTGTACACAGCATAAATGATGTCAATTTAATGTGCAATGCCGCTTTCGAGCGGAAAATCCCACAAGTGACTTGGCATTTCTAAGTAAAGGCTCGTACGTATTCAAAGAAAAGCGATAAGTGAGTTGTCAGAGAGCGTCTCGTAGTGGTTTCTATTATCGGAATTCTACAGTATTTCACTCTTTCACAAATCTTTCACAAGTAAGGAAGATGATAATCTTTAAACGATGACCGTATTCCCGTTTTTCTAGAACGGAAAAGCCCTTTGCCTGGAGTCAATGGCGAACAACTACACGAGGACGCTGCACCTTGTAAACAATTCCGACCAGAACATTAGTTTTCCCATGAACAACACTGACTGAACATAGTTTACTCTACGCGTTTACCCCAGCGGGGTTCAACGTTAAGCTTGCCCTTTGCCTCGGATTAGGAATAGCCATGGGTCTTGTGGGGAATTTTTTGCCTGCTTCTTCACCAGGGAGATACCAATCTAAAGCGGATCCACACAAGCCGCTTCATGAAGAACTTGCATTTGTCCCTAAGGAATTTGGCTCTGTCGGACCTTTTCGCTTGCACAGTTCTCCCTCTCACGTGCATTCAAGTGTCGGTTGATGTCTTCCAAAGTGGCTGGCCGTTTAAGATTGTGCAATACCTCCCTAGTGCCTTCCCAGTGATCACAAACATGATGATCGTGATCTGCCTGGAAAAATATGTGTCCACTCGAAGAATTCCCCGGACATTTAGCGCCTCAACAATCGCCAGAATGATGCACGCGGCTTGGATCTTGGGAGCAACGGTCCCTGTTATCACTTTGCGAAGATACGACGGACAAAGAGTAGATCTCAATGCAACTCACTTCACTCTTATCTGTACGTACGAAGAGAACTTCTCCAGTGCAAATGATAGCCGTCCCCTTCTCGGTGCTGCTTGTTGCCCCATTCCTTTTCATATTATTCGTCAATGTGGCTTTGGTTAAAACGATGTGGATGAGGAGCCGCAGAAAGCTTAACTGTAGCACAGCTAATAATCTTCTGAAAGCCAAGCTAACAGGCATAAGAGTCCACGGTATATCCCTTCTTCTCGCCATCACAATCGCCGTCGTAATTTGCAACTTCTTCTATGCTACAGTCCTCGTGTACAAACAGATCGCAAAGTCTTCCTCGGATTTCCAAACAGACTGCGTTTTACGTTACACCAGCCCGTCCATTACGTATTTGAATAGCTCGACAAATGTTCTGATTTACTTTATCCAGACGAAGGGCTTTCGCAAATTCTTAACTGAAGGCTGTTATGCCGAAAAGCAAACACGACACAAGATGTCGTCTTGACAAACAGCAACACGCCACGTGTACACATAAGCGCTGTAAAAATTGACTTCAATCCAGAGACAATCTAAGGACTAGCTCATTTGAATTATTTCCGCCAGCAGAGTGACCTTTGGCATTCTTAGTGGCCGCAACTCATGGCCGCAAGTTTTACATTTCCGTCATAGTTTACCATGAAACCCCTCGAAGTTTTAGACCATAGGAACACCGTTCGTAACAAATTGAGGATTGTCTGACTCGAAAAAGAATTCTTTCTTCCTTACGAAGCATTGAGAATTACATCAAAGTTAAATGGTTGCTTTTCTTGGATCCTCCATGTAAAAGATGTTCTCAACACGACATCGGCGTTTTTTTTTTTACTCGTTGAGAACGGGACGGTCCACGAGGTACAGCACACAAAAATACATATACAATATGTATGACACATAAAATGTCCCATTACTCTCCATACTGGATTTCTCGAGTAATTTCACAATTATTCAGTGGATATTATATATCTTAAATAAGTTCAAACATTAAATAAAAAATGGGTCACTATTATAATTAAGCATTGCACAAACTGTTCATATACCAAACCCGCAGCACTGCAATTTAAGCCTTTCGTTCCTCCAGAATGTGTAAGATTTCTTTGCATTTTTCTTGCGCCGTTTCTACAGAGGACTCTGCTTCTTCGAGAATCTGCCAAAGAATAGAACAGGGGGTGTCAATTTCGGTCAGACAAAGCACAACTCAAAATAACTTGCAATGAGATAGTCTCCTTTCATATCCCGTACCAAATATCAGAGAATTATGGTAAACTACGCTGCGCATGTCATCAGTTGGAAAACAGGTCGGGAACAAAATAAATTTAGGTCCAAGAATACGCCAATGGTGTTCAACAAGTCGACCAAATATAACATCACGGGGCCGGTTTTATTAGCAAACAGCAAAAAAAGCTGAGTAAATTTTACCAAAATAATTGAGTAAACCAATGCATCCATACCGAGCTACATTAGTGAGCAACCTGTAGCGGTAAGAGTGAGTAAAATTTACTCAGGGTTCTTGTTCATTTGACTCCTTAGCGAGTACAATTACGCAAAGTTGACGGTAAAGTTACTCTAGAGAATTGCATCCATACTGACCCCTTATATTTAGCCATGTTTCCTGCTCTTCAGTCTTCACACAGTAAACTGTTACACCCATTCCAACTGTGCATAATTTCCCGGGTCGTATAAGAGGGCATAAAGGTTTATTATCCAACAATTCAAATCATAAGCTTATTATGTTTCCAGCGGAATGAATCTTAAACCACACGTTATCGATTGGAAAAATAGTTCTTTGTCAGGAACGCAATCATTTCATGAAAATTTACTACGCCATATACATTCGGGCCCAACACCGCTGGATTCTTTTAGCCCAAGGTACGGAGGAAATTTACCTTGATTGGTTCTTAAGCCTACGTAATTATGATACCATTTCAACCCTTGTTCTAAAATGTACGTAAGTTATTATTAAGTTTTTTTTTTCTTTCATTGTCGTTGTATGTTTGTAATATATAAAATGTTAAAAACAGCAGCAGTAATGCATAACAAAACTTGAGCCGTTTCGCGCTCGGGCGGAGTAAGCTGTTGACATAATTGACTAACCTGTTTGCTAAACGTTTCATCGGTTATGTCCTGCAAGTTGATCTTAACGTTGTAGAAAGCTCCCCACACTGCTGTTTCGAGGCTACGAGCACCAACCTTTGAGCCGAGAGAAAACAGACCGAGGCTCTTTAACCAATACGTTTTGGACTAAGGTGTATATTTCAAGCAATAGACCACACGTTTCCATGGTTAGGCCGATAAACCACGGTAGACGTTGGAAGAACATGCAAAGAACACGCCAATCACGAGCCGCAGGCGAGTGCCGGATTTATTAATTCTTCGAGCGTTCTTCCAACATCCCAAGTGGTTTATCAAGCTTATAAACCACAGTAAAACATAGCTGATGGACGCGCATTGATTGGTTAATAATTATTCCATGACCGCGCGTTGGATATGGGCTGATAAATAGCCAAAGAGGCGCGGAGCGCCGCCGAATTATGGTAGCGTGAAATAAAGGATGTAAAATCAAAGTGGCATCCCATGATATAATTCGCAGAACAACAGAATCCAAGATCATGGCTTCCGTATCGGTAAAAAGGTCTATTTCACTCGTTATAAGGTATATAAGATTAGGCAAAGTCTAGTACCACGTGTATTTCAATGGCGCTGCGGAAAACGCTGCAAGACAAGTTGAACGAAACGTTGCAAAGAATAACAGCGCCTTTACATTTTTTTTGGTAATTGCGTACCTGCAGATCAGACTTGCTGCTGATGTTTCCGACTTTCGCTAGCTCCACCATCGGGATCCACACTTGGGTAGCTATTCTGATGACATGAAGAGGAACCTGGACAGCACTCCTGAGTCCGTCTTGCAAAGCCTTCTCACGTCTGGCATCAGCATCGACCGAGCACAGGGCGATCATGAAAATGTAGTAAAACGCAAGTTTTTTAGTGGAATATATTTGCGTAAGCATTCCAACACAGTGTTTGGAAAGGGGGGGAGGGGGGGGCAAGGAGGGCTTTGGTTGACTACTGGTGGACTCAGTTAATGAGCTCCATTTTGAATGTCACACTTATAACTTCAAACGTTATGCACATTTTCAGGATGCGGGGATATCTCTCAAAATCGTGCAATGGTATCGTATTTTACGAAATAGCGTATCTGGTTAAACAAGGCAAGGGATATAAGAAAACGGTGAAGAAAAAAGGTAATCGAGAATTATGCCCTGGCCAAACGGAGTCGCAGACGAAAGTTGGAAAATGTCAACTTGCGTACCAACCTGCGTTGGTCGCCAAACGGACTCGCAAGCAGCCGCAAGTTTTCCTCGCCACCGGTTGCGTCCGCGGCCAAACGATGAAAAACTTGCGCCAACTTGGGTGGAAATTTAAGCTCCATCAGACCAAACGCAAGTCCTCGCAAGTGCAGGGGCAAAACGTGGCCAAACGGCGTCGCAAGGTATCTCAAGTTTGAAACTTGCGATGAATTGCTACTCCGTTGGCCAGGGCTTTAATGCAAAATGCACAAGACATCGAACTAGCAACAGCTTGCTTTCGAATCAAACTTAGATAAGTTGTCAATAATTCCAAATACTTACATTTCTTTCTCCTCGGGTGTTCCTTTGGGAAGTTTCTTCGCTTCCTGTTTGAAAAAATTAAAAAAATTAAAAACGATGGCAGAGTTAATAGATAGTTGTACAGTGTTTGTTCCCAAGAGTTAGAAAATTACAACATTTAATAAGACTGTCGTTATAGCAAGAACTCGGGAGTTAGCGGAAAAATACAACATTTATTGCGCTTTTCAAGTTCAAATTTCAATCAACGGTTTTGTTTCTCGCTGCCGTCAATCACGTAGAGCGGGCCAGATCAGAGGCCACATCGCGCCTTGTCATTGGTGGATTTGGATCCAATTTGTCGGTTTCTTTTTGACTGCTTTAAACAACGGAAAGTTAATTAGATTTTAAAGTCTGGAGTACGCATGTTTTTGAAAGGCAAGCAATAAGCTTTCCGTAGCAAGAACCGGCTTCAAATTACTTAGCATCAGACTGTCAGACGGTTTGACTCTCGCTCAGCGGGCAACCTGGGACTATCTGACCATAGTTAGTAGAGGGGACTGGACTCTGTCATAATGATACGTAATAACTCTCATCTGAAAGCCAATCAGACTCAAATTTACCATGAATCCACTAAATGCATTGGTATCAGCGTCAACCATCGGTATAAAGTCCAGCATGGCTTGCCTCAAAGGAGGAATCAGAGATCTCATCTGCGCGTCCAGAGCTTCGAATTTTTTGTTCCCGTAAGTAAGCCAGCCCACCATGGTCGCCAAGGCAACTCCCTACAGCACGGACGAACATAAGCATTCTTATGAACATTCTCTGAACTTCCCTAACGTGATACACCAGATGAAATTCGTTTTAAGAGATTGCTTTGGAGTCATTCATTATCAATGGCAACACTACTGCTGGTAGGATTCTTACTTTCGTCGATCATCGCTACATCGTAAGCGACGAGATGAGAGTCGGAATTCCGACTACGACTTCGTCGAGCTTACGACTACGATTGCGATTCCGCTGCTAGGGTTTCACTAAGTCGTAAGCCCTGTTGCGACTCCGACTGTGTCCTCTGCGTCGCTTATAAAAACCAGCCAATTCAAGAGAAAATTACGAATAAGGAGACGTTGAAAACTCATAAGATTACTTGATCTCCTGTTACACTTTCCCAGGGAAAGAGGCAAATATTTTAGTTTAGCTGGGTACAAGAGGTTTGTCTGCCGCCAAGATACCCGCCTCAGAATTCTGCCGAAGCTCATTCTCAGACAGAACAGAATAAAGAAAAGAGTTGAGGAGAAACTTGATCATGGTCTCGAAGTCTAACAGTAAGGACCCACGGATACTCAGAATTACAGTTGAATACCCGAGCGAACCCTTACGCTCTTTGAAAATGACAATCACGCCCTTATTTCGGCGATTTTTGGTGCTCACCATGGCTGCAATAGCAGCAGATGCAGAACCCCCTCCAGGTGCTGACGACCGTGATCCAAGACTGTAGATAAACTGCCGCAGAGGCAAAGAGACAAGGGGCCCATCTTCGGCAATATCTACAAGGTACCTAATGAGTAATAATCGAGGGACATGTCAGAGATGACACATACCTCTTAAGACTTTGTTACACTGGAGCGCTTTTCAATCGAGCGTCGCAAAACCAAAACAAAGGTAATTACACAGCCAATCACGTTCTGAAGCAAAAACGGCCCTCAGCCAACCACAAATCGAAGCAATTTACGACTTGGTTTTACTAGCCAATCAGAAGATAACGCAAGCAAACGCAGCCGGCAGAGAGCGCGGGAAAAAAAAAAGAGTTTTGCATCTGATCGGTTTGAAAGTTCGCGCAAGTTTTTTGATCCAGTCATAGAGATCCAAGACTGTACATAAATTGGCGCAGAGGAGATCGAGAAAAACGTATGCACAATGTATTTAATATAGTAGTCGTTGCTGTTGCAAACCAAAACCAAATTGCAAAGTAATGACGTAATTACTCTCGACACTCAATTGAAAACTGCCGGCCTAAATTTGCAAATACAGGGTGTGTCAAAACTTCGTGCCCTTTCGCAGGAGATTGTATCGCACTTATTTTCGCATTTTGGAAGCCACATTTTTAGAGCAATAGGCCTTATTCACGATAGCAGCCATGATTGTTTTCAAATTGTCATGCAAATTAGCCAAGTGCTCTGCCAGGGGGCAAACATTAGAAAAATGGCAAATTCTGGAAAATCGACTTGTCACAATGTTAAAGTAACATCGCCAAAAGCACACTTAAACATTGAAAGTTAAATACCTATCATCAAAATTTAATCACTTTGACTTCCCTTCAATGGTTCACTTCTTCACTGCTTCATCTGTGATTTTTTTTGTGCGAAAACATCAAACCAACTCGTGTAATCGTTCTAGTTTAGTGCTAAGGTTGTACAAATGCAACGAACATGAAAAATTTCATCTGACCATGTAAAATATCCGTTAAAATCTCTCGACCTTAAGTCGTTTGCCCCCTGAGAAATGCGTAGTTTAATTTGCATGATAATAACAACGCCAGCACAAAGCTATCGTGAATAAGGTCTATTCCTTGATTATAAGAGGACATTCAGGCTACTGTGCTGAAAGTGTAAATGTTGATTATTAGCTTGCAAGGCCTCACAGACCCGGCAGTTTGGAGAGCACTATTTTTTCTCTGTTCAAAAAGGGGCACGAACTTTTGAAACACCGTGTACATGTTGTATAAGGCCAAGTCTTTTCGCAGTCCACTTCCTAATGGAGCGTCAAGGACAAGAATCAGCTGGCTCAAGCAAAGATGCCTTGTAATGGAAATCGATTTTTTCACTTTAAACTTTAAACACTTACTCAATTATTCTTGTTTTAGGGTCAAAAGGAGTCACAGAGCTCAGTCCAAGTCGCTCTATAACCTAAAAGTGCACGAGGAAGAAAAAAACAAAAAACAAAAACAAGGTGAAAAACAAAACAGTTACTGTCGAACTATGTCATGTGTATCGATTTCAAATTTGAATCCATTCGCGTCATTAACCTCTCGAGAATGCAGTTAATATTTCGAACGTGTTTTTTTTTTTTAACCAAATGATCGGAGTATCATTTTACCATTCGTTTGATCATACCAGTAACATGATAAGTGATGAAATACGCTGTTTGTCACAAGAAATTACAGCATTCTTTGAGCCGTTCCAAAAGTTCTTACCAGTTTTTCGATGCGCATTCTCAATGCAAATGAAATCGTTCTCTGTCAATTGTTATTCCTCCGAGTTCCGTTCCAAATTCATATTTTCTTTGTGAAAAATTGTACCGTTTCAATTGGTGGAGATGTCTCCCCGGTTTTTCCACCGAAATGGGGTTTCCTGGGAGGAAATGTGTAATTTGTAACGGTTAACGAACTGCTGCGACAATCAGCTAATGAACAGCTGAAACTTTTTGTTGTTCTATATAACAGGGATTATGATGTGTGACAGTTATATCCAGAGAAAGTCGCTTTTCTAGCCTTTGGCTCTTTGTTTTTTTCCTTTTTTTGTTTAAATTTGTTTTTCTTTTTGGTTGAAACCCTATAAAGCGGCCAATCCCTATCAAATAGCCACTTGGCACTTTCGGTCCGACCGCAATATTAGCGACCAATAGAATGGAATACGACACCAACTTCGAGATTTTTACTCTGAGCACGGGCATGGTTTGCAGGTCGAAATTTTTCCAAGTGGCGTGCTCATTTCGGAACTCTAGTAATGGTCGCACTCGCACTCCAATCTAACGGTCACTATTGACATACGAGGCATACCAAGCGAATCTTTTGATCTTCACTAAGTATGAAAATATTTTCCTTTTGAATGTAGTAGTCAGCGGCTAACAGCATAGCTTCAAGAGGCACAAGACCAACAATTTGTGATCCACAAACTGCAAGCTTTAATTCCTGAAATTTAATCAAAAAAATAATAATGATGATAATAAACGGGATTGACCAAAAACTAGTTTAGTAAAAAAAATGAAGGGCTCTGTGCACAACCATCGACACTTTATGTCGGGTACTTTTCATTTGCCACTACAGCCAAATTCTACACAAAACAAACAAACAAACAACAACTACAACACCAGAAATGAATAAACAACAACACAAACAACAACGTCACTGCAGTTATCTAATGTATTGTCACAGGTCACAGACCAGGAAGAGTGATAAGCCAGTGAAAACTGGTCCACCTATTTCTTCTCGTGTGTTTCATCTGGTTGTTGTTATTCATTGCATACATGTAGGTGTGCCATTTATTGCTCGAAATGATTCAAGGGCAATTTAGTATTGATAAAAATAACTCAACACAAAGTCCAAATAGGGTGGTGTTTTTTTATTGTTTTACAGTTACTTCAGCAAAAGACAAATTTGTACCCAACGTTATTTTGTAATGAACTGCGTAAATGTATGTACCTTTGTATCCTTTACACATTCTTCAAATGCTGTGTGCATGTTGGCCTGGTGGTAATCCAACAGGTTTAAGGACACCTGTGCTAGGTTTGCTTCATCCAGGTACCATCCCATACCTTGCACCTCTTGAAGACGACCAGGCTGCAATCACCATATACAGACAAGAACAGTCAGAGGAAACAATGTCATTTTTATCTGCCCAGAGAAACAGATCAGAGGAACGGATAATACGTTCAACAAGCCAAGCTTTCCATCCGATTCAGTATCTCTCTGTCTGTCTGTCTGTCCGTCTCTCTCTCTCTCT
>BLFK01000645.1:217714-250162 GCA_014634185.1 Astreopora myriophthalma | reverse complement strand
ATAAAAGCAAATTTTGAGGTACAAATGCCAAAATACGTTTGGAGAGGTTTATATTAAAAACAAAAAATATTTGAGTTTAGGTGCACTTTAATGTAATAAATGAAAATTACACTGCAGTTGAAAATATGAATATAATATTTCCAACCTTTTCTGAGAGTCCTTCATATTCTCCTGCCCTGATCTGTGGCACAGTTTTCCTGTGTTCTTGGTCTGATGCATAACCATACAAATACACTACAAAGAAATACTTAATGTCAAGGATTTGTTTCCTAATTCATTCAGAAATAAAGTCCTTGAGGAAAATATCAAATAGAAAATGATTTTACAATATAAAGTGTTACACGTAATTATGGTCATGACCCTGGTGAAAATCCTTCAAGGATCTTCAAAGATCTTTGAGGATTCTGATAAAGATCTTAATACGTAAGGATCCTCAGAAATCTTTCCCAAGATCTTCAAGGATTGTCAGAAATCTTGGCCAAGATCTTTAAGGATCTTTAAAGATCTTTTAAAAATTGCTCTTAAAGATTCTTAAAGATCCTTATAGGATCATCTCACGATCCTTGAAGATCTACACTGTATCAAGGATCTTTGCTTAAGATCCTTGTACTTGTTTTCACAAGGATCTTTGAAGGATCTTCAAAGATCCTTCCAAGATCTTTCAAAGATTTTTAAAACTTCCTTATTTTTAAAGTGCTACTATATGGTCAAAAATCAGTTTTCGTTTTTCTTAACATTTTGAAAGTACTTGTGCTCAACACTGGACATGCAAGATTTTATGCAATTATTTCAAGAGGAAGACTATTTTGACAGGAATTTTTTGATTTAACGGTCTGCCATTACTTAGATTGGTTCCAACCAATAAGACCTCAGAGAGCTGGATCGAGGAGAAAGTGACATCATTTACTCACTAGCTTAAAAATGGAGTGTGTGGATGCGGCTTAATTATTATGCAGAACACGGATTTGACAATCTGAAAGCGAAAAACTCCCGTGCTGCCTACCAAACAAGCCGCAATCACACACTCCATTTTTAATCTAGTGAATAAATGACGTCACTTTCTCCTCAATTCAGCTCCCTGAGGGCTTATCGGTCAGAACTGCACCAAGTAATGGCAGACTGTTCAATCAAAAAAATGCAATTAAAATAAACAGTCTTCCTCTCAAAATTACTGCAAAAAATTTCACCTGCTGAGCATTCAGCACAAGACAGTATTTTCGAAATATGAAGAAAAACGAGAACTGATTTTTTTTCATCATATGATAGTAGCACGTTAAGGATCTTTAGCAGGTCCTTGAAGATCCTTAAGAATTGTCAAAGATCCTGTGAGGTTTTTGACCAGGGAACAGAGACCTGCAAAACAATACCTGGAATACCAAGCTCTAAGGCTGCCCTCTCTCCAAAAACTTTTGCACAGTTGGCACAGTCTTCCATGGCCACACCCTGGACAGGGATAAATGGACAGACATCCAATGCACCAAGTCTTTTGTGTTCTCCTGAGACATAAACCAGAAATTCCCATTTATTTTCTAGTAACTCTCTCCAATAGACCTACATGATCTTTATAATCATTTGATCAAGTCATTGATAATGTTGATGATGATGATGATGATGATGATGATAATGTCCGACGACAGGGGTGGTAATGATGGTGACAACGACCTTGGTTAACAATGGAATGAAGATACAAGGCATATATGCTTCCTATCTCATAGTATTGTTTTCCGCAACTCCACACCTCACTCCTATTTATTGGTGGTTTAATTTGCATGTTATGTCCTTGTTGCCATGTTGTCATGCATGAAAACAATGGATCTCTCATTAGCTCCTTTTGTTCGTATAGCAGCATTTGCACATTTTAGCACTGTTATCTGTTTTTCTAGAAATTGCTTGCAAACCAGGGCATGATTTCAGCACAGCTCCCCACATGAATTACACATGCAGATTCCTATCAAAACTTTACTCACGCTCGTTCTATTTGAAAGAGGGTAAGTAGCAATACGCACGTATAATTATGTAGGGAGCTATGCGGAAATCTTTCCCAAACCACCTACTAGCTGAAAAGTGATTTCCTGGCTCTCTGAATTGCGAGGTTACTTTCTTCGAAATGACGTTGATTTTTATTATATTCTTTAAATTAATTAATTGTTCCGAAGACATATTAAAGTAGCTCTACATACCGTGATGCCGTGTCATGTCGATCAATTGCATAGCACACCTCGCTCCGTTTAGCGCACCTTCGACCACGCTATCGGGCGAGCCAACGAACGTGTAAACCGTCCTGTTCGTGGACACGCCTGGGTCCACGTCGAGCAGAGAACAACCTTCCACGGAAGCTATAGCTTGCGCTATGGCGTCAATCACTTCTTTATTTCGCCCTTCGGAAAAGTTCGGAACGCATTCTATGATTCTAGCCATGGTCTGGATAATTTTACCATAAAATGCAGGTAGAAATTGTACAAAACGCTCCGACTCGCGTGAAAAGCGTGTACGAAGTCACACAAAACAAATTTCAACCGGGCGTTACTCGCACTGGTAGCGTGATCGATGCACACGCGATAGACTGGGTGCGAAGAAGTTTAAAATTAATGGCGGACGATGGCGGAAGATTTATCGCTAACAGTTGGTTGTGTTTCGCGGATCAAAACCATTGCAGAGGGCGTTGGGACGCAGGAAACGTGTCACGTCAGAGTGTTGGATATTTACAGGTACATCATTGACAAAAGCTTCCCGATTGTGGCCCCCGATTTCTCGGATGCTTTCGACATCGTGATTACCGATGGTCGTTTTAAAACGAAGTGTTTGTTGTCACCAGCTTTAAATTCGCTCGTTTATGCGCACAAACTGAGGAAAGACTCTGTCATCTCGATTACTGAATGCAGTTGTTTGATCGACGAAGAATCACTGGAGCAATCTCCTTGTGTCATCCTTCAAGGCATCGAGATTTTATATTTAGCATCATCAAACACGCAGGATGTGGATCGTGTAGAAAATATCGAATTTTGTGAAAATGCCACTGCAAGCGAAAAGCAAGATCACCCCTTGGCAGGTTCCCGTGGGTACTATTTACCAATGCAAAACGACGAGGACTATTTTGGATCAAAATGGCTGAGTGATCCTGATTTAAAACTCACCAGCCCGATAAGTAACGCAATTACAATTGCGGATCTTGACTCGTTTTGGAAAGCCCTTCCCCGTCCATTTCCAGCATTGCTTGGTAGGATCGTTAGCAAAACAAGGTTAAATCACTACGGAAAATCATCTGACGAAAAGCGGAAATATCCTTACCAGGCCTATCTCGAACTTGAAGATCGAACTGGGACCGTATCAGTGTGTATGTGGGATTGTTTGTGTGTTTTGCTCTACAATTACTTGCAAGTTGGTGACATTGTAGCCATCCTAAACTATCGCGTTTCCCGAAAGTTTGCTCCAAGAAGTAATGCTGTTTACAATACCAGCGATGCAGTGAAGATTGAGATATCTGTCAATCCTTCAAACCCGGTTGCTGAGCTATATAAACTTCCTCCTGAGGAACTCGGTCCGGAGTGGAGATTACCAGGTGTTCCATACAGGTACACTAGGGAAGTAAAGCAAGGATGACGACGACGGCTATGAAAACGTCATGGGAAAACATAAATTTCCATAATTGTATTCACTTCGCACTTATTCCAACTCTTTCCGTGTGTAAAACAATTACTAACTGTTCAGGAACAGAATTTGTTTAAACGCCGTTAAAATTAGGACAAAGAATGGAAAATTTATCCTCTTGCACTCACGTCCTACACAAAACTTCAAATTTGGTCATTTCACGTCATTTAGCCGAGAACGGCAAAGAAATGTACCAAAATGTAAAACGTACGTGCAGAGCGTGCGGAGCCATTTTTCTTGCTCATTAAGCCTATTGTTTTGTGGTATTCTCGTTGTCGTCAACATCATCATTGCTTAAGCTCCCTGCTGCCAGTTATAACACACCTTAATTGAATTCCACAATCCGATTGGTCAATGAACACTTAATATTTTTCCAGGGATGCAGGCTGTCGAGGGTAATGGCTGATGAGTAGGTCTAGAAGAGGTCTTGTTTTTTGTTTGTTTGTTTGTTTTGTATATTATTTAAGATATAAGTCAAGAGTAAACAACCATTGAGATATGGGTACACTTGGGGAGGTCTGCAAAGCGACCAAGAAGCAAGCATCACTCTCTTTTCGCAAGATCTTTATAATTTGACACGCTGTTTGAAGTCGTATAGACACTTATTTAACTCATTAATAATTCATGAAGAAAAACAAAAGAAATGTTTTATTAATCAATGGCTGTATATCTGATACAAAATTTTCCTAATTACATGAACTTTTTCGTTTGACTTCCTTTGTTAAAATTGCTCGTACAACAAAAATAATGGATCAACATCAATACCAAATGCTGACGTTAAATGAGTCGTTTACAATATTCGTGTCAGTGTTGTATCACTGCTCACAAACTCTTGGCTTTGCGTCAAAATGTAAATAGTGATACAACACTGCCACTCATATTGTAAACATTACCTGTACCTTTACACACCCTGCTAGCTTTTTTAGGCTTTTCCTTGGTATTTCATACTCATTTTGTCTGTAATCACAAATGACTTAATTACATGGTAAAAGACTGACAGAAAGAGAACTCCGCTTGTGGGATATTTATGACGTGAAGGAGCCCGTGTTACAGGTCTAGGAGAATGATTGTGAGGAAACTCTGAATGTGAAGGTGGAACTAAACTACAGAGAAGCTGTACGTGTAAATTTGAGGTCCACATAGTCATTGATGCGCACCAGATTAGTCTGGTCTTCACAAGAGGCATACTCAACCTGTTTTATGTTCTTTGGGTATCAGGACTCGCTGAGTATAAAGGCATTTGTATGGAAAGCTTGTGACTTGAACATCCCAAACCTTTTATCTCCTTCGAGATCTACGACGTGACCAGATGCCGGTCTTCACAATTTATATGGTGGCAAATTCTGATAGCCTCATGGTTCCTGTCTTGGATCAGATTTCTTTCTTTTTCTTGAAGTGGTTTAAAGTTGGCTTTCGTTCCTTGCAGGTTCATTAACAGGAAATCTCTGGCTAGCTATTCATCAGGATTGATATTTGATGTTGTCGGAACTGTCATGTTTGTCAGCCGAGAAATCAGGGAGAGAAAAGGAAGCAGTTCTTCATTTTGGACATCAAAATGGGTCCACCTTAAAGATGGTAAGTCATATTGTGCAAAAGTCTAGATTAGTTTACTTTGGCGAATAAGGTAGAGAGGAATCATCTGGAAACACTGTAAAGAGAAAGACCATACAAAGGTAGTTCAACTTTGTTGTACGTCATTATGCAGAGTGCGTTCCTGTAAATCAGCCTGCAACTTCCTTACGATTGTGTCGCACAATTCGTTCAATTTCGTAGGATTTGTTTGATCTTGCTTCGAAACCCTAGGGCTGATTAAGACAATACGATATCATAACCGGGGTGACTTAGCTTACCAACGTACTCCCTGCCGTTTGCGATTTACCAATAGCGTGCGGTGTTCGCTCGCGAGTGGATTGCAAAATAAATATGCGTTATTGACCAAGCTTTTTCGGTCAAGATGGCTGGATATTGGCCAAGTTCTTGTTTTTTTGTTGCGTTTTTATGGACCGAGACGAAGTCGAGGTCCATAAAAACGCAAAAAAAGAACTTGGCCAATACCCAGCCATCTTGACCGAAAAAGCTTGGTCAATAAAGGATTTATTATATGGCTTTCGAGGAAATTTTTCGGGCGGGACACGGCGGGTGGTCGCGAGCGGGCAAGATAGCTCCATCTTGCCCGCTCGGGTAGCCAGTCACAGCGCACGATTTGGTTCATCTTGCCCGCTCACGGAGCTAGCCATATAATAAAGAGTGTTACATGTATACGCAATTCGTTTGGTTTTACTGACGTCTATCAAAATGCCACGACATACGACGTCGCAAGTTGTAGATCTGTCGGATTTACACCAAACGGCTCAGTTTCGTACGGTTTTCATAAGCATGACCCATAGTACAATAAAGTCGTATGGTCGAGATCAACGTTAAAGGAAAATAGAGAACGTTCGCGAAATGAGCACAATTCTAACGACCATATGCTTGGAAGCTCGCACCCTCATAAACGGGTCCCTCCTATTATTGCCAAGCGATCTATTGCTGAGGCACTAATTACGGACAACATGGAAATCAAATCAAATGCTGAATTTCAGGAGTATCCAGAGCAAAACCTCTCGGAGCAGAAGAGAGAACCAATTATGTAATAAACTTGTTCAACCCACATATGACGCCCAGTGCGCAGAAACGAACCGGAGACAAATTCAGTGGTGAAAGGCGAGTGCGCCACTGCGCCACGCCTTCAATTAATCTCAAAATCTTGGTCACCTGTGTATTTTCTTGTTTTGCAGGAACAAGTTCCTTGCCAATCATCCTTCAACTCTACGCCTGTTCGCAGCCTGCAGTGTTTGACTCGATTACAGTAGGAAATATCCTCGTTGGTGCTCGCATGCTCCTCAAAATAGATCCGCTGGATTCAAGGCAGCGCAAATGTTGCTTCCTCACCACAACCCGTGAAACGCAGTTGTATGTTCTAAAGAAACCCTCGGATGCCAATAACAAACCTTTCTCGGGTTCCGATGTCATCCAGGAAGCCATAAAATGGCGTCAGTCACTGGAGGCTAGACAGCTCCTCAGAGAGTCCTGTAGCGGTGGTTATTACAACTTTCCGCCGCTGCCTCGCTCCCTCGAAGCGTACAAGAGACTCTTTCCTCCAGAAAAACCCATGGACTTGATAACAACAGTGAACCTTGGATTCCTTTTGAAAGAACTACATTACCGTGAGCGTGTAAGGCTGCACATTCAAGGCACCATCGTAGCTTTGGAATTCGTCCCTTCTGCGAGCAGCGAAGCATCTGTGCACGAAACGTCTGGGGAAGCAAGTTGCTCGCAGCTAAGCGAAACTCGGAGCGGTGACGAAAGAGCTCAAGCTTCGCCGTCAATTTGTCCTAACAGTCAATCAAGTGAGTTTATTTTTCGACTCTCCGCAATTCCACTTAGGACAGTTTTCACTTTAGTGTCGAAAGTAATCACTTAATTATTGCTTTGGTTTGGTTTTGGATTCCTCAATGATTGTATAAAAAAATAAAAAAAACTTGTGCTGAACTTTTTCACCAGTCAGACGCAAAACTAAAACTAATTGCGATTTCGTCACCCTCGTTTTCCCGCGCTAGGTGCCGACCCAGAGCCAATCAGAATGCAACTTGGTTTGCATTCTGATTGGTTAGTGAAAACCAAGTCGTGAATTGCTTCGATTTGTGGTTGGGTGTTAAAGGTGCATTTGCTTCAAAACGTGATTCAATGGCTCGGTAATTAGTACTTTGTTTTTGGCTTTACTACACTCAATTGAAAGCCGCTCCTTTGAGACACATTTTCTCACTCATTGGTTTCTTCATTTTCCACGTTAACAGGCAAGGATTCCGTACCATCTTCTAGTCAAGAAAGCAGATCGAGCATCGATTCGTCCTATGCTGACAGAAGAAATCGCACGGAAAAGAAAACAAGATGCATCCAAAGTGTGTTTAAGACTTATGGTAGCTCATACCAGTTTGTAGCATTTCCATAACCCATCTTCTTTAACGTATTTATAGAATCAGACATTTGTGTCACTTTATGGCAATGTTTTCGTTCCACCCATTATTGCTCAACAAGTTACGCTAGATCAAACGATTGTACCAATCACCGTATAAAGACGGATTCATACATTGAAGTATTATGCTGCGTGCAAACGAGCCCAACAACTCCCAACAATGTTGGCCCAAGAATGTTGGATAGTGTTGGCAGTGGTATGCAAACGGATGCAACAACTCTCAACAATGTTGGCCCAAGAATGTTGGAAAGTGTTGGCAGTGGTGTGCAAACGGATTACATTACAATGATGTATAATATGATGCGTAGTTAAGATGTTGCTTTCTCCATGGAGACCATGTGTAATGCACGTGCGTTGCCCCAACATTGTAGGGAGAGCCGTGCAAACGGATCAAAAATTGTTGCGCTACCCTTTGGCGATCACGGAAGAAAAGAAATGTTGGGAGTTGTTGCATCAAAAGTTTGACCGGTTTCAGTCTTCGTGCAACAACTCTCAACCGCACGCAACAACATGCAACAAGGTGTGCAAACGGACGCAACATGTAACACTCAGCAATGTTAGGAGTTGTTGTCCAACAATGTTGCGTCCGTTTGCACGGAGCCTGAGGCCTTATTTTTTTCTTTCACGGTTTCCATTCACGGAAGCTTAGCCGGAAAATACACGGTTTTTGTGGGAGTACAAAAGGGTCGAACAAAGTGGTCGTAGGTATAGCTGTCCGTTTTCGACCAGTGTCCGTTAAGGGCGCTTGCGCAGAAGACGGAAGCGGCGCGACACAGTGGTTAGGGGGCTGGATTTTCATGCCGATGTTCCATCTACTGGACTCGTCTTGGATGGTCCCAAATTCAACTCCACCACTCTTTGCAAATATCCAACTGCTTTACGTCCTTCCAGTTGGGTTTCTTAACGATTTTCTGTTTAGTTGAATTGTTACTTTCTATACACGGCGCCACACCTTTGAAGCTTTAAAGAACACTGTGTATTAATTAATAAGGGTTATTTACTTTTACTTTACATTGCTTAGACTGTATACCCGTTGAACAACTGGGAACAGATATATAGCGAAAAGGCTTCCTCCGTGCGCAAATGATAACTCCATTTTGATTTAGTAGAAGGTGATGTCTTTAAATTTCTCATTATTTCTAGCGCGAAGTATGAAAACGTTGGACGAATGTGATTCCGACAGCGAGGACGAATCACCTGATTCCAGTGGAAAAACGGGGACAGGTTCTGTCAAATATCTCAGAAGAGTTCTTCCTGACAGAAGATGTAAAAAGGGTATGGTTATTTCTCACGTGATATTCGACTTGACAATTCGTTCACGCCCTAGCGTGAGTACGTGTATATATGGAGTTACAGCTGTGTGCTGCAGCGGCAAGTTTGGAGAGTACGAGAGAAGCGCAAGGCTTATAGTTCACGCTGGTATCGCAATTGTAAAGAGCGTTAAGACTAGCGTGAACTAAGCGTTAAGACTAGCGTGAACTGAGTGTTAAGACTAGCGTGAACTGAGCGTTAAGACTAGCGTGAACTGAGCGTTAAGACTAGCGTGATACTTAGCGTGAACTGGGGATCAAAAATCGTAATCACAAGTACCGTAATGATTGGCAAGTTTCGCTTTTCTTGATTGTGATCACGATTTCAACGTTTGCGTTGCACTAGTTCACGCTGGATCGCAACTCCTTTAAGGCCCTGTCACACTGTACAATGTTTCGTGCAACGGGTGTACTGTCGCAACGTAACTGCGAGACAAGTTGCACGAAACCGTTTCACCGCGTAACATACCTTGCAACGGCCAAAATCGTTGGGAGAGAAGTTGGATAGCCGTGGCAGAAAGTAGAATCGAGTTTGCTGGACAAGCGGCACGGAACGTTCCACAGTGTGACAGCGCCTTTACGATTACGACGCTTATGTCGCTGGTGTGAATTAAGCTTAAGAATCTAGACCTCTTTGACGAACTGCTCATTTGCGCAATGATTCTTCTGACACTAGGATGCTTCGTATCCGCATGTATAAGCATTTCAGTTATATTCATGATAGGGAAACGTCCAAATTGCTCGAAGCGCATCCTTAACTGTCGTAGAATTTCAGTTGCATTATTTTACAAGCATAGACAACAAACTGTCCTCAACTGTTGCTCTTGCAGTTTATAATAAAAGTCCTAAACTGGTCCGCTTGAAGACGAGAAGGAAACACCATGCTGACGAGAATATGCCTCCCGCGAGGAAACGGAAGGGAAAAAAGAAGGGCGGTCACTTGCCGAAGAGATTGAGGAGGGAAGGAGTGACGCAGAAATCCGAAACGTTATTCGGTAAAAAGGGGAAAGACAAAAAAATTAAAAGCAGTCAGCGATCAGCGAAAAGGGAACAAGAAGTATCGCAGACAACAGAGGATAGCGAGAGAAGTTCTGCAGATTCAAAGAAGACGGCAAAATATTTTCCCTTCAGGATTTTAGATGAAAGTTGGCTGCAAATGCCGGAAGACACGCCACACCTGGGCTTGTGGAAGCCCAGCTGCCATGTTGACACCTTCCCGAGACTCTGCAGTCGGGGACGTACGGAGATAAGAGCGGTCCCGAGTGCCGATCGCCAGGGCTTCGTAAATAGCGAAGGCTATTGGCGGCTCATGTTAGTGGGACTGAATCGGAGAACGATCATCGACGCTATTTTTATGCCGGAGGCGCCTCAGAAAACCGCAAACGTGCACGAGGAGCCCGAAGACGGCGCCTTCTTGTCTGCGTTAGCCACGGGAGCATTTGCAAGCTGGTATCTTGTGCCGACGCTTCTAAATCGCGCAAACGAGGAGCTGAAAGAACGAAGAATGGTTTTCGTGTTGGATGTGTACAGTCACGGAGAAGATAAAGTGGAACTTGTCATAAACAGGGCCTATTAATAACAAATCTCGTTGAAAGTGCTGGCTTCTACGTTAGGGTTAGGGTTAGCTAAGTCTATAGTTCTGACAAGGGATGCAACTGAATCTCCCTGCATGAAACTCCATAAATGGACCCTTTGCGGGATCTTGTTACCTGCTTGGATATCTTTTGTTTTCCATGTTGCTGGGACGCAAGCCTTCCAGCACCACTGTCAACAAAAGATTCTAGAGAGTCGCTGTGTATCGATTTCAAAGACAAAAAAAAATCGTTTCGTAGCACTTTTCTTATTTTCTTCGGTGGCCAATATTTTGCTTATGTAACAGCCAGCCTTGCTATTGCGTCTCAGTATAGCGTCGATAAGGGACACGTGACTAGGTCCTGAAAATGGTCCATTTCATCATTTAGGACCCTTTCATTTGAGCCAGATAACCGAGCTGAATCTCCTCGTCTGTTTGCAGGGGAAAATTCAGCCCGGTCATCGCGAGCTCGTCGATAAGGTACACGTGACTAGGTCCTGAAAATGGTCCATTTAGGACCCTTTCATTTGAGCCGGATGACCGAGCTGAATCTCCTCGCCTGTTTGTAGGGGAAAATTCAGCCCGGTCATCGCGAGCTCATGTCGGTTAACAGAATAGGCCATTTCCGAGTTGACGTCGGCCTCTTTTTCAAAGCGAGTCTAAGTGCGAAAGTTTTGTGATGGTAATCAGTTTTACTTTGCATATGAATAAAAACTCATTTTAATAAGAAAGAGTTCGCACTTAGACTCGCTTTGAAAAAGAGGCTGAAGTCAACTCGGAAATGGCCTATTTCTCCCTTCGTTTTAAATGGCGACAAAATTGGTTGTTTTCCATACAAAGTTCTTGGAGGGGGGGGGGGGGTAAGGCCGATCAATTACAGCAAAAGCAGTAGAGCGCTAAATGTTATTCCAAAATAGCCAAATTCATCGGTTAAATAAAATTACTACTTTAACATTTAATCGCCGGATATTAAGTAGCCCTTTTTTATTTTGTCCTCTCCGTAGAAGAGGGTCGATTCTACTTAGTGTAAATAACTCACGGTTGTATGTACCGCATTTTTGATGACGTCGGACGTTTTGCCATTTGTCTCGTAGAGAATTTTACTTGGTACAAGTTAATATTTATATATTGCGATTTTTTTTAGTCTGCGCGTATTTGTAAGGAATTATATATTTGAAAAATATACTGTTTTTGTTTGAACAATATACTGTTTCTGAAAATGCTTGAGAGAATGATCTATAATATTGTTACGGCATTAATCGCAGATTAAACTGCAGTCAAAGAAGTCTTTACTTGTGTGTTCGTCTATTTTCATTCTAGACTTAAAGATAAAGTTATTCGTGGAGAATTCCGCTGCAAAATGCAGAGGTACAATAGATATGCGTGTGCGCGCGCCTGTCCGGATAGCTACACATCAGATAGGATTTCTAGCATCAAGCAATGGCCGACTGCACGACAAAGTCTGGTCTTCAGAGAGTTCCTGTCCCTTTAAAATTACTTTATTATCCTCTGCCTTGAATTTTGTGTATCCTCATAGCATTTTTTATCATAGGCTGCATGGCAGGGGTGTTTTCTAGCGCGTGAGTGCTAAATGTTCCGATCGAGTGTTTTGATCGCCATATTGGATTGGTAGGATTGAGGAAAGCACGGAGCGAGTAACGAAACTCGCTAGCACACTTTCGTTACTCGCTCCATACTTTCCTCGATCTTACCAATCCCATATGGGGACCAAAATATGTAGCAGTCCCTCGGTGGAAATACGCCTGCCATGCAGGCTATTATGATCATCTTTTACTGACTCCATCATTGTTATCACATTTTGAGCGGGGAGTAGAGATCATCCACCTCATTTTCAAAAGTAAATGGCCCTTTTTATACTAGAGACGCATAAATTGGTCCAGACGCATAATGCGTCTTGTGTCCGTCTTTATACTACACGAACTTAACAGACGAACTTAACAGAGATATGTTTGCCAAAGTTCGTCTGGACGAATTATGCGTCTCCAACGGCCGATGACTGAAGACACGACCAAATGCAAGGTAAATGACTTGTGTTTGAATTAAAGGGGTCCTTTTTTTTCTTCCTAAGGCTGTTCCAGCGAAAGCAGCTCTTATCAACAGGTTTCTTACTATAAACCTTGGATGCTCATCAGCTGTGCATTTCTCAATCAGGGCCGAGTTGTTCGAAGCAGGGTCAGTGCTAAACCGGGATTAAGTATCATGACAACCAATAGGTTTTACTTGGACTTAACGCAGGGTTAGCACTGACAACTCGGCCCAGGGGCCCGTTTCTCGAAAGTCCCGAAAAGTTAACGGGCCCGAAAGACAATTTGCAACGGCTGCGATCCGCTTTTTCCGAAAATCTGGTCTTTTGACTTGGTATCAAGATAAGAAAAGGCAAACTAGTTTCAAAGTTCCATGACTCAAAACATCTTCCGTTTCAAGATACGGAGGAAATTATGGCACTCGAAACACGCCCGAAAAGGTTTCGGGACGTTCGAGAAACGGGCCGCTGTCTCTTAGCTACTCCTCATGAGTTTTCAACAGAAGCATTGCTATGGCAACACACAAGGCACTGGTGAATGTTTCATACAGTCCAAAACACCTGCCATGACACAAGAATATAAACCGGTGTCGCTTTCCACGGTTCTCCGAAAATGTCACAGAAAGTGTACGTACCTTCGTTATTTTTTCATTCTGAATCAAAAAAACTTAATTTGTTTACGTAACCCTAACCCTACGGTACCCTTGCGAGATAATCCCACTCAGTAATCTCGTCACACAATACATTGTACTATTTTATAGCCTTAGTTAATAGAAAGAAAAAAGAGAGACCAACCTAGCTGTATTTGTTTCTTTTTTATTACTTTTTTGGGGGAGGGGGGGGAGAGGGGGGAGGCGGGGAGTCAAACTTCAACACCCGTCTTCAACAACAAGGAAAGTGTCACACCATGTGAAGGTGCATTTTCTGTAGTCTTAAATGATCGAGTGACAAAACAAACAGTCACTTTTTGCCCTTCTTTATTTGCAAACCACAAGCAAGCCGTTCCCTTGTGGAAGCAGAGCGACGTGCAACCCGCTTCATTTTTCGTTCATCCGTAAATTTTTCAGTGCTTCGTAAGGAAGATAATTTATTGTCAGGCGGCCAAAGTTTGCGGTTGAGTTATGACGCTCTGAAGCATAACAATGCTTCCCAAATGAGGTGTTAGAGATGATTTATTCAACCAGAAGGAGATATGTTGTCGTGACGATTTTCTTCACATCGGTGTTTTGGCTAACAATCGAGCTCATAATCTTGAGCTACACCAATCATCTCAACGTTGAACTACAGCAAGGGAAGAACCAGCTTCCAAAAGAGTGGCAACCGCGAGAGAGACTCCAAAACCTCGACGTCGCTGAAGTGTTGATACCAATTGAAGATTTCAGAACATTGTATGCCTCTTTGATTCCCCCAAATCCCAGTGGACCTGGCGAAGGTGGGAAAGCGGTGTTTAACGATCAAAACGACCCTGACGAAGCGAGCACAGAAAAAGAAGGCTACAAAAAGTACAGCTTCAATGAACTCGCAAGTTCTAAGATATCGCTGGAGAGATCGATTCCTGATAATCGTCCACCGGAGTAAGTAAATCTATGTAAATTAAATTCTTTAGCCTTTAAATGTTAGTTTGTTCATAACTTGTCCTGGTATTAGGTGGTCTTTGTTATCATTTGAGCAGCTTTAAAGTTGATCAAGCAGCGAAAGAGAAATTTCCTTGTTGTAGTCAGCCATATGAAAAGTCAATCACGACGCCAGGATAAAATATTCATGATCCGATTTTAGGGAATCACAGATAATAAACTGCTTATTTTTAGTGTCGCATATAGGTAGATTGTCCCTTATGCAATGATTTAGTGATAAAAGCGAAAATGTGGGATGCTCTAATAAACCACGGTCGAAAAATTACTCCCAAAGCAAGTCTGCTAATGTTTAGCTTTTAACTACTTATGTATTTCACAATAGACAATACAGTGCTGGTAAAATATCACGGTTCAGCGTCAAAATACTTGACAAATCAACGGGGGTGAACGAAGTTTAAATAGACCGGCTATTTTTAATTGTTTCAGAAATTGTAAATTTCAGTCACGCAAAGAAATTTCAGGAGATCCTCAACACTGAAATCGGTCGATCTACCATTAATTTTTATAATAGTGATAACAATAATAATTCGAATAAGTAAAGATTTAGTATAACATTTGACAATAAAAATCTGCGATAAAATATTACAAAACATAGCACGACGTTTCGACTACTCTGCGAGCAGAGGCCCTTCGATCTTCCTAGATAAGTCGGGAAGTGCCTCATTCCTACGAGCTAGTTAAAGATAAGTTAAGTAATGTTTAAAAAACGAGCAGCAGTGTTTTATCGGGTTTAAAAACACGAGGCGTAGCCGTGTGTTTTTAGACCCGATAAAACACGTGCTGCGAGTTTTTTGAACAGCTTCAAAAACATTCCGCAAAAAGTGTGTCCCACTGGAGTCTGAACAATGGTTCAGACTGTGAGACGAAAATTATTAGCATACAAGAAAAACAAGCTATGCCTTATTAGTATTCTTTATATAAAGAATACTAACGAGGAGTGTTTTATAGGGTATAAAGTTCATGCACGTGACGTTTTATCGGTGACTTGATAGGCTGTTAGGCTTATGAATTATTAATTATTCCATGAAAACAAGGTCTGGTAGCCCTATAATGGACTTTTCTCAAACGTTTCAGACCTCTACTTTAATTTACACCAAGAAAAGAATCTCTGGGAGCGTTGGAGGCAAAGTTTTGGTCGTAAACGCAAAGGCAGTGAAATAGTACATAGTACGAAGTAATTCAGCGTTTATAAATGTAAAATTGCACTGAATTTCTATGGCAACGTTTCCTTAAGATATCATTTTGACGGGGAAGCCGTGTTACGACGACGGAATTAAAAGGAGGACAATTTACTGGGTGATGGTAAAAGGCTAGGGAAATTATCCGAATTTTGACAAAACGAAAGCGAAATTACCAGCGAAACTACATCCTACATTTGATTGCATCTCATTACTAATCCTAGGTCTCTTTGGTTAGAACGCGGCGCGGTGTTAAGCTGGTCGGTGTTTAGCTGGAGTGGTTAAGCAATCATTCAACGGCTTGGTTCGCGGTTTTCAGAACGCAAAGTTGAGTCGGTCGGTATATTTTTCTGTATTGTTAGGTGACGATCTAGACACGCGTAATAGTGCACGTGAGAGACAGTCTTTACCGTGGATTGGACTGTTTTCATTTGTTTCGTTCAAGTGTCATGCATTCTCTCTTTTGTCCCCGCGACAGATGCCTCGAGCTGAAGTATTCGTCAAATCTCCCAAGCGCAAGCGTAATAATTATATTCCACAACGAGGCGTGGTCGACGCTGTTACGTACAGTTCACACAGTGTTGGCGAGATCACCGCCCGACTTTTTGGAGGAAATAATTTTGGTGGATGACAAAAGCAACTTCAATTCATACGGTAAGTGGAGCATAGGTCTGCCTGCTTAGTAAGGGTTGTGTTTCTTATTTGACCGTCCTTCCTTTGCTTTCTCTCGATCTTTTGGGAAGGAAGGCCCTTAGCTAAGGAAAAGCTTGCTATTCAGGTTTTCTAGACCTTACTACTTCCTTACGGAAATTGTTTCACTTTGTGATATAACACTAACGAACATTTCACCGAGACACACTTCGCTGAGAACTGAAGTCAACCTTCTTCATGAAAAAAGTAAATTTCAGTCTGACACTAATTGTCTAGTTTTTTTCTCTTTGTTTTATTTTCTTTTCTTCTTCTTTGTTTCTTCGCAAACTTGATCTGTCTCAGAAGTCCATAACCCAGAAGTCTCGATCTGCAATGGAATGCGACTCATCAGTTTACGGTATTATCTATTTTTGGAACGGCTGCGGCATGATTTTGCATTTAGCACGCACAATCCTTCGTGCGGCTCTTAATTGCGGACCAATCAGACGCGTTGTGGTTATCAGAGCCAATCTGATTGGCCCTTACTTGGCGCGACGTCGATTCCAAACTGAGATGAATTTAGATAGTATTGTAAACTGATGGACCAAGACCAAATGAGACAGATCGAGACTTCTGGGCCGGGTTATGGACTTCTGTCTGTCTAGAGTATTAACTAGTGATAGTTGTCGTGGATGTAATTTATGTGGCACTTAATGTAGCACTTAATTAAGTACATTTAATATTCTTAGAAAGTTCTGTTGGTAGGAGAGTATACGGTGTCCCCAATTGGTGGGTTTTAACTGCTATTAGATTTGACACCTAGAGTTTTTAAAGTTTCTTTCTTTTGTTTTCGTATTTGTTTCTGTTTATTTACGCTTGTTTTATTGATTTGCATTAAATTTAGATCAACGTCGGTAGCTTTCCAAAGTCTTTAAGAAAACTATAAATCCAATATGGCTGTCATTTGAGAATTTTAGGAATCGTGACGCAATTAGTATGTCACGTGTCGCCATCACCCCGCGATGTGGACGTCAAAAAAAAAAAACTTTTTCCTCTCTCTTTTTTTTCTTCTCATCAGCACATCTTAACGAAAAACTTGAATCGTACATCCGTCAGTTGCCGAAAGTGCACCTTGTCAGGGCAGAGTCCCGCCAAGGCTTAATCCGCGCTAGACTCATTGGCGCCAAGCAAGCTAAGGGGGACGTGCTTGTCTTTCTGGATTCTCACTGCGAGGCTAACTTCGGTTGGCTGGAGCCGCTGCTAGCAAGGATCGCACACAGCAGGACTATCGTTGTTACTCCTGATATCGAAGTAGTCGATTTGAGGACGTTTTCTTATGCTCGAGGTAAAGGTGGTCATAATAGAGGGATTTTTAATTGGGAATTGACTTTTAAATGGAGAGCACTACCGGATTATGAGAGAAAACGAAGAAAAAACGACGCTGATCCTATCAGGTAGGTGAATTGATGCAAGGCGTGCATATTCTTCCTGCTTTGCAATTTGAAGTACAGGCTCGCCTTTTATAGCAATTTCAGTCTTGCTATCTCTCCAGGGCAAATTGGTTTGTGTCCAAATCGAGTCGAGTTATCATAATCGTGATAGCAAAATCGTACTGTGTGTACTGACAGCAGTACATGTACCCACATGCACGCTTTGCGGGTCTACATTTTTCTTCGTCAACCCACGTTTTCGTGTTTTCAAGGGGAAAAAAAGGGAGAGAGAAAACTGTTATAAGGTAATTGAATAGTGAAGCATTTCTCGCATCTGTACTCTGAAAAGTGAACATTGGCTTGGTAAAAACAGATCTATTTTAACGGCTAAGTACTGTACGAGTTTGGCAAACTCATCGATCTTGTCTTCCTTGACTGCTGTAATGATCAGCGGTAGTATTGTAAGGACATGTGCACTGCGCGGTGTCTTTTGGAAGCCATGAGGGATTAAACAGTTGTGTTCATTTGTATCTGTGTTTATCGGCGTACATTGACCCGAAATAACGAGAACATGACAACTGCCAGACGTCCATGCGTCGTGTGCCAATGACGCCTCCAAGTTCCAGTCTCATTCTGATATCTTTTTAGTTGTTGTTGTTGTTGTTTTTTGGACAAATCCGACCAACTTAAGGACCGTCCTGGACCGACCCAAAATCGCAAAAATCATTCGTTGTTAAACGGACAAACGCAACAAATGAATTTTGCAAGAAGTCCATAAACTAGAAGTCTCCATCTGTCTCATTTGGGCTTGGCCCAGCAGTTTACGGTGTTATATAAATTTAGAATAGAGGTCCCGCCATATAACAGACAATCTGATTGGCTCGATAACCACAACGCGTCTAATTGGTCTGCAACCAAGAGCCGCATGAGGGATTGTTCGTGCTAAATGCAAAATCATGCAGCAGCTGTTCTAAAAATAGATATACCGTAAACTGATGGGCCGCATTTCAATGCATATCAAGACTTCTAGGTTATGGACTTCTGATTTTGCTGATAACAGTTTAGGGTGCTTTTGATTGGGAAATCTTGATTTAAGAAAGCCTACCAGGCAAGTTTTTTCGTTCGATTCCTTTTGCACTCCACTAGCTCAACATCTCTCTTCTTAGGTCGCCTACAATGGCCGGGGGACTGTTTGCTATTGATAGATCATACTTCTACGAAATTGGCTCCTACGACACTGAAATGTCCTACTGGGGAGGCGAAAACGTGGAAATTTCGTTTCGAGTGAGTACCGCAATGCTGAAAGATCATTAATAGTTGTCGCATGCGACTTCGCGGTACTTCTTGGCGGCGCAGTAGATCCTTTTCACATGACGTCACGGCGGCCCTATTGGTGTACCTAAACAAAGAAACGGCGGCCATATTGGTGTAGCCAAACAATCTTCGTGGAATTGAACTTCATTTTATGCAAATATTTCCTTTTGTTTCAGTAAATCAATATGGCCACTCGTCATGTGAGTGAAAATGATCTATAACTACTCAGTTTTAATAATTCGTCTGGCGTGTTTTGTCACTAGACAACGGGTTTATGATTACTTACGCTACACATGCACAGTTCTACATGGCTGAGCACGCTTTGCCCCATTGAAAAGGGAAAAGTCGATTCTAAGCTGAAAATTGTATTTTGAAAAAAAAAAGAGATCTATTTCACCTACCTTATGCAAACCCCGTCTCAACGACGATTCAAGACACAATCTGTTCGTTAGCTACTTATCATGATATAATTAACCATTTCCTAAAGCAATAATATACTGTATTGTTCTGTATGACCTGTAGACCAACATGGCTGTCGTGGCGTCAGATGAAACAACCAATTACCCATTTATACCACCGACTGCATGCTTGAGAAATTTATGTAACACCATCTGTTTTGTTTATAATTTTCATTAGTAGGTCTTTCAAATGAAGCTGAAATGACTCTGCTCTCAGCCAATCGAATTGCAGTGATTTCTCATGTAGTAGTTTGAAATTATGGGCGATAGAAAGACAATCCCGCTGGGCGGATATCCGGTCTCCGTTCGTCGCCATTCATCTTTATCATTTATCGGTTTGAAATTCAGATTTGGATGTGTGGTGGGTCCCTGGAGATCCTGCCTTGTTCCAAGGTTGGTCACGTCTTCAGAGAGAGCCAACCATATAAGATTGGCGAGGGGGCTATCGATACGAATAACATGAGGCTAGCAGAAGTCTGGATGGACGAGTTCAAGCAAATTTTCTACGCCATGAGGCCACAGCTTAAGAAAAAGCCCTTCGGAGACGTCACGGAGCGAAAGGCTCTTCGTAAAAAACTGAACTGCAAGAGTTTTAAGTGGTATCTGGAAAACATTATTCCGGAATTGAATATACCTGATATGTATCCCTACGGGAGAGGGGAGGTAAGTGGATCTTGTGATGATGGGAGAACCTTATTACGCATGCGCGATTTTCTTCATTCTCTTCAGTCCTTAATCTCTACTGCGCATATTCTCGTCATTTTTCGCAAGCTCAAAGAAGCGATTGACTCGAACGATTCATTAAATTTGCGGGTTTTTATTGGAGGTGGGGGCGGGGGTGGTTTTCAACTCAATGCAAGTGACCATAATAAAAACGCAACTCTATCGTTTAATTTAAAAAACCTCACAGAGTGCGCAATTCAACCGGAAGTCGGACATTTTCAGACTTCTGATCAGAAAAGACACTCGTTTCCTGACCTTTGGTTAGCAGGAATGAGGACTCTAAGTACAACTGAGATGTTTTCATCCTTCGACGCAACGCGCCTTTTCAATTTACCGGTCGGCTCAGTATGGACATTTATGGCTCTATTTTTATAGGTCCGCAATCTTGGCACTAACCAGTGTTTAGACACCATGGCCAAAAATGAGCCTGGGGGAGAGCCGGGCATGTATATGTGCCACGGAATGGGGAATAACCAGGTATGGTTTTTACGTTGTGGTGTCAAATGGATGACGAAGAATTACTTCACATGTTCAGATAGGAACATTTTCTCCTTGCCTCCGCATTCGACTAGTCCGCACTCGACTAGTCGAGGAATGCTGTTGGAAAATTGTGAAATCTTTCCCCAGTGTAATTAAGAGTGCGATTTCTTTAAATTTGTAACATTGAGTGATTATAATTGTCAGCTAAAGCCCGCAGCGAAACATCAAAGCTGCATTTAGGGACCAGTCCCCCTCTATATACTCGTGCCTCGCAAACTGAAAAGAAAGAGTGCATTTTTGCGGGACTATTTTGTCTATTCCTATTCCGGTTTGGGATAAACGGAATAACAGGAATAAGCTTTTCCAAAAAAAACCCAAACATAACAAAGCAAAACAAAACAAAAAAAAAAATGCGTATTCCGAAAACGGAATGGTTCTGGCAGAGGTGAGTTGAGAACTAGCACTCGGAATAGTCTGGACACGACTAAGAGTGACATTTGGCGGCTGCGCACCATGTGGGCGCCAAAATAATCCCAAAAAAGTGCGTATTCTGTGTAGTCCGAGTAAACCGTATTCTGTTTATTCCGTTTATTCTGCTCTCGATAGCAGAATGAACGGAATAGTGTTCTGTTCATTCCGAAAACGGAATAAGTTCCAAAAAACCGCGTAAACCAACCATTCCGTCTATTTTTATTCCGGAATAGTCCCAAAAAGATGCACCCAAATAGTCCGTGGTCACGTCACCATGAAGTTGTTTTTCAGTCGATTACCCTGGTCCCAAAGGTTTTTCTTTGTTTCTTGCCACGGACACATTTTAGCCGCGAAGCGGCGACAACGAACCGTGAAACGGTGAGAGAAGAAAAACCTCTGCTTTCGTTCCCTGGGAATCTCACTTCCATGCAGATGCTTCCATGCAGATGACACCTGTCAAACACTTTAAAATTATCATTATAAAAAACAACAACAGCCAGTGACAATCGCGCTCTCACCTGCTTGTCAGTCAGCATTCTCGTCAGCCGTCAATTTTGAAATGTGTAGACGTTAGAATATCTACCAATCAGAACCGACAGTCGGACACTACACTGTAAACATTGTATGGAAGTGAGATTCGCAGTTACCGAAATCAGAGGTTTTTCTTCTCTCTACGCTTCGTGGTTTGTTGTCACCGATTCGCGGCTAAAATTCGTCTGAAGAGAAGAAAGAAACACCTCTGGGACGAGGGTGCCAGACTGCCAGTCGGTACGTTATGGACGTAATTTTAATTGGAGTGGGCTTGAAACTGCGTTTTGAAAACGTGATCACATCAGCTCATTTTTGTTATCTATGTGAAGGCGGCATAGTATCTCTTGATTCCTGGCCTTTTGTTCGCTTCTCCTAGTTCTTCATGTACTCGAAGAAACATGAATTTTGGCACGACGAACTTTGCTTGGATCTGGTCGACAGCAACCCGAACACCAAAGTTAAGTTGTACAACTGTCACAGCCAGGGCGGAAACCAAAAGTGGGAACATCATCGGGTAAGCCCGTAGTACAGCGCACGAAATGAGGGTGTGTTCATCGTGAAATCCTATCTGCACCCAGCGGATGAAAGACGGGATTCTGGCAGCGCCAAATAAGAAAACAAAAACGAGTATGCGAGCATGCGCCAGCCAAACTTTAAGGCTTTGTCGAAATTGTGCACAATGCAGTAAACTCATGAACGCGCAACATTATCATGACTACCAAAATTTCCAGTTTTTGGAAGCTTGGAATATTCCTCTATCATGTTTTGGTCTCTTTTAACAGACCCACAGAGTTTTAGGGATCCCCAAAAGTTTTTTAGATGGCCGCTCCAAGATGGCCGTCGTTTTAAGGGCATGACGTACTCAGGCGTCTTTTTACGTCCGTTGTTCTGCGAACGGCCTGAGAAGCTTTCTGGACTTTCATTTTCGATGCTTCAACACTGTAGTGATTCGGAATTCCGTTTGCTTTCAGTTTTGCTTCATTTTTATCTATATCCTTTATCGTGAAAACTTTTACCTCGACTGAGCAAAATCTGTTCTGATATCCCCTTTTGTTTCCACAGGACGGCTCCATCCGCCATTCGCTTCATAACGTATGTCTGGACGTTATTGAGGTGTCGAATTTGGTTGTGCGAGAATGTGATGACAACCAACAAACCCAGAAGTGGAAATTTAACTCTTATCCAGAAGAAGAAAGGGTACAAAATGCCCAACCAATTATTTTATAGCATCTGCCGGGATTTGTGTGTCTATTCGCTTCGGTGTTTTGTTGCCGTAGGAGAGTACTGTTATCCTTTTTTTATTGTTGCCGTAGAAGAGTACTGTTATCCTTTTTTTATTATTTACGTACAGAGCCGTTGTCCCGTTCAAATCACTGTTTTTTGTCTTCATCGTTGTACAAAAATCTTAACCTCGTACTTTAACAACGACTTTTTGACGATTTCTTTAAGATACCGCGCCACTGAATTTTCTCAAGTCTTGACTCATTTTCACCCTCGCCATCTTAGCTACAGAAGACTGGCTGAAAATGGCCCCGATGCTTTGGCATTTGGTAACGAAAACTAGATCTCCTTTGATGCAAATACTTACATCTTTCAGCCCTACAAAATAACGATACGAAAGGGCGACAATGGCTCGCTGATTATATTTGTTTCGTGCTAGCACCATCCTTTGGAAGTGTACACATTATTACAAAGCTAGGAAGTGCGATTGTTATCAAGAATTATTTAATAATTATTACGAAGAATAATTTAATAAGTGTATATCGTTAGTTAGCTTAAAGGCTGGGGTGAGGAATATTCATCAGCAACTATTTCAATATGAGAGAAAAACCCCAGAAAATGACTTACAGGCTTAAAAGCTGTTTCCCTTGCAACGGAATTCTGACCATTTCCAGGAGCCCATAACCCGGAGCGTACAACTTCAATATACTTGTGTCACGGCGTTTTCACAGACTAGGCTATTTTTAGATTGATTTTCCCGTGAATTCACTTTCCCACCGGAGCCTTGGTGTCCCACAGGAGAGTTGCTAGCCAATCATAAGCCTTGCATAATTAGCTGCTTGGACGCGTGCGGACTGGAACTGAACTTTCCACGGGAAAAACATGTCTATAAATAGCTTGGTCTGTAAAAATGCCGTGACATAGCCCTAGTATGGGAGTTGTACGCTCCGGGTTATGGGCTCCTGCCATTTCTCGTTTTATGAGCTATTCATTGTTACTTAATTAGAGCCATTTTCGGACTTTTACCTTTAGTTATTTGCTCCAAATAAACGCAAACGCACCTTAGTTATCGTGTTTTATCGTCCTTGTTGCTGTGAAAGGCGAATATTGAAGTTTTGAAGGATTTCAGTTCGGCATTTACCCGAGAGTAATATATACGAGCTTGTCTTTGTTCTATCGCCGAACTCAAAACCTTCAAAACGCCAATATTCACCATTCACAGCCACACAAGGACAATAAAACACAGCAATTAGGGTAAGTTTACGTTTATTTGTAACAAATATATAAACATGCTTCCCTTAAATACGAACTTCAAAAATCCTTTAATTACAACGGGCAGATTGTCTGGGTACCCTGTGGTTTGACCGAGGCTGTTTTGTAGGGTGCGTTCGATTGACCTCATTCTGGAATAAGAATGAACAGAATAGCCTCTACATTTTCCTTTAGAGGTAAATTTGAGAAGACTTCTCTACAAAATTTTGTCGGGAAACGACGCTGAAACTCTCCTTTGCATTCGAATGACATTAAAATTCTCCTTGGGTTGATTTTTGGAAGTCAACCTTCAACGGAACTTTTCATTGTCAACAAAGCCGTGTCCGACGTGTTGTATCCCTTGTTGTGGTTTGCTTGGAATCTTCAAATCGTGTTCCCAACAACAGCAACAACAACAACAACAAATACCTTCGCATTCTTGTTCCGGAATAATGCCAATCGAACGCTCCCTTAATCTCTGCCGGAACGAACGAACAAGGAAAACGTTAAATGCAAATAATTATAAAGAAAACAAAGAATCTTTTCACCGAATCAATTTCTCGCATTTACTACAAATTCACTCCACTAAATTACAAATAGGAAATAAAGAAAAGTTGTGGAGAAGGAGAAAGCCAAAAGCGCAAATGCCCCGTACTAGCCGGGATGTCCCCACTAATTAAGGTGTAACAAAAGTTTATACAGCTATAAAAATAGGTATTCTAATTATCCTTAATAAAAGTTAAAACATTCCTTTTAAAAGCTACAATACTATTTGATTCTCTAATGCTATTAGGTAAGCTATTCCATTCACTACCAAAACGATTAAAAAAAAACTATATTTAAAAACCATTAGTTCTACTAAAATTTTCGACAAGGTCCTGTGTGTCATTTTTCCTCAAGCTATAACCTGTATTTCTATCCTTACAAAATAAGAGCTTGTCTGAAACATTTATATCATAATGTCCATTAATCACATTGAACAAAAACGCATTTTGTTTAAATGGTGACATTAGAAGCCGAAGAAAAGCATTGCAGCACTCGATTGAAATGGACGATAATCGAGTGGTGAAACGATTGTTTGTACCTCGTCACAAATTCCTTTTTCCAACTGGATTGGATAGCCCTGAACCACACATCCTGACTGATGTCAAATTTGACACGTTAAACTCCAATTCTCGGCTGCTTGATTAACAGAAAATTTAATTTGCCGAGTACGCCACAATCCGCGAGAGGACGTTTTACTAAATGATTCAGCTTAGCCAATCCCGTTTTCCTTAAGAGCTCGTTTCTATTTATTTATGGAGTGTTTGAATCGAGATGACACATAATGGTTGTTTGTCCGAGATGGACAGCTTACGACACGTCATGCAAATTTAATGCGTCACTGTGCCTTGCGTTTTGTAATCGTAGAATTTTTGTAGTGTTTTTTGCACACAATCGACCCCCATATTTGACCAATTGAGTTCAAACGGGCAAACCGAGGCTTAGCATCCCACGCCCGGCCGGCAAATTAGATGGCCTGGCATTGCAAACACAATAACACTGTCTAAGAGCTGACGAAACGTTTCTTTCATTGATCGAGTTGGACCAACACCAACAGCACAATGGACGTAAACACTAGCAATTCTTCCAATATTTCCCATTTGGAGGACCGTGTAGATCCAGAATGGATTGGAATCCTAGAAGCCGCCATTTTGTCTTCTATCATGATACTTGCTATCTTGGGAAATTTTCTCGTCATCGCAGTGGTCTACCGTCAGCGACAGCTTCGTCGGACAGAAACTCACATTTTTATGGTCAATTTGAGCTTCACGGACATTTCTGTGGCGTTGTTATGCATGCCTTTCTCCATAATAACAGCCATAAATCAAGAATGGATTTTCAGCGATGCGCTGTGTCACTTAAACGGTTTCATGAACGTTTTATTCCTTTTGGCTTCAATTTTTACTCTCACGGCTATCAGCATTCACAAGTACTTTGGCGTAGTAAAGTGGGCGAAAAGAAAAGTCTATTCAAGAAAGACAACCATCTTTGCATTGACATGGGTCTGGTGTCAGGCCTTCTTGACAGCGCTCACGCCGATTCTTGGTTGGAATAGCTACGAACACATTCCCGGCCGCACTCAATGTTCAGTCAAATTTCCTCGCGATAATGAAGTCACTGAGGTAACAAACTGTCTTTTTATCATCGTTTGCGGCTTTGTTATCCCACTCGTGGTAATGAACTTTTCCTACTTAAAGATTTTTAAAACCGTTAAGATTCACACGAAGGGAGTCCGGAGCAAAGCGTTCTCAAGCAAGGAGAAGTCAGCCTTTCTGAACGAAAAGCGCATAACCATTACATTGTTCATCATTTTAGCCGTTTTTCTGGCATGTTGGACACCATTGTGTGTTCTCACGATTTACGCAACAGTTGCCGGTAAAGAACTGCCCGAGAACTTCGCCGTTAGCGCTTATTGGTTTGGGTTTTTAAACTCGGCAGTCAATCCCATAATCTACGCTCTTCGCACAAGGGAGTTTCGCAGGGGGTATCGCCAAATCTTTGGGATTATTCTACCATGTTTCTTTTCGAGAATGGACTTTGGAAACAATAATTCTGAAGCTGTTCTTCGTGGCCGCCACAGCTTGACAAATGAAGCTCAAATGTTGCCAAGAAAACGCGGCTGTGAAACGATACGCCGAGAAAGCCATGCGACCGAGAACGGCGGACATTCTGTGGTAAAGGGGTCTGCAAATGTGTATACGCAGGAACGAAAAGATTCAATTTTGTTAGTGCCTATAGAAACTGAGAAAACTAGGCTGGCGCCGTCAAACGAGTTTTGCAGAAAACAAAAAGAATGTTTACACCGCCGGCATGACAGCGAGGACATGGATGTGGAAGAAGAGGAATTCAACAACCGCGGCTGCGGTGAGATTCACGAAAATGAAACGACTTTAGAGGGAAAGGCAACATTTGTTAAGGAAGACAAGGGAAAGGCAGTGTCTGATAACAGCGGCATTCTACAAGGTTACTTGTCTTCAATTAGACAACCAAGGGACTCAGTTCCGCGTAAAGAAGCCGCTCTGAAGGATTTCGAACAAGGCTGCCGGACGAAAACTGGACGAAAAAGTATGACGTTTTTGAGTCGCTTTCATGAAGATTTGGAGCCTAAAAACAGGCTTCATCGATCTAAAAGTGATGGTAGCCGACCAGGCAAGGTTTTCAGGGGAGAAAGTGGTATCTCCTGCCCAATTGTTTACACAACAAGACAAACTCCTACGTGTAATCAATCGGTATATCAGAAGAGAATATCGTCCACTGAAATTCTTAAGATACCAAGTCCGCTGACCAGTTTCACCAATAATCCGTAACGATCAAAGTACTTAATGAATTCTTGCATTTCCTAAATTTTGGCAGAATTTAGAGCATCTTAGAGCATTGAATATCTGTAGCACAAACAAAAAGGACTAATTAATTAACCGGCCTTCAATCGTACGCGTAGTTTCGGATTTCTGTTTATTCAAAACCAAACTAGCACGAAAAGCGTAAATGACTCATTGTTGGATGAGAAAAAGGGCAACTCTTTTTAAACTTAGTGGTACCTCGAAGAGGGAAGACCTTGAAAAGATGGAACATGATTTCCAAGTGAAGGACAAAACATGCAGTTTTCAGTGGTTAGTTGTAATTTTTCTCCAAGTAATCACAACACTTCACGCCACGAGTTGCGACTTTGGAGGTGCCCCATAGCAAAGTGTTCTTTTCCCATATTTTGGAAAATAATTGAGCACAATTTTGTTACAACAAACGTCTTACAACCTTTTAAGTACACAAACTGAATCGCTTTCACTGAAGTGTAAATAAACAATCCCTGTAGATGGTCCGGAGACTGATTGTAGAAAGGCGCAGATTGTGCGCACAATGTAAATTTTGCTTTTGACGAGGTAATGTATGCTTTCGAGCAATTTTCAATCGAGTGTCCTGCAACCATAACCAAAGGTATTAAAGAGGCAATCACGTGCACGCACTGAAGGAAACACACCTTTCAGCCAACCACAAAACGAGGTAACTCACTACCCGGTTTTACTGGCCAATCAGGACGTAAACCTACAGTAGTCAACGCAGCCGGCACGAAGCGCGGGAAAACGATAGTCACGAATTGCAGGGTGTCAAGTGACAAATGACACTTAGAAAATAGGAAAATAGGAATGACAGTGGCCAAAAAATAGGAAATAAATAGGAATTCCCATACCAAAAAAGGAAAAAAAATAGGAGGATTTCTTTGAGTTCTATCCTCTGAACACTCCAAACAGCAACTCTGTTCCACAACCCAATGCTTTAATATTTAACAGGCACCATGGCATACATCCACAATGCATTGCCGTATAATCAAAAACAAGTGTTCCCACCTATGTTACCAAGCACAACTCATCCTACAACAATTACCAGATTCCAAATTTCATTAGATACTTCACAAGAGATGCCTTTAATTTAAGTCATCAGTCCTTTAAAACAGTGAGAATGATAAGCAACAATATTTTTTTGGACAAACCGAAACAATATCAAAGTTCACTGTCACCAAATGTATGTCTTCCTTACAATAAAAGCCAACCACGACTTTTGAACAGCAACAACCAACAAGTCCAACACTATACTGTTTTCGCTCTTTTTGCAGATTGGGTAACCTTGGCTTTGCTCTTTTTTTTGGCGGCATTTGCTGTTGAGGACATGGCCTCTTCTAACAGTTTGTGCTGTTTGTCAGTCAACAGTTTTCTCTTTCGTCCTGTTTTCTCCAAGTTTTGCATTGCTTGGTCTCGCCTGGTCATAGCAGTGTCAAGCATCATTGCGGCCACATAAAGTTTCAGAAGAAAATCGCGTTTCAGAAGAAAATTGAGTTTCAGAAGAAAATGACTCGTAAAGGCTTCAAACTGGTCTTTTTTGACATAAAGTTTCAGTTTTTAGCAGAACTTATCAATTTTATTGGCAATTTTGTTTCAAGTATTTCAAAATGTTTCTGTGTACCTAGTAAAACCCTGAAAAATAGGAAAAACTAGGAATTTCATGAAAAAATAGGAAAAAATAGGAACTTGACACCCTGCAATTGGTTTGTGGTTTGTCTCAGATTGGTTGAGAAGTTCGCGCGTTTTTTTGATCCAATCGTTGTGCAAGCCAAAATCAAACCGAAGCAATCGCGTAATTACTTTCGACAGTCAATTGAAAACCGCTCTATAAGGGTTTATTGCAATGACATCTTCGGTTGCCTTTGATCAATTCAAGGAAGACATTAACGATTGGGTTGCGGAGAACGAAAAAATGTCTCCTTTGTGGTGGGAAGGGCACCATCAAACCATCAGTTTTTTTAGTTTTGTAGTAGACCGGTGTATTTTATTTAGTGTTAACAATAGAATTATTAATAAAAGGTTATATTGTTTAAGCCACGAACGGAAAGCAAAGGGTTGCTGTCGGACTGAGGTCTTCAAATGATTTATACTTCACTGCGGATTCTCATCAACCTTCTAATAAACAGCCACAGTAAAAAGAACGGGAATATCATTCTTCCTTCAAAAATTCCTTTATACTATTCATCAATCCACAAAATATTAAAATTCGTAAGTAAAAAGAACATAAGAAATTCTACAAATTGGCAATGGGCCACATAACACCAATATGTCTGCTGACATTATAGTCCAATTCTTTATTGTCGACTTGATTCTCGACCCTCGATGAGCAACAAAACCGAGTAAAGAGTTGCAAACACTCAAAACAGTAAGCTCCTCTGTCCAAAAGTTAATCGACAAATCATTAACATCCAGGAAAAAGAGGACCAAAATGTTCAAAGCCGTCTGAACCATCACGCGCAGCCGGAATTCGTTCAGCCTCAAAGCATGATGTTTGCAGACGCAATTTTACACTTCTGGGGCGATTTTTTGTTATACGGTGGGACATTAAAACTTTTACCAACTATTCGGTGAGCGCCCCGACAAATGGCACTCAAGCGGGATCAACATTAAGCGACACAGAAAAACAGGCATGGTCTTGCGCTTTAAGTCGCGACCCTAGTTAGTCGCAACGATTTGTCCCAAACTCTTTTTTGACTTACATAAAGTAGACCATAATTTTGTTAAAGAAAAAGTGGTTTCATTTAGCCACTAAGCGCTAAACAACCTGTTTCTTACTCTTCAAAACTATGTCGATTACAAACGTGCTATTAGGCTCTAAAACTGTATAAAATATCTTACCCTGAGAAAGTGGGAGCGACCCTTAGACTTAACGCGGACAGAGACTTTAAACCAGTTTAAGATATTTCTATTATCAAGTATAAACGCGACCGCCCGGTGTGATCACCGTTAATTTTCTCATGTTGTGAATAGTGGTCCAAGTGATGGCGTTCACGTACGAAATCGTAAGGCGTGATTATTCCGATGAAAGATGCACAAGAGAATTGTTCTTGCGGTGTTGTTTTCTTTGGCTAAAAAAGCAGTATGTTTTCAGTTATTAATCACTTTGTACTTGGTGTATAAAAAAAATATGCTTTAAATTACACTTTTTTCTGTGTAAACATGGGGCCAGTATCTCTATCACAGAGCCACCGATTTCATTTTCAATTTTTTTTTTCCAACAAACAACGAATTCTGAATCGAAACACAGTACACCCAGTCCCTTTTTCTCGCGGACGTGGTTACGAGAACAGCTCCTTTAAAATTCAGTTTAACTGGAGGGGTAAACGTGTAGGGTGCCCAAGGAAGGGGGTTGCGACTGTATTTCATTTTACCCTCTTGGCGTAAAAACACAGGAAAAGAGAACCGTCTTTACGCGTCTTTGTACTTAGAAAACAACCATTTCTGCGAGTCGCGACCGTCGCAAGGGTTCATAACAGCATACTGTGATCCATCTTTTCCTCGATCCAAACACTGGCCAGTACTCGAATGCTTGATAATGCCCTTGAAAGAAACCCAAGAATGACAAAAATCTTAAAAAAGGTCGATTATGACAGGGAGAGTGGCTATATCCGCAGTGCTTACTGGAGGGAACATGAAATACCAAAAACAAAACAAAACACAAAAAAAAACAAAACAACAACAAACAAACAAACGTTTACAATGGCGTCATTAAGCGTTACCTGCATGCGTCTACCAGTGTGAGAAGGCTGTGAGAGAGTCTAAAAATTAATCAGCATAAGGCCCTATGATCGAAGGCACTAGGCAGGAGCGTCGAAACTCTGGGTCATGAATTGTAACTTTTCAAGTTGCGTTCAATAAATCTTCAAATCAGAGTAGCATCAAACTATGTCAGATCTCAAGCATGTTTTATAAACCTCACCAACATTGGCGCACTCGGTGATCAACTTTGCGGGATCTGCAAGATCTTTATCAAGCCTAGCCTGTGCGCAGCCGGACATGTAACTTGAAAACTAGGCCAAAAACCTAGATATAGTTTTCTATACCGGCGGTTTAATCTGTCTGCGACACAGAATACAATTGTAACGTGCCGAAGATAAATAAATTAATCAAATGAACGAATGAACGACGAACGAACGGACGAACAGACGAACCAATGAATGAATGAAATGCGCGCACCAGATAAAAAAAGAACCTTTATTCATACACGGTGATATTTTAAAGCTGCAAGCTTCTGGGGCCGTGTATCGAAAGAAACAATTCAAATCAACAGGATGGATGGAGGCAACAAGTTGGCTATTTACAACACACACCCGACAAATTCGATGGTCTACTCACGGATTTCTTGTCGTGTTCCCATTTTTGGTTGCCGCCCATTCCGTGGCATTTGAGTATTTCCACAGGGGCACCGGCATATGACTTAGAGACATCCAAGCAGTTCTCTTCCTCGAATATAATCTCGCCTCTTGAGGACAGGATCAACATCTGGAAAGATCATAAACACAATCGATAAAGACAATCCGATCGCCTGGCAACAGATCTTCGCAAAAGCAAGAGCCAAACTTACTGATTAAGCCAATGATAACAGACGCGGGCGACCAAAAGAACCAATCAGATCGCAAAGCTACTACAAGCAGCCAGCGCTGAGCGCGGGAAAACGCACAAAAGAAAGTCCAAACTAGAGTTGGTTTGCTTTTGCTTCCGATTGGTGACGTAAGCGGCGCGACGTTTGTTCGCGCGACCACGGAGCAAAACCGAAGCAACTGAGGGATGATCGTCAACAATTAACACAAAACTTCTTCGCCATCGCGTTGTGGGGACATCATCAAGATATTATCGGTTGCAGCTTTTGAACGGAAAACTGTCGTCAGACGTACTTACAAAAGATAGAGACATATTACACCAATTCTTACACGAATATTTTATTTCCACAACTGTCTCTGGGCTTGACAGAAGTATCCGTTGAGCATACCTGGTTTCCCCCCTGTCCGTGACAGACATAAAGTCCCATACGAGCGGAATGCTCAGGCTTGGCTCCAAGTGAATCCAAACAGTAACCACTGGCGGGGTTACGCACCTGAATAAGCAAAAAAGGGGGAGAACAGCAGTCAGCCATCAGCAACATTATGCACTAACTGTCGAAGTTCTCGCGCCCTTATTGGT
>BLFK01000645.1:195658-216035 GCA_014634185.1 Astreopora myriophthalma | reverse complement strand
GGCACTCAAGCGGGATCAACATTAAGCGACACAGAAAAACAGGCATGGTCTTGCGCTTTAAGTCGCGACCCTAGTTAGTCGCAACGATTTGTCCCAAACTCTTTTTTGACTTACAAAAAGTAGACCATAATTTTGTTAAAGAAAAAGTGGTTTCATTTAGCCACTAAGCGCTAAACAACCTGTTTCTTATTCTTCAAAACTATGTCGATGAGAAAGCTACTATTAGGCTCTAAAACTGTATAAAATATCTTACCCTGAGAAAGTGGGAGCGACCCTTAGACTTAACGCGGACAGAGACTTTAAACCAGTTTAAGATATTTCTATTATCAAGCATAAACGCGACCGCCCGGTGTGATCACCGTTAATTTTCTCATGTTGTGAATAGCGGTCTAAGTGATGGCGTTCACGTACGAAATCGTAATCGTAAGGCGTGATTATTCCGATGAAAGATGCACAAGAGAATTGTTCTTGCGGTGTTGTTTTCTTTGGCTAAAAAAGCAGTATGTTTTCAGTTATTAATCACTTTGTACTTGGTGTATAAAAAAAATATGCTTTAAATTACACTTTTTTCTGTGTAAACATGGGGCCAGTATCTCTATCACAGAGCCACCGATTTCATTTTCAATTTTTTTTTTCCCAACAAACAACGAATTCTGAATCGAAACACAGTACACCCAGTCCCTTTTTCTAGCGGACGTGGTTACGAGAACAGCTCCTTTAAAATTCAGTTTAACTGGAGGGGTAAACGTCTAGGGTGCCCAAGGAAGGGGGAAAGGGGTTGCGACTGTATTTCATTTTACCCTCTTGGCGTAAAAACACAGGAAAAGAGAACCGTCTTTACGCGTCTTTGTACTTAGAAAACAACCATTTCTGCGAGTCGCGACCGTCGCAAGGGTTCATAACAGCATACTGTGATCCATCTTTTCCTCGATCCAAACACTGGCCAGTACTCGAATGCTTGATAATGCCCTTGAAAGAAAAACAAGAATGACAAAAATCTTAAAAAAGGTCGATTTGGACAGGGAGAGTGGCTATATCCGCAGTGCTTACTGGAGGGAACATGAAATGCCAAAAACAAAACAAAAAACAAAAAAACAAAACAACAACAAACAAACAAACGTTTACAATGGCGTCATTAAGCGTTACCTGCATGCGTCTACCAGTGTGAAGAGGCTGTGAGAGAGTCTAAAAATTAATCTGCATAAGGCCATAACCGGCCCTATGATCGAAGGCACTAGGCAGGAGCGTCGAAACGCTGGGTCATGAATTGTAACTTTTCAAGTTGCGTTCAATAAATCTTCAAATCAGAGTAGCATCAAACTATGTCAGATGTCAAGCATGTTTTATAAACCTCACCAACATTGGCGCACTCGGTGATCAACTTTGCGGGATCGGCAAGATCTTTATCAAGCCTAGCCTGTGCGCAGCCGGACATGTAACTTGAAAACTAGGCCAAAAAACCTAGATATAGTTTTCTATACCGGCGGTTTAATCTGTCTGCGACACAGAATATAATTGTAACGTGCCGAAGATAAATAAATTAATCAAATGAACGAATGAACGACGAACGAACGGACGAACAGACGAACCAATGAATGAATGAAATGCGCGCACCAGATAAAAAAAAGAACCTTTATTCATACACGGTGATATTTTAAAGCTGCAAGCTTCTGGGGCCGTGTATCGAAAGAAACAATTCAAATCAACAGAACGACGTTAAGAAACCCAACTGGATGGAGGCAACAAGTTGGCTATTTACAACACACACCCGACAAATTCGATAGTCTACTCACGGATTTCTTGTCGTGTTCCCATTTTTGGTTGCCGCCCATTCCGTGGCATTTGAGTATTTCCACAGGGGCACCGGCATATGACTTAGAGACATCCAAGCAGTTCTCTTCCTCGAATATAATCTCGCCTCTTGAGGACAGGATCAACATCTGGAAAGATCATAAACACAATCGAAGACAATCCGATCGCCTGGCAACAGATCTTCGCAAAAGCAAGAGCCAAACTTACTGATTAAGCCAATGATAACAGACGCGGGCGACCAATGATAACAGACGCGGGCGACCAAAAGAACCAATCAGATCGCAAAGCTACCACAAGCAGCCAGCGCTGAGCGCGGGAAAACGCACAAAAGAAAGTCCAAACTAGAGTTGGTTTGCTTTTGCTTCCGATTGGTGACGTAAGCGGCGCGACGTTTGTTCGCGCGACCACGGAGCAAAACCGAAGCAACTGCAAGATGATCGTTAATAATTAACACAAAACTTCTTCGCCATCGCGTTTTTGTTGGGACATCATCAAGATCATATCGGTTGCAGCTTTTGAACGGAAAACTGTCGTCAGACGTACTTACAAAAGATAGAGACATATTACACCAATTCTTACACGAATATTTTATTTCCACAACTGTCTCTGGGCTTGACAGAAGTATCCGTTGAGCATACCTGGTTTCCCCCCTGTCCGTGACAGACATAAAGTCCCATACGAGCTGAATGCTCAGGCTTGGCTCCAAGTGAATCCAAACAGTAACCACTGGCGGGGTTACGCACCTGAATAAGCAAAAAAGGGGGAGAACAGCAGTCAGCCATCAGCAACATTATGCACTAACTGTCGAAGTTCTCGCGCCCTTATTGGTCCAGCTTTATGGCCTGTAAAAGTACGGACCACTGAAATGACGTTTTCTGATTTGCCTTGTCGTGCGCGCTTTGTCTCGAACGAAATACACTGATCCCGTTCTAACTGTTCTGAGTTATTGTAAAAATAAAGTCGACGACAGGTTCCCAAAGCCCGTACTCTTGCAGACCACAGAAATGACAAGGATTTCTTAACGGAACTTGGCAGTGAAACCACTAGCCTACAGCTCGAGGCTCCACTTGCGTTTTGAACCCTTTAGTGACATCCGTCATTTCTATGCTCTTTAAGAGTACAGACCATGGAGAACTATCGCCGATTTGTCAACTCTTAGAAATGAATCAAGGCAGACAAGGCACAAGAATCCCCCCCCTCCCCCCGCTTACCTCCCCACTAGCAGGAGGGTTTAGCTCAGGCATCTGAACATCCGGGTACACGTTCTCTATGTACCACTTGAAGCTCTTACAGTCCAGTCTTCCTCGAAGGGCCACTCTGTTGCTGATATCACCATAGTCCATGTTGCGTGCCTGTGGCTTCTTGTTATAGTAAAGCTCTTTGTATTCGTCCATCCAAACTTCCGCCAGACGATTGAAGTTCTTGTTGAGCGTTTTCTCCACTCCATTCGGGAATTTGTAAGGACTGGTGTATTTCCGGAACACGTGACCGACGCGTGAGCAGGGAAGGATTTCGAGGCGCCCGCCGCACATCCAAACCTGAAAGAATAGGAAATTTCATGTAATTTGTCTGTTGACTTGTTCATGGTAGAAGTAGTCGACTTAGCGACTGAACATACACCGTATACATCTTACAGTCACTCCACTTACACGAAAAGAGAGCTCTAGATTCTCTCCGCCCCAGATGTCCATTTCTTCATCGTATGAACCAATATCGAAGAAATACTGTCGGTGAATGGAAAATAACCCGCCCGCCATGGTTGGAGTTCTGTGAAGAATATAAAATAATAATCTATCATTTTGTTTCAAATGTAAACCATTAAAACTAAAGAACTCTGAGAACTGCTGTCGCATTCATTAAATCACACTAGGAGAAAAATATGACTCCCTGTTCTACCAAAAGGAGTTGAATGTCTGAACTTGCGATTACTAAGTGGAACAGCAGCCGAAATACATAGCAATCGGGTCACAGAACCTGCCGGAAGAACTTCGTTTGCTTTTTCAGAGTATGCCTGTGCAGTTGCCGCTAAATCGCACAAGTCTAATTTATTCCTAAACTCAAAAATGAGAGTACAATATCATTTCACCTTTAAAGAATTCTTCCTTTTGAAGGGCAAGCATCATGGGGGATATCGCAATTTTTGGCCAAAATTCTCTAAATGTAAACTATAAACGCTTCTTTAATATTCCACTCGTTTCTAAATCACTAATTTTGAGAAACAAAGTTAATGTAGTCAATGTAGAGCAAAACAATAAGCTGACAAATGATGTACATCCGATGTTTAGCATGCAAGTTACGAGAGTTAAACGTCGGCCCAACGTTTTCAAGTTCAAACCCATCCTCATCTTCGCTGTCTGTCGCCGAAAGCATCTTTAAACAGTGTCTTTGCATGAAAACAGCCTTCAAAGGAATTTTGGCCATTATCTTGTCGCCGCAATCAACTAAAGTGTCTTTGAATTCTCAATGTGCTGCTAAAAAAAGCGTGATACTGCTCCTTCAAGAGTGACGTTTGAACCTAAAGTACCTCTGCCCGCACAACCCGTGTCGCCATTTCTCACCTTATTGGGTCAGTGTGATCCTTTCTAAGCTTCTGTTCTTCGGGAGGAATTCCTTTCCACTTGAAAAATAAATCCCAGCCGAATCCGCCCCTCTGGTCAGCATTAGCTGATCCCTGGTACGCAAACGTGTCCGCGTTCAACACCTCAATAGCGGGGCAAACGACGTTGGACCGTGATGCCGCTATTCGGGCCAAAAGAGGCTCCACCCAGCCAGGGGTCGCCTCGCAATGGGAGTCCAGAAACGTAAGCACATCACCTGTGGCCTCGTGGGCGCCTTTTAAGCGTGCACGCACAAGCCCCTCGCGTTTACTGTTCCTTATTACTTTGACTTTACTCATTGTAGCCACGTGATCGTCCAATGGTTTTCCGAGTCTTTCTGCAAGGAACAAAGCGACAATTTTAACTCGTGAATACGCAGTCGCAATGAACGAGGTATCGGTGTGGTGGGGGCAAATTCATTCACTCGCTCACTCGATGCACTCCACACTATATATCAGTTTCACCGGAAATTTATCAGTGAATGATAAATTTCTGAACCGTGCTGGGGTTCGAACAAGGAGTCGATATGTCGCACGCTGCGCTAGCTTGTGAGCGGCACAACTTTACAAGACGTTACTAGAGAAGGCTTACGAAGTAACGACAAAGGCATACTCCATTCAGAAAATGAAATCTTGCTCTTTTCAAGTCCATGACTTATCAAGGCGTCAATTTTTTTAGTGGACCCCGCATTTTTTCTGTAACAGCAAATATGAAACTTGAGTTTCAGTCGCGGGAGATGAGTCAGTGACTCGACTTGGATATGAAACCCGCATTATACTCTCAAATGGAGTAAAACAACGAGCGCGTAATGCCCCCCCCCCCCGCCCCCCCCCAAAAAAACAAAACAGAACAAAACAAACACAAAAACAAACAAACAAACAACAACAAAAAACAAAGGGAAGAAAAAGAAACTAAAGACGCCCATTAGTTAACGAACAAATTTTGATTTTTTTTCATGCCAACTGAAATATCCCTCGCTAATTTGTCAACTCACCATCTTCACTAAAATCATCCACAACGATGACTCCACTTAGCAAGTCAGGAGGTGTCCTATTAATAACGCTGTGTATTGTGCGAAGGAGCACGGACAGTCGCTCCTTGTGGAAGCAGATGATGACAGTTGTTGTTGGAAGCTTGCTTGGGTAGCTCTCCTGTTTTGCTTTACAACTGCAAAAAGGGAAAGTAAAAAGGACCTCTACTGTAACTTTCAGAAATGCAGGACAGTAGAGGGGTGTTGTCACACTAATTTCACAGTTTTTTTTTTCACTAGGAGAAGTGTACATGAATTCAAGAGTTGCTTCTCGATCAAATGGAGAGTGAGATGTCACATAAAATGTCGCCGTGAGAGGAAAGTAAATTGTAAGTTTTGGTGCCTTTCCCAGACGTTAACTTGAAGAAAAGAAAATGGCCGTTATATTTGTTTACCAGGTAGTTATAAGGGACCTTTAGCAACGCGGACGGCCATGGCAACGAGAACGCTTCAAAATAAGAATTCGTGTCATTGTAATCACACTGCGATTATTTCAACTCATTCAAAATGCAAAATGTGTATCTGCTATGCAACAATTAAACTGTATGAACTGCGTTCAAGTTTGGAGAGAGATCGAAAAATGCAACCTCTTGTGCTGACGTTCTACGAAAGCCGCTGATTTTGGTCATTTGACGTTGTTGTCTTGGAGAATACAGCAAAGGAATGTACCAAAGTGTAAAACGCGCGTGCAGGGCGTGCAGAACGATTGTTTTTACTAAATAAACCATTTTTTTTGTGACATTCCTGTCACCGTTGCCGTCCTCGTTGCTAAAGCTCTCTATTTACAAAGCTTGATGGAGATGAATTCGGGAACAATGAAGAAAACTCCAGCTGGTGGTCACCGCAGGATTTGAAACACAGAACATCCACATGCAAATACAGCATCCTAACCACTAGGGCATGCTGGCACCCTGCATGTAGATTCCTTCAAGGAATCTTCAACACTGACAAATTGTATACAATTTATAGTACTGAAACATTTCAGCCCTGTTCATAATTTCATTCTTTCTTTAAGATGTGCGGTAGCCAACATGTTTGATCAGGTGTTGATGCCATCAGGGGAAAATGAAATGCAGATGGATATTGAGGCTGAAAAAGTTGTAGACAAAAGACAAAAAAAATAAACAGAATGAACGCAACAATAGAAAGCACACAAATCACTCAAAAGCTTTGAACTGAATAGTCACAGTAGATAAAGAACTCCGCAATGCAAATACTGAGGAACATTGGCAGCAATAATTATACGACAACTGCAGATTCAATATTAATTTGACGACAACTTGCTTTAAATCAACAGACTACAGGAAACCTGATCCCCTTATAGCAATGTTTTAAACTAACAACTAAAACCATGTTTATGTGTCTTCATTTCAAAAAAATGTGTCTCTGGACAACTCAATTATTAGCTTTTTTTTTTTTCTGCTTATCCACTGAACAATGTTATCCACCTTTTGAACAACCAATGCCAGTTCAGCTGACCGCTTCAGGAAGGCTACAGTGTTATAGAAATAAATGGTTCAGGAGTTAATATCAGTAATTTTGCTTCACTCTGGTCATAGGACTAAAAAATTTGCTTCTTGTTTGAAAATAAATTAAATCAACAAAAATCTAATTTTTTTTCCCTAAAAGAAACAAAATTATCTGACCATAACATCAACTGTACTCACAGCAAGACTTCCCATATAACAAAAATCATTTGATTTATTTCAAATTAAAACAATTTTAAAAACTGGGCCAAAGTAACTACAGTCACTGAAAAAAAAAGCAACACACACACACACAAAAACAATTATCAGCAACCATCATTGTCACACTCGGTTGTCCAAGTATATGTTGCAACGCAGAACTGTGACAGACCAAGCAAACTCTATTACCACCCTTGAAGAGAAGTTTATCAGATCAAAATGTGGTTACCACCTGTGATAAAAAATTAACCAGTTCAAGGCTTTTGGGTCAGCAGGGATCACAGGAAACAATGATTACAGGCAAAGAAAAAATTAACAGTTCAAAAGGAGATAGTTGAAATATATTATGTACTGTTTTGTCTCCTTACAGAAATGAATCACGAGCCTCAACAATGACAAGAAGAAGAAAAAGAAGAAGGAAAAAAAAAACTTTTCATGCCATGTATATAAAACCATTTTTCATGGAAGAACACAAGGTACATGATTAAGCTGCTGGGAAAGGCTTTGACTACAGTCTTTTGTAATCACAATTTTATAACAGCTAATTAAGACAAGGACATTTTCACTTTTCTTATGTTAATTACCGGTAGTTGTGTTACATTTAAATCCTATTGGGATTACAATACTTGGAGAGTGAAGCATAAACAAGATGATTTCTGGTGGTTGAAGTCAAAATAACACACTTTTTGCAAGCCAATTTCCACATCTACCGTATACCAGGATATTAGATATTAGGCTTCGCTGCTTAATTACATTAACAATGTCAACAGTAAATTTGGGCAACAACTGGCTAGATCTTTATCTTCATTTGAACTCAAGATGAAAATTATAAATCCATTTGCACATTATGAAAAAATGACTTCTTTTAACAATGATGTTGTCAAACACCCCCTTAACAACTTCCTGATTAAAAGAAAAACTATTTGACAACCAAAGGCTAATGTTTACGTTTTTCCTTGATGCGACAACTCTTTTTAAGGTTGCAAGAAGGCGGAGTTCTGAGAATCCTCCAATCTTATTGGTTCCAGAGAAGGGAGAATTTTTCCATCTTTCCTCCCTGGGCCAAATTGTAGCATGCCTAACCATCACTTGATAGCAATGTTTCTGTTAGACTACAGTGTGTCTGTACTGGATGAAACTGCACCCAGGGCCCAAGTACGGCCCTTAGACGGCCGTGGCAACTTTTCTTCCAATACAGACCATCCTGCCGGTGAATAATACATTCAACCGGGTTTGATTTGAAATTTCCTTTGTATGATATCATAATGAGACACACACAAAAAAGATACACACAAAAAAAAGATATAAGATATATACAAAGGTTAAAATAATTTTTATCCAAGATTAATTTCTAACTACAACAAATACACTAATTTTGTAGGCTTATTTATTACCCTCGCGTGATATAACGTTACGTACTCGTATCACGTTCAAACTGAAGACTTTTGCAAAGTAAGCTTCAGCTAATTGCAGTTTGAAAGAGCCACTTACCCCGCACTTCTAACATCCTCCAAAGTTCTATCCAAAGAAATCTTATCACTCAGAACCCAGTTGAAAGAGTGATCTCCGAATCTTTCTTCTGAAAGCTTTTTATCTTCTTCAGAAGTCAAGTAGGCCGGCTGGCCGTTCTCTCCTAAGCCACCGGGGTTTGTCCGTTTAGCTAGACTAGCGTCGTAAACTGTTCTCGGCTTTGCTCCTCCAGTATCATCGTTTGACGATATTACACCACTTAATACTGCTTTAGCCGCACTCGATAACATTCCGTTGTTATCTTCCGACATTAAAGGGGCGTCTTTTTCCCATGGGTATTTGATGTGCTTTTCAACCGGCCGTAGAGGATTTACTCCGGCCCCTTGCATGTATTGGTGGTCTTTGCTGTCCAAAACTATCGGAGCATTCAGCATCGTTAAAGATTCTCGGGTCACCTCGCTGTTAAACATGAGAACTAGCACCGTGACGGAAAACCAAAACGTGGAAGTGATAACGATTATGTTGAAGATCCTTTTCGAGGACATGATCACGGACAACGAGGCTTGTTTAAACAGTATTTAAATGCCACGTAGGAAATCTGCAACGCCTTTTCCGCTTCTGAATAGTTGTCAATTCAGAAGGTAATCGCAACCACGCTTCTTCATTATGTATCGGAGCGACGGACACCCTCCCAAATCGACTTGTTTTGAACGCTTTAGGGTGTCGCCAAGCCACCCAAAAGGCGTATTTTTGGGCGAGAGCGCCAACTAATGCATAAATCACGGTGACTCGATCGTCCAACAGCTCTGTAAACAGTCCGCACACAAGCGAACAGGAAAGCCTTTAAAGCACTGGTCGCATCATCACGCTTGAACTCAGGTTACTCTATCATGTTACGTTTACGCCAAATATCTACAGGTATTGACATGTAAGGGTCATGGAGTGTACACTACGAAACTGCCTGCGAGGATCGGACGAAGTTTCCTTTATATTTTTTCTCACGAAAAGACAGACCTGTTTAAAAAACTGATACAATGCATAATAAATAAGAGTTTCATCATAAGTACGGAATGATAGACGATCAGCTTTGCTCGAAAACAGCTGCAGAGGTGTGTGCAAACGTTATAGCTTTTGCGTTTTCACGTAAGCTAAACATGAACATATTACTGGAAACGGACACGAGCTCGGTAGCCGCGCCTTAATTCGAAGTCAACATGGCGTGACAAATTAATGACAGTGCTGGATTTTTGCGTCCGTCAGTGTTGACCTCCCAAATGGAGGATACATTCTTAGATCCCGATCCAATTAAGCAATTTGCGACCAAAGTTGTTTCCTTTTCCAGCCAGTACGGCGGTGAAAATTCACAGACGTACGGAGCCTTGAATCTTGCCGGAAATAGTTACAATTTTCCAAGTTATGGCGACTTCACTCAAGCCTTTGTTTTGGTGGGCGTTACATTTGATATTTTGTCTCGATAGTGAAGTTTAGCATCGCTGAAATTAACTGAAGTATTACCCTATCTCTCACATAAAATTCTGTGCATCGGGCCGGGTGGCATGCAGAAGCTAATTAGCCCTTTAACCACTAATGGTGCCACTTACAGATTTTACCCTGGCTAACGCCAGACGATTTTACTCGTCACTGGGGGACTAACGGGTTTAAGGGGCTACTGGTAATTCCATGTTATACCCACATCCCCTCTCAATCCCCCACCTTTCCTCCTCCTCCTCTCCCCTCGCACATTTCCCCCCACCCACCCTCCATGCGCAAGAGATTTTTCGGTGAGCTGGTAACCATCCCTTGATTTGTAATTGCTTTTCTTCGTGGAGGAATATAGATCTAACCAGGCATTCCTTTCTTGGGGAAAGTTGAAAACCTGGGGCTGTATCCACAAAGCACTTCTAAGGTATGATATTTCCTAAGTATTGTCTGACAACAGTCACCAATGGGCAATACTGAGGAAATGTTTTAGCTTAGGAGGGCTTCGTGAATCCAGCCCCTGGGCTGACTTGTTTGAAACAGGGTTAGTGGTAAACCAGGTTAAATACCAATGATACCCTTAAGGTTTTAATCTGAGTTAAGGCAGTGTTAGCGCTAACCCTGCCTCGAACAAGTTGGCCCTGGTTGATTTTTAAGTGAGTCATTTTGTCAGGAGGTAAATTCTTAGCAACGTAATCCGTATAGTAGGTGGGTGTGTGATGGCTCTGCCTCATTCTTTCCTTGATCACGTACATTACTGCGTTGCCAGCAGTCCGAGATGGTCTACTATCTACAAATTTATATTTTCATCTTGTACCTCGCATTGCATGGCCAGCTTATCGGACAAGTTTAGATTTAAAATTATTTTCATCTTAATGACACACTGCATACTGAGTAGCTAGCACTTTCAGCAATGGACCTGATATGCCGTTGCTGTGAGAAGTCAATATAAAAATTGTACACTTTATGTAATGTTTAAGAAACAAGCAGGAGTGTTTTATCGGGTTTTAAACTGCGAGTGATTTAGACCCAATAAGACATGTGCTGCGAGTTCTTTGAACAGCTTCAAAAACATTCCACAAAAAGCATGCCCCTCTGGAGTCTGAACGATGGTTAAAACTGTGAGAGGAAAATTATTAGCATACAAGAAAAACAAGCTATGCCTTATTAGTATTCTTTATATAAAGAATACTAACCAGGAGTGTTTTATCAGGTGTAAAGCTCATTCATATGACATTTTATCGGTGACTTGATAGGTTGTTAGGCTCATGAATTATTAATGTTTTTTGAGAAGATTAATCATTACCATACACTTGATTAGGGGGCCATATTTAATTCTGTGGAGAGGGTGCTGAGAAGGACCTCAATGCTCACATGTTTCTTTCAGAGAACATATGGTCCATGGTGGGATTTAGCTCCGTCAGGCAGATCTCGTATTCACAAGAAAGCCAGGAGAAATTTTATCAGTGAGGATTTCGTCGGTAAGCTGATCTTGTATACCTCTAGCTTTCTGGATGGTGTTGTGGTCTTCAGGATTGCTTCTGTCGTTACATCACCTCATTTAAAGTGCACTGTGAAGAACGTAATAGATAGATCTTGTCAACTACAGATTATACATTTTGTGTCTGTTTAGATCTTGAATTTCAAAACCATGTGATTCCCACAAATATTGAAATCTTGGAAACTTATAATCCTGGTGCCGTGGTGCGGATTTTAGCATTGCTACGGAGTGAATCTCATTCAAATGAAGCACCCTGTGGGCAGAGGTTAGAAATGGTATTGCATAATTTATTGTAGAGATTTGGGTTCTGTGGTGTACAATAAAATTAATATGAATCAAATCACTACCTTATTTGTACTGGTCACCGTGAATAATCAGAGCTATGTAAGAGCCTTTTACTGTGTTCAGTCTTTCATGCAACTTGACTTGCAATGCCACTGAAAGACAAATTAAATTAAGTTGCATGACTTGTGTCAAATACCTGGTAACAGCAATTGAGTTGTACTTTTTTCTGCAACTTGTTGACTTGCAGTGATTTTGCCTGTGGCACGGTCTTGTTCCATTTGCCGTGCAATTTCCCTATCAAACAAAACAAAACACATAAAATAAATCTGCCTTAGGTGAGGATGTGATCAAGCAGGAAAGCTATTGGTTTTGATGGTTAGGAATGTTTTCATTTGACTGTTGTAGCAACACTGATACACTTAGGGCCGATTTATACGGTACTGACAACTTTTGCTTGCATCTGTCGTGTGCGATTTCTTCTGCGCGCGCTGCTCGTGCCACGTAAAAAATCGGTTATAATTCTAGCTAATGAACACAGACTGTCCTTACGATTGTTGTAGAGTTTTAAAACATGTTTGAAAATCCTACAACATTTTTTGTGTTGTACACGACTGTTGTAAGTGAGTTGTAGGTTTGATTTACATGATACAATTCATGCCGTTAAGGCCCGTCGTAAGCTTGTTGCAAGCGACAAAGTCGTACCTGGTAAATCGGCCTTTACATGTACAGGCTTCAAGTCGTGTGATCTTTACCAGCCTTTGCAATCACTGTAGTGCACATCTAAAAGCCTTTTGCATTGGCATAATTTATTGCAAAAAAGACGTGAATTGTGCTATACTTCGACCGCTGTCTCTCTCTTAAACCTAGTCATCAGGTTGTTGATCTAGCTTTGGGTCAAAAAGTCACTATCTGATCAAGATGAGTGTTGCATGTTACTTTTGTTCTTCGAAGGTGGATAACTCTTTGGTCTGGTAAACCTCAAAAGTGTCGGCCACAAGCCCGAAAGTTTTCACCACAGTTAAAGAAGATAAAACATCCTACCAAGTGAGTGGGTCTTACCCTCTCGAAAACATGAAGTTTTCTGCATTTTTTTTTACACTGCCGTGGCTTACCTTGTTGCTTCTTGTTAGGGTTAAATTTGGTTGGATTATTTGCATTTAGAGATCTATCCTTTCTTACAAAATTGCATGCCTAAGAGCCACCGTATTTGGCTGTAATGTTTACGTTATTATGACACAAGGCTCAAACCTCCTTTTTTTCAGTTTCATACGTTTGGAATTCAACCAGCAACATCTCGATTACTACACAGAGCTTGATGCTGTATTTTTGTATGGAATTCCAGCCTCTTTTACCCCGTCTGGGGAGCAGAAACCTTCCCCGATACCCGGCGACACGGACGTGTCTCTGACAGCTCGTCTGCTTCGACAGCTCTCTCTCAATGAGGAGAAAGAGAGTTTGACTCAAAACGGATTCTTTGATATTTTACCGGTAGGCATAGTTTTGCCAGTGTGTTTCGGTTATTTTCCATCCTTAAGTTGTAGTTCTTTCTAACTACATCACAGTACTAGGAGACTAATGAAGTTTAGCCTTTTAATTCTCTCCCCCAAATCGATAATTTGGTCAATAAACCACTGGGTCCTGCTTTAGCCAGGTACGCACTTATGTGCGAAGTCTGGATTTGGAAGAACGAGAGAGAAGCGTTAAAGTTACTAAAAGGCGCGACAAAGAGTAACTCTGGCCAAGATACGTCAAGCCTTCTTGGGAAACTCGTTTTCCACAATTTTCCCGCCAAACAGCAAAAACAAGTCCCGCGATTTTTTGGCATCTTTTTAGGGGCGATGAGGTAGTTAATCTTCCTCAATACCTAGGTTTAAGTTAATTTGCTTTTTTCTTTTTTAGCCGCAAGCACGCTGCAGGCTATCATAAATCATATACTAACACTTATCTTGATTTTTCTTTTTAGAGTGAACTGATTCACTACATCTTCTCGTTTCTCGAGCTAATCGACCTAACTAGAGCTGCACGCACCTGTCGGTAAGACAGCAAATGCTACTGCTTTTTCCCATTCTTTCCTTTCTTTTATTTTTTATTGAAGCTTCATTTTGTTGTTGTTGTTGTTGTTGTTTTTTTTCGGTTTTCGCTTGTGGGAGCTTAAGCCACCGCACACTCGAGGAAAGAGCTCCGCAAAATGACTCGCGAGCCCCGGGGGTACTCCCCTATATAGGCTACGTAGGTATTTGCCGCCCCAAAGGGTATATGGTTTTTGAGCCGTTTGGTTTGAAAACGGGTATAGATTTTGAGGATTATGGTCTTAAATCGGGTATGATTTTCAAGGGAACCACGAAAGCGTATAAACCAATTTGTCTTTTCAACTCCAAATGAATAATAAAGAAAGAGAAGTAACCAATTCGAACTGAACTTTCGGGTGAATTTTCCCAATTCTTGACTTCGGCACTGTTCAGCTTCACTTGGACACGGTAATGGGTTCGTAAACCTACAAATTTCAGAAGCCAGATCTGACAACGGGTAAAGATTTTAGAGGCCAGGTCTGAAAACGGGTGTGGAAAATGGCATGTTTTGCTCTGAAATAGGTTCAGGATTTGGAGAACCGGGCGGCACATCCCTATCAAGAATTCCGAGGAGCATTCCCCCCACCCCCCCCACGGTACACGAGAGGAAGAGGCTGAGCTAGCTGCCTCGCGAGCCATTTCGCTCAGTTACATGTTGGATGATTAAGAGATAAGGCCAACGGGAAACTATGCATACATTAGGATCGCTTTTTTAATTAGTTTTAAGGCTAGGACGCGAAAAAAAAAACTTAATAAAACGAGTATGGCGGCTGCTTTAAGCAAAAAAATCTCTGCACGTTGTGGTTATTTGCAGGTTATTTTTCGTTCATTGTTATGACCCGGTGTGGTACAAAGAGCTGGATTTGAAGCCCTATTGGAACTTGGTGCGTACATTGAGGGCAGGTTTTCGGACTACATGTATTTTGTTTATTCCTATTCCGGTTTAGGACTAAGAGAAATAAGTGGACTGAGAATTCTCAAAAGACATGTCTTTAGAATAAGCCCCAAAGGAACAACATTACGAAATATTCCGATTATTCCAATAGGCCATTTCCGAATTCGCTTCAGCCTCTTCTTCAAAGTGAGTCTAAGTGCGAAGTCTTTCTTATGAAATTGAGTTTTTATTCACATGCAAAGTAAAACTTGAGCTGAAGAAATGATCCTCGCACTTTCTGGACAATTTAAGCAATTGTCCCTTATATGCACTTGAAAAATTCAAGTGACTCCAACGGGATTCGAACCCACGACCTCTGCGATGCCAGTGCAGTGCTCTTACCAACTGAGCTATGAAGCTCAACTGAGCTATGAGCTCTCAATCAACTGTGTGGCTTCACAGCTCAGTTGGTAAGAGCACTGCACTGGCATCGCAGAGGTCGTGGGTTCGAATCCCGTTGGAGTCACTTGAATTTTTCAAGTGCATATAAGGGACAATTGCTTAAATTGTCCAGAAAGTGCGAGGATCATTTCTTCAGCTCATTTCTAACCCGCACTTCATAATCATTTCTTTCAAAGTAAAACTTATTACCATCACACAACTTTCGCACTTAGACTCGCTTTGAAAAAGAGGTTAACGTGAATTCGGAAATGGCCTATAGGCCTTTTTGCTTGATGGCGTCATTTTACTACAAAGACCAGAATGCTTTGTAAAGATGCTTTCTCATGCAGATTTTTTTACTCTTCAGGGAAAAACGAGACAATTGGTAAAATTTGCCTGACAATAAAAGCTACTCAATGCATTCTGGTCTTGGTAGTAAAATGACGTCATCATGTAAATGGACTATTCCAGAACAGTGGCCCAAAGGGATGTATTTGCTGATTATTTCAGCCTGGTTTTCACTAGCGACGCAGCAATTTTCCCTTTCGTAAACAGGCGATGCCATTTCAACGACACTTAGGAAAATTTTCACTGTTATAAGTTTGCTTTTTGCAAATAAAGAAAAATTACCTACTGAAGAATCGAACCCGGGCTATTAAATTAATAGCCCACATCACTCACCACAACCCTACCGAGTTGCTCGGGCAAGCACCGTAGATTTTGGCTATCTAAATAATAGATAAATAATAGCTGTTTTCAGCACCTAAAACTAACCCTAACCTCACCCAAATGCTAAGCCCAAACACCTCAATTATTTATTAGGCTTATTTTCTCAATCTGAGCGCAATTTTAGCTGATTTAGTTGCAATTTCAACTACTGTAGGTCTAATTTATGACAAAAGGCTCGGTTACCAAGAATTAGCATCGACCGTAATAAATGGCATCGCTTGTTTACGAAAGGGAAATACGCAGCGACGCAAGCGCAAGCGCAAGCGCACTGAAGCGCAAGCACAAGCGCAAGCGCACTGAAGCGCAAGGATCAGAATTGTTCGTTCTCTGCTTGTGTTCGCGTTGCTGTTGGTTTTCACTTGACATGAATATCTTATGCTTGCGCTTGGTGCTTGCGTCGCTAGTGAAAACCAGGCTGTAATGATGAGATTGCCAATATCTGTTGACTTTAAGCTGAGTTACAAACTTAACTTTAAAGATCATGTTGTTTTGCTGTTTGCATCAGATCACAAATGACGCCCTTGACTCTCTTCACACACGTTGTACCTCAACAGAGAAGCTCGATTTGTCCTGGTCAGGCCCTTATGACGCTGTGACAGCTCTCTCGCTGTGCAGGTACGAATTCACGACCTTCAGCATATACGTAATTAGCGTGTACATCGGTATGCCAGTCACTGATTCAGTGTTGGTCAAAAATTTGAAGGTACATTCTAAAGAAACCTGTGTTCAAACCCTTGCTCTTCAAGTCGTACTACGTTACCTACAAAACGAATTTAGGCCTTTCCAACAAATAAAAGTAATATTGAACAGCTGTGCTAATTTGCATTTTCTTTGCGAGTAGCACGAGGGAATTTTAGATCTGGGACGTGCAGGGCACGTGTAGTCCGTGCATTAGCGTTCTACTCCTATAAAAACGCGGCGAACCGTTTGCATGAGAAAAATTAAGTTAGCCCGTCAAGAAGGGTAACCCGCCTGCCAGGGTTACCCTCTTTCGAAGGTAGGGTTACCCTCTTTCGAAGGTAGGGTTACCCTCCTAGACGGGTCAATATTTTGCCGTATGAATACTTTAGTTTGCCTAACCGGGTCAACTCGGCCAATGATAGCAACGCGGAGCACGCGCGAACGGTGTTGTCACCTCTTGGCTCGGCTAAACGGGGCAACATTCTTGTCATAAACGCTCGCTAAAGTTGACATGGCTGGGAGGGTGATCCTCTGATACCCGGGACAACTTTTCTCCATATAAACGGGGCCTAAGATGAATATATAAACGTTTCCAACTGGCATGAACTGAAAACCTATATGCATTTTTTTTATGAAGTATGAATGAAACGCCATTTTTTTCTCTTCTATATTTTCCCTTATTTTACACTTTCCAACCTAAAGTTGATCTCTTTCCTCGGCTTAGTCGAAGGCAGTTAGAGCATAGCGTGCTTCATAATCTTGTTGAGCCACGCTGAAGGGACTTTTGTTAGGCGTTGCAGACCGATTGCACGCACATTGTTATAACTTAAGAAATCGGTTCATGCTTTCGTTGAGCGGATGTCGAGTAAGAATGCCGACTTGTAAGTTTCTAGAGCCCTCGAGAAGCTACTCGTAGAGTTGTCGAGAGGACCGAATGCCCCTTTCTGGTGCTCCCCAAACTTTCCTTTGTCGTCATTACTTGATTTTCAGTTAAGTGCTTATAGGCCAGAGCATGAACCAATTGTAAACTAACGAAGTAGCTCTGTTTGGGGAAAAGTGGTATTTAAGTGGCGTGCTTTTCAAATCATCAATACGAAAATCAAGGTGGAGGGTTTTTTTTTCCCAGATTCCTTCAGCACTGTGGAAATAATATTGTCTGCTTAAGGTTGAGCTGTTGTCAATTTGTGGACGACCAAGTGATACAGTCGATTTCCCAGCACTGCCCAAGCTTAGAAGGTTCGTCCTCCTGAAATATTTGTCCCGCGCAATCCAATTTGTTCGTGCATATTTTGTTGTACACCGTACTTGCCCGAACAGGGAGATGGAATTCGAGTTAACACTTTCCTGCCCAAGGGGTACCCCAGTGACGAGGAAAATCGCCGGTCTGGCGTTAGGAAGAGTAAAATCTATAACTGGCACTCTTGGGCGTTAAAGGGTTAATCAGTCCCGAATTTACCTAGAACATGAAAGGGGATTTTCATACGGTTGTTATGCATTTTTTTCGTCTTTTTCTTTTTATCTTGGATATAGAACTGGACCTTCAGTCTTGCAGTTCTAAGTCACTGAGCACAGGTTGGCTGGCAAGGCTTCAAGCCTTGAAGAAATTGAAAAGGATCAACCTTTATCGCTTCAACCAACTCACAAATGACGAACTGGATGGTTTCATTCAGTAGGTACATGTGTCATACACCATTTACGACGCCCACAAAACCAGCGCAAATGCCACGCCTCAAGGCGCTTTCACACGACAAAACAAAAGCGAACAAATTCCTTCGTTCACGCGTCAAATATTAAAAACACCATCAAAAGTAAAGAAATAAAAGCATGGAGCCCCCAAAATAAAATCAGATGAAGATAGCACGCGATTTTATGGGCCAGAAGGGAAGTGCTCGCATTTGACCGTTGTTCGCGCGTCAAATATCAAGACGGAAGTCTTTTCTTCCTTGCTGTAATTTTCAGAGTGTAAGGTCCAATTTATGTGATTCACTCAGTTGACGGACACCGAAAAGCGTCCGACAACAACCACAACAACAAGGCTGATTAAATTATTCTTTCTTTCGCTTTCTCCTCAATCGAGCTCCTATAAACTTAGAGTGAATCGTCCACAAAAAGTAAATCACACAAGAATTACGTGATTTAAAAAACCGCAAGAGGAAAAACAGGGAAACCATCCGCAACACAGAGTCTGTAACTTTTCAGTACCCCTTGTGTGATGAGTTCATTCTACTTTTTCTTCAGGTCAATGAAGGGCCTCCAACACCTCAATTTAGGCGGGTGCTCAGCTCTTCTCGAAAGTGACCGACTGATGCAGTCACTGAGTGTTTACTGCAGGTGAGGATTCATCATGATTATGTCTGTCGTTATGGCTGTTGTCAGGATTCATCATTAGGGACCTTTAAATCTACGACGGCGACGCAGTTGTCCGTTTCGTAAACGGTCGTTGCCATTTCAATGACACTTAGAAAAATTTTCACTTTTATAAGTTTGCTTTTGGCAAATAAAGAAAAATTACCTACTGAAGAATCGAACCTGGGCTATTAGATTAATAGAGCACGTCACTCACCACAACCCTATCGAGTTGCTCGGCCAAGCACCGTAGATTTTGGCTATCTGACCATTCTATATAAAAGATAAATAATAGCTGTTTTCAGTACCTAAAACTAACCCTAACCTCACCCAAATGCTAAGCCCAAACACCTCAATTATTTATTAGGCTTAATTTCTCAATCTGAGCGCAATTTTAGCTGATTTAGTTGCAATTTCATCTACTGTAGAACTAATTTGTGACAAAGGCTCGGTTACCAAGAATTGGCATCGACCGTAATAAATGGCAACGACCGTTTACGAAAGGGAAATAGGCGACGGCGACGTCAAGGAAAACGTCGCCTCAAAATATAACCTTGCGCAAGCTGTACGATGGCGACGTCAACGACAACGCCACAAAACAATGAAATGATTGGTTAAAAGAGGAAAAATAATCGTGCTGCATGTGCAGCACGCATTGTAGTTCATATTTTTGCGGTACTCTGCATAACGACGACGTGAAATCACCAAATTTGTGGTTGTGACGACAATAGGGAGTTTAAGATCTACGACGCGACGGTAGCGAAAAACGTCGCTCAAAATTGCAAGTTCAAGTTTTTCAATCTCTCTCGTCATTTTGTCAGTTTGTTTAACTTTTGAAAGCTAGCGGGATAACGCAGGAACTGAATTTAGAGGTGCAGTGTCAAAGCGAGAAAAGAAAATTTAAATTCGCGGCTCTGTGTTCACGTTTTCTGTAAAACATTTCACGTCGCAGATTTGCCGAGAACGGGAAAGAAATGTACAGAAATAGAAAAAGCACGTGAAGGGCGTGCAAAGCTTTTGTTTTTGGTCATTAAATATGCAAATTTCGCGACGTTGTCGCCGCCGTCGCGTCGTAGATCTTAAACTCCCTAATGTGTGCATGCATCAGAGAATCTTTTATTGTCTGTTTTCACTCTAAAACCGCAAGTACCAATTTATTTTTAGGATACTTCGCCACTATTGTAAGAGTTAAACGAGGTGGAAAAAATCGCGAAAGACTTGAATTGTGCAAAGTTATATTTTGAGGTGACGTTTTCCTTGACGTTGCCGTCGTAGATCTTAATAGGGACCTTTAGCAACGAGGACGGCAACGGCAACGAGAACGTCGATTCAAAATAGGAATTCGCGTCATTGTAATCACTTCGCAATTATTTCAACT
>BLFK01000645.1:170157-191599 GCA_014634185.1 Astreopora myriophthalma | reverse complement strand
GACAAAGAACCGATCACGCGTCACGAAAACAGATCGAAAATATTTACCGCGCTCATGAAAGGCCGCCATTTTGGACGCGTAGAAAGTAGAGAATTGGGACGAGCGGAGGAGGGGCGGGGAAGGGGCGTGGGAAAGAGAGGGAAATTTTTTTTCCTCCCTCTCCCTTTCCCTCCGGCATTTTTAAACCTGTCGTCCTCTCCCTTAGAATATGTTTGTTTTTGTCTGGCCCCAGCCCTGTGTCAGCCTTCTCATCGAACATGGCGGCAAAGCTTCGAAGGATTATGTTATATTATCCATCGCTCGACCACTCAAATACGCCTGCTCTGCAGGCTATTCGGTGACTAACTTTTTTTTATTATAGTACACTCAGCAAAATTATTCAATTCTGATTGGTCGAGAGCAGTACAATTAATCCCAAATAGTACTCGGTAGGAGTACCTATAAAGTTTCCATCACAACGGCGCGTAATTTGAACGACAACAAAAAAAATGGCCGACAGTCGCTTCGCAATTTCCAGTGAAGACGTGCTTCAAAACTTAAAAGAAACAGCAAGCAACTACAACACGAAGAAATCTCAGAAGAAACGCGACAGAAAGAAACACGAACAAACACGAAGAAATCTCAGTTCGTAATTTTGTTGAATGTACTATAAATAAAAAATCGTACGACCTTCTCGTACAATTCGGGATTAATAGATACTCGTGATTTTGAAAGTTCTCAAATTGCACTCGCCTAAAGGCTCGTGCAAATTTGAGAACTTTCAAAATCACTCGTACCTATTAATCCCGAATTGTACTCGAGGTCGTGCGATTTCCTATACTAATACACTAATTTCGATATTTTAAAATTCAACTTCAAACAATTTTAAACATGACTTCGAGGGTCCGGGGAATAAAGTAAGAATTTCTATCAGTTTTTCCCCGGAGCCTCGAGATTGTGCCTTTTGTCCAAGAGTGAATATCAATATATCGAAATTGGCCTATGTTATTGCTATTTTTATCACAAGCACAAGTTGTTATGAATGGAAAATCGCGAAGAGCACATGCTATTAATAACATTGTATGTACTTTGCACTACGAAAATAAAAATTATGTTCTCCGCCACACTGAAAGTGACGGTATTTTTATCAAATTTGACGTAAATAAATGAACAGAACTGTGGCGCATTGTGCGCGATGATGTAACCATTACCGCACGAGTGTTCTTTGGACAGGTACTTCGCGCGTTTTCTTGGCTTCAAGCAGCCGTGTCGTGTTTATAGTTTCAGATCGAGAACCTTTCGGAACCTCATGTAATCCTAAGTCGGTTTATTATACAGTCCAAATATAGAAATCTTTGACACGCATCTCCACTGTAATAACTCTTCGTGTTGCTTTCTTCTGTCTCTTCTATGAATTTGGCAAGTTTAATTTCTTAACACTGGGCTGTTTTACACTCTTGTATTTTTCTAACCGGGTCCCCCCCCTCCTCTGAAACTGCCTCTGAAACCAGCCTCTTGCGTGCACGTGAGGATAAAGGATATGTCGGGGGAGTTTTGTTATAAAGAACATTCAAATAGCAGCTTGTGAGCATGCTCTTCCATCATGACCTCACATGATACTTATTTGGGGCGCAATTGAAGAAAGAGCGAGACAAAGGCCTCGAGAATTGGTTGGGTGAATGTCCAATGGGAGAGCTTGCGCGCCTACAGCTGACCATTTTTCATGTTCCCATGTTCTCGAAAATCCAAGGGAGACCCACTGTTGGCTCGTGGGCCAATGGAGGATAATTTATGCAGTCGACCAGCCTTTTTTCGCCAAGTGCCTTCGTCACCTGATCTGACGTCACCTAATTTATGCATCCACTCGCTTCATCTTGCATGTTTCGGTTTTGAGAGGGCGATAGTGGAAGTTGTTTTACGTTGGTTATTTTCACGAGGTAAGTCGCTTTTCCGATGGTTTTCTTGCGAGGATAAGTGACTGGTGATTTCTCGGTAATATCTGAATGCGGACAGTGGTTGATTTCGGATTTCGTAAGAACGAACGCGACTAGTGGAATCGAATGATCGGACGTTCTTTTGATCACATTCGAATTTCAAATGCGTGCGCACTGTTTGTTCTTGTTTATCTTACTCGCTTGATTTTCATCCATCCGCAGCTTTGAATACGCCAGTATGGCGGTAGGAGGAGGTTTCTTCGACCAGTATTCAGTATTTTGTGTATTTGGGTCGGTCGTGGGTTGTGTTGTCGTCCCTTTGATAACTCAGGTACGTACCAAATAATGTCACACTCTTTCCCTCACGCGACTACTACATTGCACACCATATGGTTTTTTATTCTAGTATCAAATCCTTAAAATTGTTTCTTTGTGAACCAATTTATCCCCTGAGAGAGTTCTTTATGTCTAAAAAGGCCGTTTATTTTATTCCTAGTCCGTGGAAAGCGTCATATTTTCCGCCATCGTAATAAGCCTCACTGCGACTCATCTCACAAAGCGAGCAACGAAGTCGGAGAGTTCGAGCCAGGTAGGCTAAATGCTCTACATTTTTGGCATTATTTTCCTCTTATTCTTCGACCGTGTCGAGATCTTCGTTCATCTGGTCGGCTCTGTTTAATTTCTTTTTCATTAATCGGACTCTTTGTACATACCCTCATTTCCGTGTTGTATGTTTGTGGTTGTTATTTAATACAGATCACTACGAAAGACATTCTCGAGAAGCGCTCCAGTCGTAAACTGAAAGATCGAGACCGCGAACAGCTGTCTCATGTGAAAAAGCGGAAACAAATGACACAACAAGTTCAGGTATTGTTGAGCGAAATATGAGCAAGTACTTTTAAGCCAAGAGGATTTATCACTCCCTCTTGCATATTAGCCTACGATTTGTGTCACAAAAGTGGGAGTTGTTACTTTCGGCGGACAGCCCGTCATTCGCATAGACTGTTGATTTCATTATACCAGAAAGACGGGGAAAGAAGTCGCTCCTGGCCTAGCGATCTGCGTTCCATTCGTTCGTGCAGCCTTGAATAATAATTATTCGGATTTTAAGCGGTGGATTTACTTTAGTCAATGTATAGCTCGAGTGGTCGATTTCTGTCCTAACAAATATTGTCTGCACACACAGTTTACTCTCTGATGACAATAAATGTTACCCCAGAAGTGACCAGGCAAGCAATAAGGTGTCAAAACACGAAGTGTACAGCTGTAGGCATTATTTTATGACAGCTATTTCATTTATGGACATTGAAGATAATATAACGATTCTAGTATTTTGATCGTTGCCAAGCGCAAAAATATGTTTCTTTATCTTTCAGTATTTTGTTTAGCTTAAAGAAGATACTGTCTCTATTTAGTTTTTGTTTCTCCCAGTCTCTTGATTTCCACCTATTTACAATCCTAAGAGCTGTCTAAATATATTTGCATCACCGCAAGCTGTCATTTAATGCCGAAAGAATTCACACTGCACCCCTCATCTAGATGCTTCCATGGGCTAGCGTGACAAATTCACAAGTTAAGTACTAGATTCTTTCTATTCTTAGCCAACTGCTGTACGAGTCGCAGATGGCCAAAAGCAAAAGGAGGACAATCAAAAGAAGTTAGATTTGGCGAGACAGCTTGAGTTGGTGGGTGTTTAGTTCACTGTCAACATGATGGGTGTTTCATGGTCTTGACTTTAAAAGGGGAATAATAATGTTACTGCAACATTAACATAATTAAATGAAGCTATGATCCTCGCAGTTATGGACGCAATTTTAGCAATTGCGTAGAGATAATTGTAGACACAATACACACACGATGCTGCCAATCATATGAGTTTAAGGAAGATGCTATTATTAAAAAACTTGAATGAGGCACACCACTGTTTAATATAGCTACTGTTCTTTTAAGGATTGAGTCTAGCTTGTGGTCTTGTGTAGGATGTATGGGAGCCAGTATCAGAGGAAATTGTGACCTATGAATAAGTGTTTTTGAAAGCAATCTAAACACGAGTGATCGATGAAAGCTGGCTGATGATTAAGTATGTAACAGAGTCTTCTTTTGCTGAGGTATAATGCCTTTGCAAAGTTTGCCGACAAGAAGTGTGGAATGTGCTTGGTAGGAGTTTGCCGAAAGCAACTTGGTCTCCAAGCGTCGAATTTCAAAGTGTATTGTAACTTTTTATGTATGCACAGCCTATGCATGAACTGATTGAAGAGCTTAGGGCAAGAAGGGCCTGTAAGTAGATTTTGCATGGTTTGTTGTTATTTTGTGATATCACAGCCAGTTCCAGGGGAATAGATATTGCTAGAATTTATGGTGTACACTATCCTTGTTTCATGCGTAATATGATGGCAATAGGATGAAACGTAGCTTGCTTGTGGACGTTAATATTTTCCAGTCATTAAACTGTCTGCGAATCATTGAAACCCCAATCTTGCTCTGAAATCCCACTGAGGAATGGATATAGGAGGTGATTCTGATTGGCTCTCATCTAGTTCCCTTGTGGTAAGATAATGAGTGCAATGTCAATTGGACAATCAGGCATCAGATTACCAAGGAGATCACTCGAGGGGAGCCATCTGTGCAACATGTATATCCTCGCTGGTCAACGGAGGACTTGGAACAAGATTTTTTTGTTGTTATGCAGACGGTTTCTTTATTTTCTTGTTTTTTTAATCCTGTTGCTGGTTTTCACTTGATGTCACAGCAGCCATGTTGGCGACTCTCGACAAAGAATTGATGAGCATGCTTTTGTCCCAAATTTAAGCTGTAGGAATTAACTGTTTATATGAGAAACATTTTCTTTTATAAAATGTTTAGGATAGTTCACACGCTTTCATTGGTGAATATGTGTGTTTAGATGAGAGTATGTAAACATGGTTGTGACATCACATGAATTTTGATTGGTTATGTGTAGTCAGATGCGTGTTTTGATTGGCCGGTAGGAAATGATTGTTGAGAGTGTGTATGAAGAAAATCTATTTTAATCAAAAAGTAAATCAACAGTTTCCTTCATTTGTCGTATTATTTTTGAGAAATATTATGAAAGCAACCGAGGACTTTTCTTCGGTGTTTACGTAGCCTCATCTAAACACGAGGAGGGGTTGGGAGAATTTGAGACAGTTATGCAAGACAGCATCTCGGGTTTGCATAACTGTAGAGAATTCTCCCAACCCCTCCTCGTGTTTATATGAGGCTATGTAAACACAGAAAAAGTCCTCTATTGCTATATTGTTTTCTGTTTCAAAAACATGGCTGCTAGAAAGGTGAGTGCAAGCCAATAATTGCATGTTATTATACGTGTAGCTCTTCCTGCAAATTGAGTGATGCTTATCACTCCAAATTTGGCCACAATAATAACTACCGGTATTCAAAATGATAGTGCCCACTAAATGTTGGCATTTTCTTTTATATTATGTATTAATTATTTTAATTAATTTACACACGTAGGAACGCAAGCAGGAGGAAAAGAAGGAAAGGAAAGTTAAGAAAAAGGAGGAGAGGTTAAAGAGAAAGGAACAAGAGAGAGAAGAGAAAGAGGTACAATCAAGGATTGTTACCTTCCACTTAGGACAGAGTGTTGTATGAAAGTCCAAAAAAATGTGACCACTTTTCGTTAATTTACATTTTTTCTTGTGTGAAAACTATCCAATCAGAAGCCCAAGATGGCTTTTCTAGCCATCATCATCATCATCATCATCATCATCATCATAATAACTTTATTTAAGTCTCAGGTTATCTGGCCGAGCGCGAGTGCTCTACTAATTGGGGAGACTACAAATCAACTGAAATCAGAACAAATCAAATCAAATGTTGGTTTTTGTGGAGAGGGGAAAACCGGAGAACCCGGAGAAAAACCTCTTGAAGCAGAGTAGAGAGACCAACAAACTCAGCCCACATATGACGCCGAGACCGGGAATCGAACCTGGGCCACATTGGTGGAAGGCGAGCGCTCTTACCACTGCGCCAACCCTGCTCCCCTGATTCATCTGATTGAATAGTGTGTGCACGCAAAAGAATGAGAATTAAATAAAAGTGGCCACATGCTGTAACACCATAGTAAAAGGTCAAGTTTTGGAATATCTCAGAAAAACATAGCTTCAGGGGTTTCAATAGAAGCCCGTTACCGGCGGTATACCGCCGCCTGCTTAGCCTCTCACCGCCGGCTAGTTTGTCTGGATTTTCACTAAAAATCCTATCATTAACTTGTCAAACTGCCGCCTACAATGGGCTATCATGGACGGCAATTTCAGAAGTTATTGAAACCCGTGAGCTTAATACTGGGTGAGATTTTAGGGTATGATACGGTAGTGAAAGCTACCGAGACGTGGCTCTGCTTTCGGTTGGGTTGGTCGGACAATGTCACTTGAATCTTAAATTTGTTTACTTTAGCCGGGGACCCCTTCCCCCAACCTGGACTTTCTGACTTGCATAATTACTGTATATGTATCTCGGGCGGAATGGAGAGGTAGTGGCGTGGGTGGTTGTTCACCTGGCATCACTATTATTTTGTAGTTCTGAATCGTCCATGCGTGGGAAGAATAGACGGTATTTGCCTATTTTTTTACCCAGAAACCGCCAATTATTGTAATGATCGGAAACGAAATGCGTCGGACGATATACGTTATCATTAAAAACTGAACTACGGGTATCAGATTTCCAGCATTTTCATTGGCTCGCCGGACACAGGCTATCCGTTTATATAGCTGCTGTACCTGATATGGTCAAGGAACGCGTCAGCAATAAAGCCAGCTGATAACATTTTTGCAGCTCTTAGTTTTAAGAAAACAACTGTTTTTTAAGAAAACAATTATTATTCTAGTCGGGCTTGCTGGATATGAAATGATTATAACCAACCCGGTGCTACGCGCCACGTTGGTCATCTATCACTTCATATCCAGCGCGCCCTCGTAGAATAATTGCGCTTTTTGCAAACCATCTTGTCCTGTGGTGAACGTTCAATTCGTGAGCAACTGTATACTATCCCTCTAGAAAGAAGAACAAAGGCTGAAGATGTACAAAGAACAGCGACAGAGAGAAATGAGGGAAAATCTTAAGCAAACAGATAAGGTAAGCTTGACAATATGGAACAATAGGATCGAACTCGGCAATTTGGTCAGTTGTGCAACATGAGACTTGAAGAAGTAGCGACAAGTGTAACCTCATGCTCCAGAACAGCTGGCAGATATTGCGAATTTGCAACAGTTATGCGTGCAAGTACTGTGCTACTTCGAGAAGGGTAGGCCACGAAGTGGGGAACGTCACCTTTCTCACTAAATCCAAAACGTTTCTGATTTGCATTAAGATGCGGGCTTGCAGAAAAACACCTTGCTTTTCGTTTGCATCTCATTAAATCACAAAAGCCTTCTGGCTCATCCATTTTACCTCACTTTTAACTTACCTCGGTGTGTGGATAATCTCGTGCAAGCCATTTCCTGTCACTCCTTAGCCCAAAGGTGGTTCATGCTGTGAACAGTCCCGCACGAAACACCTTGAAAGAAAAGCCTGGATTGTCTGTACATTAAGGCGCTTTTGGTGTTAACATACCTTGTAGCGGGTGAAAGCCGATGCGAGACAAGTTGCACGAAAAGTAGAATCGACTCGATTCTACTTTCTGCAACGGTTTCTGCGACTTGTCTTGCAATGATTTCGGCCGTTTCAGGGTATGTTACACTGTGAAATGTTTCGTGCAGTTTTCTTCTTGTGATGGCGTTGCGACACAAAGCGCACGAAACGTTGTCACAGGTTGGCGGGGAACTTGTTGTTGTTAGAAGTGGAACACGGATCGTATGATCCACAGCCGATTTTTCCCGTTGTCGGATTAAGGTAAAAAAAAAAAAATCAATACATTGAACTTGTCAGCACCTCTTTTTGTTTCCTTTTCATCCCTCACAGAGCACTCTTCTTCAAAAACTAGACGGCGGAAAAACAAGGTTAGCCAGTACGGCAAAAATCACGAGGAAGCTCGATGCACCATCTACGCCTAAATCACCTGTTAAAGTATCTGGTTCTCCATTACTGACAATGCAGTACCTCTCCAGACAACGGTCCCAATCTGAAGGGAGCGAAAGCGAGCCCCCTAGCCCTCCCCCCTCAGTATGGAAAGTTCCGGAATACGTAGAGCCCAAGTGGAACCCAGGGAAACCCGAGTCGCAGGACAAAGAGATCCGGTTAAATAACGATGTAGTTTGCGCAAAGGTCAAGCTCGAACCGCCGTTCAATCAGTTATACAACCCCGTGCACGTGAATCAGTCGTTTCAAAAGAATCAGTTAATTAATCAAGAGAAAAACCAAACTCCCGGCGAAGTGAAGTCCACGCTTCATCCGGCCGAATTCATGAAGGTCAAAGACATGGAGAAACCGGATAACCGACAGGTTAAGTTCACCCCGTATTCCAGTTTTTCCGGTTTAGACCTCCTATCCCAGCTAAGAGAGGAGACCAAACAACCCGAAACAGGAGTGAGGTCATATTCCTTATTTGGTCCGGACGAACCCAACAGTACCATATTTAGGTCGCCTCTGACGGGACACTGACGTGGATATAAATGCATGTTTCTTTAAATTGGGAGTGTTCTAATACATATTTGCAAAGATATTAAATATATATTATGTGTTTAGAGGTTTTGGTTTTCGTTTCTGAAGTAAAGACGCCAAAGTTTTAGCTTTGAACGATAAAACGTTGTTTTCAAGAGCGTTTAAAGCGCTAGTCTTCTGTTTGGATGAATCACTCAAATGATACTGAATAGACCTTAACCACTATGAGGTAACGCATCACAATTCTTTTGCTCAATGACTTCTATAAATTCATACCAGAATACAGTATTTCAGTAGTCAATCAACAAAAGAATTGTGATGCGTTACGTCATTGGTGTACGGTATACAGCTTCTAAGAGAAATACCGCTGCGGGCGAGTCACGATTTAAAAAATAGGTTCGCAATACTGCCATACTTTTTTTACAATTCGTTTTCCCGTTTTTTTGTTTCTTTATTACAGTTGGCAAACAAAGAAGTGTGCGCTAAGTTATTTGGAAATTGACGTTTCGTCGTCTTGTCAGTCTGGAGCCAATCCAGTACTGATTCAAAAGATCGAGGCTAAATTTGTATACTTCAGAGGTAATACATCAAGTAACACTACCGCTACTAGAAAAAAAAATTATGAAAGTTCTACCAATTAATCGAAAAATATAAGTCCGAAAGTTTGCCAGAAGGTAGTCACGGTGGCGGCGAAACAGCGACGATCCACTGCCCCAAACCAATTCCCCCGGAAAAAAATACAAGAGATTTTAATTTATGAGGCATCCGCTCATCTTCTCAAATAGCTATTACGGGGTGCCCATGCGTTAGAAAGATACAATTTTGAGTCATGACCCTTATAATGTTCTTTAAACAATAGAGGTCAAGATGGCGGCCCCGTCGGTAAAAAGGTGAGATGCATTGCATTTTCGTGCACACACTTTTTTGTTTAATTTGACTGCAAACATGGCCACTGGTTTTATGAGTGACCAGTGGCTAATAGTGTACATTAGGAGATGGAGTTCATAGAGAATTTGGGCAATGCAACGACGTCTAACATTTACGTCACCTAAATGTTCCCAAATATCTGATCCCCATTCCTCTCCAACGCCTTTCTCCCCGGATTCTGGGCATTGAAGACATAGCGATCGCTATGCAGAGTCTATTATTTCGTAAAGCGATGGGTATTCGTAATGCCGTGGATCTTCGTATTCGTGCTGTCGTGTATCCCCTCGCCGGAAGCCCACATTATAGTAACCAGCGGTCACGTTGGTGCTTTCTAAGGATTGGTACCCAGAGTCTGAATATGGCGGCATATCCGAAGCCCTGGCACGGAGCTCCATGTAAGAGCCTTGCCCAGCCAAATGCTGATCACGTGACGAGTCATTGCGAGAACTTTGCTCGGAGTTCATCACTTTTGGACCATTTCCAACATCGGTGCAAGTTGTGTTGGGCGCTGCTTGTCGTTTCCGCCATAGAAACAATACCAACACTCCGATTATGATTGTCGAGAGAGCGACAAAACAAGATAGAACAATAATAACAACTTCGGTGTTCAAACCATTTACAACTTCGGTCGATTTCTCTTCATCTGTTAAAGGTCCTGCAAAACCAATATACCTCGGTCTACTGACATATCTCTAATTTTATGGAGTTTAGAGGTGAAGAAAGATATTTCTCAAACTTATTAATAATTCATAACCCCAAAACAAAAGAAGAATACGTGATCTTAATTAGCATAAACGTTCGGCAACTTTAAACTCAAATTTCTCGTAAAATACTGATTCCTTTGAGAAGCAATATCAAACACTCAAAAGAGTGTTTCATCCTATATCCAAACACCTCGAATTCGCTTCTCGGTGTTTGGATATCTGATGAAACAGTCTCTTTCCAGTTTGGTATATTACGTCCAGGATTGCGAGTAATGGAATGCACACTCCAGTCACTGTTCATGGCAGTCTTCACAGCCAATGCCATCATGGATCAACTGATAGACAACCTATGACATGACATCTCATCTCTGCTGACCAATCAGCTCTACGACCAGAGTATTGACAACACTTTTGTCACTTGACTCTGAAGATGACTTCTGCTCAGATTGTTGAAATGTCAGTCAACAACAACAACAACAACAACAGTCCTTCCCAGGACTAGTGAGTACGCTCACCTCGATCAAGTTAATGTACACTCCCGTTTGATCATAAAAGTCACTAAGTTCCCTTCACAAAGCGTCTCGCTAACCCTGAGCGTAATTTAAGCTGATTTAGTTGTAATTCAAACACTACACGCTTAATCAAGGATGAACTCTTACCTGTTGGAGGAGGCGTGGCGCGAGGAGCTAATGACCGCTGAAATAAATAGTCCACTAATGTCACAAGGTTCTCACGACCGACACTCTGCAGCGTTGTTTCTTTGTAGTAGGTCAAGTCATCCAAAGCATACTTCCGTAGCTTGCCTTCTTGCTCCTCAGTCCACATGAAAATAAAGGAAATATTCTGAACCGACACACTCAAAACTGCATCGATGACGTCAAAAACACTTCTGTTGTTAAGAGCTGACAAAGTCAGTCCCTTGGATGCGGCGAGGTCTGCAAGCGAAGAATTGCTGAGGTCATCTTTAGCATCAATGAAGGGTTGGATAGTCTCACCAAACAAAGCTTGGTACTGCTTCAAGTTCAGGTCCAGTACATCTGTAGATGTGCTTTCCAAAAGAATCGACAACCGATCGCAATCCATTCCAAGTGATGATGCGGCCTTTGCATAAGAATCACGCACTATCGGTTGCACCAAAAGTGGCCACTGTGACGGTATAGTGAGGTTGAATTCGTAATGAGAGACCCTTAACTCATTTGGAAGAATATAAGGGTCATATGGTATCAACATGTCTAGTTGTGACAGAGAATTCCAAAGTATGTCCACAGCGTTACAGCCATCGCATATACTGGGAGAGTTCACGCCGAAAAGATCGGATGCTTGAGTTTCCAAGTTGGAGCGATACTCATTCATATGCTGCGTGTACGAGTTTCCGGAAAGACCCAACAACTGCATTGTTATCTCTCGGAATGACTTTTGACTTTTCAAGGTCTCAGTACTTTCTGAGGTTAACGTTGCGACATCATTCAGATCCAGCGCCCCTACAATGGGCCAATCAGATAAGGTAGCATTCACGGCCCATGCAATCTTTGGCCATGGCAGTTTAAATAGATCTTCAAACAATACCAACAAGCTGACGCTGTCATTCACTTGGAAGCCAAATTTCGCTGCCAATTCGTCGACAGTTAGGAATGAAGCGCCAGCTACCGCTGCTATCTTTCTACACGACATGTCGTTGTCGTGCCCCAGTAGAGAGACAATGATTTCAAAGGGCTTTTTCCGAAAGGGATTTTCTTTGGACAAATTGCAAAAGCCAGGAAGTTCCACAAACGTGTAGTTGCTCAACACATCAATCCCGACTGAGATGAAGTTGTACAATAACAAAATTTCAAACTTTGATACGTTAATTCTCGCTTTAATAAATGCCAAAACGGTGACATGGTTCAACGAGTCCACTTCCAACCCGATAGAAACTGAAATCTCACGAACAGATCTTTTTTCAATGGCTTCTTTTCCTTTCAGCAGCCTGAGGACCACACTGTCCCATTTGGCTTTCAGCTGAGCAAGTGTCAAGTTGTGGAGACCCTCGGGAGTTTCCTGAATCAGTTCCGCAAAATTAGGCAATGACAGACCAAGTTGATGTTGACCGCTTCGAATAATTTCTGCCTTTACAAACGGTATCATCTCTGGCCACTCGGTTGGTGAAAGATTTTGGACATCGCCGGGTTTTACATCCAGTGATACTGCTAACGAACTCACAGACACGTTAAATTTTCCAGCAAGATAGTCCTCGATTAAGAGTGAAAACACTCCCATGGGATCAAGCAAATCATATTCTGATTTTGTTTTCGAACTCAACTCCATGAGCTCCTCTTCAGTGGTTTGAAAAACTTGATAAAGGATATTCAGGGTAGCAGCACGATTTTGCTGTAATTTTGCGCGAAGATCGTCATTGTCGCCTTCCTGCAGCTGCACAGACTGTTTGAATATTTCCAGGAGTGTTGATGATTCGTAGGGCCTCAAATTTAAGACAGAGGTAACTTCCTTATATGAATCTTCAGTCAGAACGTACAATACTCTCCAGTCTTCCATTTTCAAATCAAAGGCCCAAACGTTTCGTCGCCAAGGAAGCCCTGTCACCACTTCCACAAGAATCACAAATGGAACGGTCGAGTTTGGAAAGGGGCTGAACTCTGCCTGTACTAGAGACATGTTCTTTACGCCTGCTGCACTGTAAAATCTCGTGCTTCTGCAGGACGCAGGGGCTCCCTTAATTCCAACCAAATCTACTGTGATGTCGTATGGACTTCTGTCTTTGATAACTGAAGTGTTGAGGGCGCAATAAAGTGGAAGCTGGCCTATACGCAACGATTCAAGGATGAACATTTCGTCTTCACTGTAACCGTAAATGAGTTTGAGTTCATTTGACCTGTAACCACCTGCTGCTAACACCAAGGAGAGCACAGTTGAGTTCAAGTAGTCTGGATAGGAGACAGAATTCTGAGATAAATACAAGCTCACTGGATAAGTCTGAAGCTTCCTTTTCTTTTCCTTGGCGTCTAGGATGTCATTCTTCACGAGGTCCTTCAACTTAGGGATAGAAAGCTCGACCGATCCAACTCCCAGTAACTGAAGCAATTCGTCAACCGATATTTGCAAACCGGCTGCCTCAGACTTTAAAACGGGATTAATGAAGGAAGAAATAACGCGCTCCCATTCTTGTCTTGGCAAATTGATGAGATTATCCTCGGAAAGGCACTCTGAGCTTACAACTTCCCTTAAATTTAGCCCAAAGTAGGTAGCTGTCGCATTTAGAAAACTCTTAAATAACAACGGGGATGAAGCGCTGAGAAGCGATGCCTCAAGAGTTTTGGTCAAGTTGGCAACCTCATTCAACGTCAAGTTGAATTTCTCTGCAAGAAGGCCTCGGATGAATGAGCGATGGGCATCCGTTCTGTTGTTTAGTTTGCCGTTAGTTTGCATTCTGAAAACAAGGTCCACTGCTTCACCTGCAGAATGATTCAGCAACGATACCAGTGAATAACCAGAGATAACAGCCAGCTGTGGCAAGGTAACTGAGTCTAAAAATTCCCATTCTGGTAGAGAGGCACTGACCTTTTGGTGAACTTCACGCCATGTGAGATTGGAGACCCTCGTAAGTATTTCCAGCACAGATGTGGTCTGTGTGTTGATAGCAGAGGCAAATGACGCAATAGATTTCCCTCTGATGGTAATCAGCAAGGGGCATGGTGGAATAACGTGCACCGATCCAACAACTTTTCGCGATACTTCTGGTAAGGTGAGACCCAAAATAACTTGAGTTGAAATTCCGCAAACGAAGGAGATTTGAGAAAAAGTTGCCAGACCAATTGCTTTGGCTTGCTCGGTTGTGAGGTTGTAGAGAATACCGAATTCTCTCAAAGACAGCGTTATATTCTCATGTTGCTGTAGAATGTTTCCCACCGTAACATCTTCGTAGGAGTCTCCAGGAATGATACCAGAAGAGTTGATGAGGAACGAAGTGGCGTTTACGTCAAGAATCGCCTTCTTAGAGATGAAAGGAAAAACGAGCTCTTCAAATCTGCTCAGATTGGCATTTAGAAGCTGTTGGGGCGGAACGCGTACCAAATCGGCCAAAGTATTCAGGGAAGGAAGTTCTAGGAGCCTGGTGAATGAAGAGGAACTCTCCTCGATCATTGCATGGACAACAACGTCCCAGTTGGCAGGGTCATACGAATTCGATAAGTTAGCGGCTTGGATGCCCAGCTTTGAGGCCACATTATCTACATCGAAAACAAATTTTTTGCTGATGAAGTTTAAAAGTTGTTCTTGCATATACGCCGCGGTCTTTTGCTGAACAAACCCGGGGTCACTCAGAGAGCTATTCACTGATTTAAAAGGAATGACGTAGGACCAGGAATAATCGAGGTTTGCCAGGCTACCATCTACAAAATTAGGGTCGGTGAGGAAAACATTAGCCCTAAAGATTATGTATCTCATGGTTTTAGAATATGTCACTACCAAAGACCATGGCTCATGAATCCTTACGTGCTGAGTAGTGACTTTTAAGAATTTGGGGGCATCTCCAAAATTTCCGGCTGAGTCTAATTCCTTCAAAGGCATGTACAAGAAAGGTAATATGAACTGTCCCATCGCCGGCGCAGGAGAAACTAGAAGAACAAAAAGAAAAACGTCTGCGATTCTTTTTCTGGGGAGCATACTCTGGGCCATTTCTGGCGATGTTATCACCGCGCAAGGCTCTTGAATCTGAATATAAAAAAGGAGAAGAAACTTAATAGAGAAGATGAATATAACTACCACTGCCAGCAAATCTACGCAAAAAAAGTCAGTACACGTAAGTACGCATAAAATTTTTGCTAAGTGCGCTGATGGTGTCAGCATTTTTTCCCCGTATGAGTCGTTACATGTTGAGAAGTGGTTTCAAGTGTTGAGGGTCACTTCCAAGAGAAGTTGGCGATAGTTGCTTCAAAGGCATGTACAGGAAAGGTAACAGAAATTGTCCCATGGCCGAAGTAGGAGAAAGAAGAAAAAGAAGAAGAAAAAGAAACACCACGATTGTTTTCGTGGGAAGCGTATTTTGGGTCATTTCTGAAGACCTTATCGCCACGCAAGCCGCTTGGATCTGGTTACAGAAGAGACAAGAAACTTATTACGGAAGGTGAAAGTTGGTAACATAGCTAGCAACTAACATTCAAGCACAAAAAAGGAAAATTGCGCGGTTGGTTAACGTTTCGGCATTTTTCCTTCCGAATGTGCCCGATCATCATCGATGAATACATCATTTTATTCATTTACTGGGCTTAAAATTCACCGTCTCCTTCACTACAGTTGCGATAACGCCACCTTTCGACAATTCAGTCCTAGCGGTATGCTAGCGTTTCACCTGGCGTGCTAATTCAGTCGGCGATATAGTTGCTTCAAAGAGATGTATATTACAGGAATGGTAATACGAACTGTCCTGGCGTGACTTGGATAAAAGAGACCAGGATAAAAACGGAAAAGATATCTCCCGTACACTTCAACTTCAAATTGCTTTGGCTCATTTTAGGAATTTTTTGGTGAGAACGAGCTTGTATTCCCTTCTTGAATCTGAAGACCAAAAAGTGCGAAAAAATATGCCGCAAACTGAGTAAAAATCTAGCAAATATGCAAACTGCAATAATAGTGACGCAGTAATGTAGCGGAAAACTGTGACCGAGACGTAGGGCGAAGGCCGAGGGCAGGATTTTCAAGTCCAAAGTCAGAGTTTTTCGCTATACGGACCAACTTTAAGCCGGAACATAACTTCTTTTCTTTTCCTCTCTATCTGAAATCACCTTTATAGTTTTTGACCTTTTCCACGCATACATCACGCTTAGCGAATGCAATAAACTGCTTCAAACCTAACATTTCAAGAGAAGTGTTTTCATTGATTTGCATTGGTGTCTCCAAGTCTCTCGTCTAATGAAAATCTGTTGTTTGAAACTAGCTTTCGTACGTAAATGGATTCGGTGTCAAAAAAAAAAAAAAAAAAAAATATATATATATATATATATATATATATATATATATATACAATTGTTACACTGCGAACGCGATCGGAAGGAACAACTAACAGGCGTGATAGATTGTAACCTCACGTGACTTTGCTCCTGGTGACTCCTGTCGTTCGTGTATTTTTCCCGCTACGTGTAAGCCCAGCAGTTTGCAAGCGGAGATTGTAAGCCTTGTCAATGGACATTAAACGTACCAGTGGATAGAAAGCTGTTTCTTTTGTTCTCATAACAACAAAAATAGTCTCGGGGACAAAGCGGGCGGAGTTTTTCTTTCTTGCCCTCCAATTCGAGCGGAATCCGTGATGCGTGATGAGTCACCGCGTTCAAAGTGGCACTTGGTTTGCAATGTGTCGTTTATGTGATTTATTATTTCGACTTCGAAAAACATTCTCAGTCTTTTGATAGTATTTGCCGATTGAAAAAAAAAAAGCTTTCTTATACCATGGATTTCGCTTGGCTCAAGGGAAGTCCTTCGACCAGTTTAATTAGAATCAAGCCGGGTGCCTTGTCTTCATGATCATGGGACCTCCCGGACGGTGAATAACATATTTATTAACTCTATATAATTTTAATTTTTTCCACAAGTCGGCGAGAAAACCTGCCTGGTTCACAAGGTCCACACATTCGCAAACGTAAGCGCAACTGATCGATATCATTAGCATAAGCATAGCGAGTTCAGACTCGACGGGGTATAACTCAGGTACATGTTAACTACTCCGGTTGGTAAAATGACTTTATTCCTTGAGCACACACTAACCAAAAAAAGAGAGTCTAAAAATCCAGCGAAGCTCACACGTTTTTATACCTATGTAAATCTAGAAGGTTCTAAAAGCGTCTCTGCATAAATTACGGTTTTAGGACAATGCAGACTAATGAGCAACACTCTAAGCTATGCTTCGACAACACCTAACAAGGTGACAGAATGAATTGATAGACCTAAGCATGCCTATGCTGATTATGTAACAGTACAATACAAACGTACCCTTGAGTCTTTAGCTTTGTGCTTTGCTTGCTTGTGCTTATTATACAAGTGACATGGGAATCAACGTGACATAAGAACAAGTAAAAAGTCATGAGCTCTTCGAGTTCGTTCGCCGCTTCGAAACACTGACTCATTTGATTTCCTTTCAAGGAGGCTACTTGACTCTGCCTGCTTGTATTTCCTTTGTCATCCTACATGCACGGTAAAGTCACTTGGACGGCCATTACATACACAAACAACTTACAACGCGCGGGGCAACACACAAAAAAGAAACTGAAACATATTCTTCACGATGTGGAGGGAAAGAAAACGCCCGTTGACTGGCGGAGCTTAATGCACTTTACAATTCACGAACGAAGATGCCAGATAATTCTTTTTCTTTCCACTGCAGTACATGATCCCTTTTCAATACTAGGTCAGGGTTAATTCAGAAACTAGTTAGAAAATTCATTTGCGTCATTTTGCGCTGTGCTCTGCCCCCATCTCAATAAAATTATTCGCGAAGGCTCTAACTCTTGAATATGCAATTTTAATTACACAAACGAGGTAACAAACATTCAGTCTGTCTTTCCTATTTGTAGTTATTAGTGCTCTTATCCGTTGACACGTTTTTGACAGTTTTGTTTTCTGTTTATGAAAGCGGACTTGAAAGCTTCCAGTTTATAGTCCATCTGTTCTCTAATTAACGTTGCTGGTTAGGTCTGAAAGTAAGCCAAAAAGGAATTAAGCCATACCTTAAATGGACCTGTATCCGAACTCAGTCTTGTCAACTGAATAGAGACAACTAGGCCTTTATTTGAAAGCGTGGACACGGAAATAGATTTCCTTTCTTCCTCAGTTACAGCAAACGTGGAGAGTCTTTTCTTTTTAAAGGTTATTAAAGAGAGCCAATATCACTCTTTCCCTTTTCAACCTGACACCAAAGTAACAGCTTCGTCTCAATTTGTAAAAACAAGGACCTATACTTCCTTCGTTGTCTCTGACGCGCTTGTTACTTTTGTGCATCACTGACGACCGATGACATCCAAACGTAGACTGTGATTTGCATTTGAAAAAAAATATTTTGCAAACTTCAGTGTGTCAGTCATGGGTGAAACTCCCGTATTATTTTCCAGAATCTTCGACGCGTTCATTTGCGTATATCTGCTAGGGTCTTCATTTTCGCGCGAAAAAGTGCCCATCATTGGATGAGAAGTAGTCTTCGAGAACAACTTGTAAATCGCGCAAAAGCTTCAAAAGTCGGCTACTTGAAATAATAATTACATTTGACAAGGCTCATGCTTCAGTATTTAGTGCCTCTTTTAAGTCATCAACACTGACGTTCGAACAGATTCCACTGGGACAACGGAAATCTTTGCGTGCGATAAAGTCTGTCATTATATTTATTCTGGAAGAAATATATAACGACCAACCTTAACAATTAGTGCTTCTTATCGGTTAGGGAAGCTCTCGACATTTGCCAAAATGCAGAGTTACATTATCGAGATTCGATAGCTGTTTCATGTATTGAACCATAAATGACAAATCCCTTTCCTTAGTTCACAGCACGGTATCACTCAACTACGCATAACTATGACTTAGGGCTCTCAATTACATACAGCTTCATCCTCGTCCCCAGAGCCCTCCGTTTCTTTTGGTCCGAAGGGCGGCAAAACGCAAAACAAAAGGCTGAGCTTTTCGAACTCCTCGCCGCCCACGTGACCAAAAGAAACGGAGGGTTCTGGGGACGAGGATGAGGCTATATGTAATTGAAAGCGGTGTATTTATTGTATGCCTTCCATGTGGCAATGGGAGCACGCACATGCACATATGCTACAAGCGATATAATGATAAAAGTAACCTTAAGAGGCTTAAGAGTTGTCGATCATTTTTTCAAACTTGCTCACCATTGCTAAAAAAGATAACCAAACCGTCATGTACACATACACATATCACTAGTAACAAAACTACACATTGAGTTATAGAAATGATCGTCACACTTTCTGGACAATTTAAGCAATTGTCTCTCATATGCACTTGCAAAAATTCAAGTGACTCCAACGAGATTCGCGGAGGTCTTGGGTTCGAATCCCGTTGGAGTCACTTGACTTTTCTCAAGTGCATATAAGAGACAATTGCTTAAATTGTCCAGAAAGTGTGAGGATCATTTCTATAACTCATTTCTAAACCGCAATTCACAATCATTTCTTTAATTCATCATTCCTTTCACGGGAAAACATGCATGAGCCCGACAAATTGACCTGCTCTGAACTGTGTGATTTCATAGCTCAGTTGGTAAGAGCACTGCACCGGCGTCGCAGAGGTCGTGGGTTCGAATCCCGTTAGAGTCACTCGAATTTGTTCAAGTGCATATAAGAGACAATTGCTTAAATTGTCCACAAAGTGTGAGGATCATTTCTATAACTCATTTCTAAACCGCACTTCACAATCATTTCTTTCAAAACTACATAAACAGTAGTTTTGGAACGTATGTGTAGTTTTGACATGTACATACATGTAGTTTTAACAAAACTACACGGGATATTCTAGGCGGGTCACCCAGCGAAGTGTACGTGACGGTCTGCGCTCATGGAGCGTCCAAAACTGAAACGTCCAACTGTGCTTGTCAGTGGTCTCCAAATATGAATCTTTCCATTATGTAAAATGGAGCGAAAACTCTATTAAGACTGGAAACGAGCACTATTCAAAATGGCGGCAGATCTGACCCGTAAATTTAGCAAGTATATCATGGAGTCAGACAAATCTACACAGTTCACGATGTGGCGCAGAGGTGTTGGTCCATGGTTAGTTTGAGTGTTTTTGTTTTGCCTTTGCTTTACGAAGATAGAGGGTGTTTGTTTTTGGAATTTGCATGGCGGACATTCCCAACTCCTTAGCGTGGTCCTTGTGAAACATTTCTGACTTGGGCTGATTCAGTGCAGGCAAATTTAATCGATGTTAGTAATTTTGGCGATCAGATTTAGCAGACATATTGAGTTAGAACTGTAATCCCTAGTTATGTCAATTCCAAGAGCCCCCGCCCCCGGGTATTTGATACGAGTTTGGCTCCATATGGTGGGGAATTTGATGTAAGATGCAGCCCGCCTGGTTGGGCATTTGTTTATCGAGAAGGGCGACAAGCTGGAGAATTATGTAATTAATTCCTCGGGAAATTTGCTCGAGAGCCATTCCACGATTCCGCATGGGTTTTGTTGCTGAGAAGAATGCCTTTTTTGAGAATTTGGAGCGGTGACAAAGAGACTCGAAAAGCATTGACAACACAACTTGATGCTTTGTGGAGGCCTTCCTGATGGGGTGTTTGACTATAATAACTGGCAACATCGTGGGGGAAAGGGGGAATTTGACCAAAATCTCTCTAAAAAGTCAAATGCCCGGGGAGGCAGGGGGGATGGGCACCCTCGGAATTGATTGAGACATTAAATATAATGTTTTGCTCTTGCGGATTTAAGTGTCGGTGGTTTTCTTTGTATTAACCACTCCAGGGTGCCACAGTTCGAGAGTGATTCTTTTCCTGCTTTTAATGAGAGAGGTAACGAGATTGCTAATACTTCCAAGTACACTAGAAATTCCCAGGTTTGAGTCAAATTTATTGTTTAGCCTTTTTGAAGAATAAGACATTTTTGCCACTTCATTTACATCAGACCACTGTTTGAGAATTTTTTACTTATTTGTTTATTTATTTAGAGCAGTATTGTAAATTGGGCCACATGATTGAGTCAAATTTCTTGTTTAGCCTGTTTGGGAAATTATTTATTTATGGCAGTGTTGTAAATTGAGCCTAATCTTGAACAAAATTCTGAACCATATGTTTGTTTTCTTCTTCTTCTTCTCCTTCTCCTCCTCCTCCTCCTCCTTCTCCTTCTCCTTCTCCTTCTCCTCCTGCTTCTTCTTCTTCTTCTTCTTCTTCTTCTTCTAAAATTCCTAAGGAACTTATCCATGTACTAAAGACCTTTGCATCCATATTGGTAACTTGGTATCAATGAGATTTTGGTTTCCTTCTATTACACCTGCATGCAATATAACTCTTGCTTGGTTCTCATGTTTTCAACTTTTTTCACTGATTGACTTGCCAGGGGCTGTTAGTCAGGACAAAGCGCAGACATAAGAGGAAAAGGTCTCACGGAGGAAATATCACCAACAACAGGTCTACATGTGAGTGGCCAATGTTTCACAGCACGAAGCTAAAATTTGTACAGCTGTAACTCTCCTTTAGGTCAACTCTGACTGTGTTTGTGTCTATTTAAGAGATGTCCTGCTTCTTTATTGGTTCCTCTATCCCCTGACACACCCATCCATTCCACTTGACTTTCTGTCTGTTGTCAGTCTATCTGTGTATCAATCCAT